>BGPR01000466.1:37220-69410 GCA_013235015.1 Araneus ventricosus
GACACCTTTATCTTTAAAATTGTTATCTAAGAAGTGATAGGAAGGGTGTGGGAGAAACAGAGCCTCAATGTGGCTGAACTTCATTTTCCATCTCACTGCTATTGAATTTCATTTTCATCTATCACATTGTTCTCATTTCTTTCCATCTGCTGGTTGTTCTCATTTTCCATCTACTTGCCATTGCCATTTTTTCTATCTACCGTGCCTATGTAGTTCCATTTTCCCATTCTGATTGCCATTGTTCTGATTTTCCATCTACTGCGTTGTTCCTTCTTTACCACCACACTGTTCTCATTTTTCATCTACTGCCACTTTCAGTGCTTCATTTCTATCTACTGCATTGTTCCTTATTTTCCATCATGTGCTTGTTTTCTTCCATCTATGGTCATTATTTTCCTCTATATTTTTCATCTACACAGCTATTGTGCTCATTTTCCATCTACTGCCATTGTGCTCTATTTCTATTCATCAGCTCATTGTTCTTATTTCTTTCCACTACTGTTGCGTTGTTCTATTTTTCTCATCTATTCTCCATTAGTTCTCTTTTTCATTCTATCAGTATTTAGGTTTCATTTTTCATTGAGCCATTAGGTTTTATTATTACTGCCATTATTCTCATTTTCCCATCTGTGCGTCGTTGTTTTCTATTTTTGCCCATCTATTTGTCTGCTCTATCGCTATTATTCCATATTCTTATTTATCTACTTCCCATTGTGCTATTTTTCATTATCGTTATTGTGTTCTATTTTCATTCTTACTGCCATTGTTCCTATTTCCATCTGCTTGCCGTTTTCCTACATTTTCCATCTACTGCCATTGTTCTCATTTTTTCATCTACTGCCATTGTCTCATTTTCCATTCACTGCCATTGTTTCCATTTTCCATTCATCTTGCCATTTGTTCTCATTTCCCATCTACTTCTGCCATATATTCGGATATCTAAACATGAAAAGAAAATTCCTTTTCTCTTTTTGTTTAAAAACATGTGTTTTTTAGATCAAAGATGATTTTTCATATTCTATCAGTTTCCGTTATTCATTTTAATACACGTTTCGTCATATTTAGCTAAGAAATAATTTGATTAAATATATTCTTAACTATATTAATGCAAATCAGAGATAAATATTTCCCTTGTGCAGTTATAGTATAAGATCTTTAATTTCTTTACATCTAATGTTGCAGACCTACATTTTGAAAAGTACCTAAGAGAATTTATAATGAAAACCTCTGTGTGTGTGTGTGTGTGGTGTGTGTGTGTGTGTGTGTGTCGTGTGTCGTGGTGTGTGTGTGTGTGTGTGTGTGTGTGTGTGTAAGTAAGTGCGATTAAAAAATATTAAAATAATCCCTTGGTTTTTTTCTTCCATGACATTACAATTAGAACCTTTCTGTCACATTCTTTCATATGAAAGTTTAAAAAACCCGCACTATATATTTATTTTAACTAAAATAGACAGAAAATTATGAACCGAGGTAACAGATGGAGGTTCTTTCCTCGACTTTTCGTATACGCATACATTGGTCTGTCAATACAATGAAAACGAGACATCAACCAGCCGAGTAGCCTAAAATGTGTAAACACTCGAAAGGCAAAACTGGCTGCAGGAAAACAGTTTTAAGCTAAGAAGAGCAGGACAATAGATCAATAATGTGTACATAAAAAAAGATAACTATTTGGAACTGAAGTTTTGTTCACTAGAGGCAACGGACTGACTCCAGCTGACGTCACGCACGACTGACCTCACCTCTCCGAGCTATTGAACTTTAAGCAACGGAGCATGGTCTCTACTGCTGATGATTTAATCATGTAGCAGGCACCTCAACCTCCTAATTATTCCTTTTACTTTACTTTTCTTAAATGTTTGTACAGTCTTAAGTGTTTCGTCCCTAATTAAATGTTTAAATTATCATATTTGTCTTGATTCCGTGGTAGTTCCGATGCGTGGGATTTCCGACAGCAATTCTCTTCTCCCGACCTCCCCTCTTGAAAAAGGGCTTTATTTCAAGAATGACAGCTGTAAAAAGTCCTTGATAGCTTTTTCTGGGGGGGGAGGGGTAAATGTCTCTTAATAGGTAATGGTACGCTATTTTGTTAGTGTCATTATCAGAATTGCTGGTGTAACCTCTTCTTGCTGTTCAATGAGCCCGGTTAATACAGACTATGTACGTAACAGCAGTCTTCATATATGTATGTACCAGTCATCCATCCCTGACTAAAAATCTTCACTAATATCACGACAATTAATATATTGACTTATATATGATTCTTTTGATTTTAAGCTGCATAAAGCGGTCTTCAAAAGTGTTTCATTTTTAAGTTTCTTTCCCCCCCCTTTGAAATGGTAAGAGAAGCTTCTTCATCTTCCCCCCTCCCCCAATCGGAAATCCCACGATTTTCGTGTATATCGTCAGTCCCACGACACCATTTGTCTTCATGCGTTTTCAGGAGTACACGCTCCAAACCACACTCATGTAATTAATTCGTTTCGTTTCTTCACCTTTTGTCGGTAAATTGATAGTCAGTGAAGGAAAGACAAGTGGTCGACGTGCGAATTCCCAACCTGTCTGCCGAGATCAAGGTTGGATTTGGCCTTTGAACCGCTCCGTGCAAAAGTAAAAAATTGCGTCCCCATGGAACTACAATGTAAGAATTCTGAAAAAAGAGTATATGGGCTTTTTTTCATTTTTTAGTGAACGTCCGAAAAACAACAGTGTAACTCAGTAATTGACGCAAATACTTATAATAACTTTTCACTTAAAATATTTCATTTAAAAAACAGTTAACGGGAATATAATTCGGATGAATTGTTTCTTTACAGTGTTCAGAGAATTCTATAATTAATTCAGAAACTTCTAAACAAAAGTTTTGTGGTTATTAGTACATAAAATTAGATTGTTGTATTGTTTTTTAGAATTTTTTCAGAAATTTCTCTAACTAATTCAGAACCTCCGTTGCGATTTTTTTCTCATTCTGTGTTGCAATTTTGAGCCCCTCGATTTTTTTTACTCCGTGCCGGACCACGGACTAACGGAGTGTTCTTCCGGCCCTGGCCTAGATCGAGAGCGTCCAACGACGATCTCCGTTGCTAACGAAATATTTTCCCTGCATTATTATTATTTTGAGGTTTCTAATCCCTGTGGAATTTATAAAGAAAGGGCGGCATGTTGCAAGTTCGCCCGGATCGGCCAAAGTTGCATATACGCCACTGGTCAAGACCACGAATCAAATTTCATTTGCCTGGCTTGTTTCATTTCATCTGGCATTCCGCGTTCACATAGCCCTACCCGCGAATAGACAGTCCGGAAAGCATTCAACCCTTTGATGAATTTGATGCATTTCTTCAGTTCTGATGATAAAATTATGATCACATTTCTCCATCTGGATCATCTTTTTTTCGAATTATTGTGTTCACATGCAAGCGTATGGAAAGACAGATAGACTTGTCATTGACGCATTTTTTTCACAATTTGATAGAAATAAACAATTTTGAAATAAAGACCACGTAAAAGATTCTATCTTTCTTGCTTGTTACGTTTTTGAATTGTCGAGAAGAAAGACGAACATAATTCCAGAAATATTTTTCTGGGACTAAAGGAGGTATAAAATGGGGAGATTCATCAAAATCTCGAGGTCGTCGTTTCTGACGCGATTACAGTACTTTCTCTTTCTATCCTCCGTGTACAAAAAAGTAAAAATTTCTCGGTAAATTTTTCGAAAATTTATTTCCTTCTAGCAGTACGCGCCCTTGGCTTCAACAAAATGAAAAAAAAAATGCCCACAATGACACGAAAAAGTTTTTAAAACAAAATCAAAACAGAAGATACACATTATTGATTTTCCCGCTTATTTTTCTTTTCGATAATGACATTTGAGCTGTATGAAAACAGTACAGAGTACGTTAATCCAAGACATTATTAAAAAATTGCAACGTGAAAATCATTATCAAACAGCAAACAAAATGCGCAATATAAACAACATGTGTTTTTTTAATCAAACTTTTATGCGTGACTCTCAATAAGTACATAAAACAAACAAATAAAAAGTATAAAAATATAAATCAAAACGCAATCCGCGTAGATTAAAAAATGGTCTACCACTAGTTTAAAGTGTAAGGCGAAATTGATCAGAACATAACACACCAGACGCCCGTACAAAGAAAAAATAACCAAAAGAAGGAAAAAACCCTTTGCCTAACCTGCTTAAACGAGGTAATAGTTCATTCAGAGACTAAAGCAATAAAAGTAATTCATCATATTCCGTATCTATCCTCGTTCATGACAGGATGCCAAATAAAGCCATCGCTCTAATTTTTTCCGGCAGATGGCGCACACTTCGATGGTACGGGATTTCCGTAAAATAGTTCTTCCTTCGAAAAAAACATCTGTGACTCCATCAACTAAAAAATTAATTAAAAATTGACTTAAAATTTTATTTTAACCGTTTTTGTTTTAAATGGAGCAGAAACGTTTCATTTATTAGCTCAAAACATTTCAAAAAGATAACAAAATTAGAACGTGAGATGGAATCATTTGATTTTGAAATCTTAACATTTGATGAGAAAACCGACTATTATTTGAAATTTTCTCAAAATTCAGGAAATTCAGACTTTTAAAACAAACGTCATTAATACGATAACTATTTGCTCTATTCGATGGTGCATCGATTGTTTTTTTTCCGATCATTATTTCTCATGGATCGACCAAAAACATGCGAAAAATCACCCAAAACAACACAAAATATTAAATAAAAATTTTTCTAGATTAAATTTTAAAATTCTAGCCAAATTTCAAGGCTGTAAGTGCAATAGATTCGTCTGGACATCACACACACACACGCAAACATTGACTTTTATAAGTATAGATTTCTGATCGTTCAGGAAAATCATTTATTGTCATCAGCATTTATTGTCATCAGAAAATTTCATTGGAATTTGCAAGCGCAATCATAAACATTTCAAGCAGCATCTACAAAATTTATTATGCGGCGTTTTAACAAAATGTATGTAATGTTATGCTGAATCTTTCCCCACGAAAAAAACCCACTGTTGAAATATTTACTCCTAAACTTCTTCTAATGCATTTTGACATGCAGGACAGAAATATAACGACTTTTTTGAATTCCACATGTAGAATGCGCATTAGATTTCGCGCCAAAACTTGTGTACTGGCAGGAAATGCCTCAAAATTGCTGAAAATGCAAAAAAGACCAACAATTGCAACTACAAAGAAGTTGGCCGGAAGTCATGCAAGAATATGAGCAAATATTAAAGGCCTTGCGTTTCCGAAAGAACAATGGAATAGAGAATGACTTGACATTTCCACCAAACCTTTGACAGGCTGACTAAACTTTCCTCGTACGTTCTACTTCAACTCCGTACGATGCACCTCTATTTAAATCATTTCATTTTCATTCTCTCTTTGTTTTGTGTGGCACGTGAGGATGTTCCACCGCTTTTTTTCTTTTTAATAAATTTGTTTCATTATCGTCTGTCAGCAATTTTTTGTTCCACCTAGTGGCAGAAGAAAGAATCGTTGCATCAGACTATATATACTTAAGTTTCATTTATGCTTTCGCAGTTTTCAAGGGTATTTTCAAACAGTTAACTTTATTTTATTCCCAGTCTGAAACTTTTGTCAGTATAAGAAGACCAATGATAGGAAGGTAAGTAAATTTGTATTGTAATTGTAAAGTAATGTGCATGAGCGTTTCTTTTTACTTTCTCGTATACAAAGAGAAAGTATTGTAATCGTCAAAAAATTCGAACTCGAGATTTTGACGAATCTCCGCGTTTTAGACCTCCCTGAGTCCGAAAAACACAATTTTGGAATTATGTCTGTCTGTGAACGCGATAATTCGAAAACTATTAGAGATACGGAGATGAAATTTGGTATGTGGTCTTTACACAAAATTTGTAGATTTCTCTCAAATTTTGGACAAAATAGGTCTGTTAGATTGCAAAAATTGCATCGACATCTTTTTTCGGTTTTGTCAGCATTTTTAATTAATTTAATTCTTCGCCGCCAAAGTTTCTTCCATCTCTTGTGGCATCTTTGACAATTTTTGAAATTCAAACGATAATTTTTAGCCGTTTCATTAAATATCTAAATTTTTCTTAATTATTTACTTTGTATTCGACTTAAATACTATTTGTCTTAACTTTTGTTGTTGTTTCCATTAAGGTTTCAACTTTATTAATTTTTAAATCAAAATTTTTCAACGGGATTATTTCCTCGCCATCTTGTTGCGGATGAATTTAGATGTTACCAGGTTTTGACGTATCTGGCTGGAGGCTTTTTTTCGTTATGCAAGTAAGATTCCTTTGTCTTTTGGTTTGAATTTTCTGAAGGGATAACACGCATCCTGGAGGTTTCGAGACCGTTGGGATTTATTCCTTCGGTTCTCGGCCTCTCAGCCTTGCATACAGTAGCATAAATCTGATTGTAAAGAAATCTAAAAGAGATCTACAACGTTGAATTCAAAAAAATCCCTTTTCGGCAAGCTTGAAGGCAAAGGTAGATTCCTTTACGTTAATGTTACAAAAGTCATGAAATATTACATATTGATCAATACAGACATAGCCAATGACTTTATTGTTTCTACACATTGCAATATTTACGCTGTGACTCTGTGTTCATGTCATTTAATTTTTTGCTATATCAAGGTTTTATCATTCCATTTTTCATTCCAAAATATGATAGATTTATCGGTCAGTACATTGGTCAATTTTTTTATATCTCAACACATAATCATTCAACAGGTAGGAGTCATAAAGAAATAAACATCTCAGCAGTGCAAACATCTCCTAGATAACATTAAGCCAGCCTATCTGAAACAGTAACAAGAAATTGACTCTTGGCACGAATGAAAAAAGTCTCTAGATTTAAAAATTAATTTATTTAATCTAGATTATATATAAAATATAATTGTGCGAACATTACTTTGTCATATGGTAAAATCATGAAACCATTAAGTGTTTCCATGTCATTTTTCATGATTTCCATGTCATGAAACACTTAAATACTACTAAAATGGGCTCATTTAGAGAACTCCCCGGTTACAGAGATAATAGTCACTAAATTCTTAACATATAAGAGAATAAAATTATTAAACATTGTGTGTGGCAAATTTAATACGTGTTTTTAAAGCATAGGATATGAGTGCAGCCAATTTGAACAGTAAATTTAAATCTCCATCGACGGTTAAAACCAAATACTCAGGCAGAAAATCCCAAACAATTTTAAAGTTAAGGAGATATTTTTCAATAGTGAAAAGGATAAAGGAAACTCGTATTTAAATATCTATCGTTTTTGGCTACTTTATATTGATTTGATTAAACAAATCCTGGTCCCGCCATGTTTAGTTAAATATCAAATTAAAGTATTCTGTCAAAAAACCTATTATCAAATTAACTATTAAAATTATTTGAATAATTAAAATTAAATATTTACTTAATTAAAGTTAAAAATTAATTGTTACAAAACTTCACTAAAACCTTTTTCATGGCTTATACTATATGCCAGTTATCTTTATCTTATAATTATCTAATAATTATATTAATTTAAATAAAAGTCACTGTGGCTATGTATGTATGTTCCACATCTCCTCCTAAACCACTGGACTGATTTCAATCAAACTTTTCATTTAAGAAAAGAGAAGGGTCACCTTTAACTTTTCAAAGCCTAAAAGATGCCTAAAATTTCACTTAATTAAAAATTAAGCAATGCGTTTTAACACGATGTCTTTCATTTCCATAAACTTGTTTCTCTCATTTTAATATTTTTTCAAAATTAATTTTAAACTGAATTCGTAGCAATATTCTTGTTGATCAAAAATAATACGAAGAACTGTTTCCAAAAGGAAGAATGCTAAAAGAAAATTTTAAAAGTAGACGATTTAACAATTTATATCGGGGCCCAGCTACTGATTAATTTTCACGCTTTAAATTAATGAATAATTAAATAGTTAATTTAATTGTTTCAAAATATTCATTAAAACCTTTCATTGACTTTAGTAATTGTTAACAAAATTTGAAGTACCTATATAACAAATAATAACGTATGAAGAAAACGGATGTTTTTAAAAATCGTCTGGTTCAATTGATATTCTCATTTTAATTGAAAGCGTTTTAGATCAGAAAAGGAATTTGTGTATTATAATATTTATACAATAGTAATTTTTACATTGAAAATATTAAACATGAAAACATTTTAATCCGGAGCAAAGCCAGGTATATCAATTAACAGCTATAATTAACAAAATTTATCAAAGATATAAACTATAAATTAATTAGTCATAAATTAATTATATATTATACCGTATAAAAAGTGAAAGTGAATGCGGTTGATGGGAAATCATAACTTCTATGTAATTCTTGCTGTCAAAAAACTTTCAATATAAAAGTAGTTTGTTATGATAAGGTGATAATTCCCCTAATTGAAATTTTCTTTTTATCTTCAATCTTAACGAAGCTACGGGGAAGTAATAAATGGGGGGGGGGTATTGAATATCGCTTTTCAGCTCATAACTTATACGCGATCCTAGCAGACAAAAAACTTTTAGTATAAAAGTTGTTCGTTATCATAAGGTGATAATTCGCTTAATTGAAATTTTTTTTCTATCTTTAGTCGCAACAGAGCTATGGGGAAATGATAAGTTGGGGAGGGGATTGAAAATGGCTTTTTAGCTCATAACTTCTAAGAAATTGTGGCTATAAAAAAGTTTCGATACAAAAGTTGTTGTGATAAGGCAATAATTCGCCTAATTTGAATTTTCTTTCTATCTTGAATCGTAAGGGAATTATGGGAATATGAAATTTTCAGTCCCCCACCATTTCCACCCCCTTTGAGCTGGTTAGCCCATCTGCGAACTCGGCCGAGATTTTCACCGTCCTTACAACATATCCGTCGCCAGTTAAAAATCTAATCAAAATTACTCTAGTTATCGTGTTTACAAAATAACACGGGCCAAAGCGTTATGCATATACTTCTCTACTAATAATAATAAGGAAAAGAACATTTAGCCCTCTATTCTCATAAGTATTGGAGATACAAGAATGAAAGAGGGTGGAAGAAACTGCAAATGAAGAGAGCTTTCCAACAAGTGGTAACATGCATAGGTTGAAAGACATTTTAAGTCAGGGGGAGAGGAGGGAAAGGGTGGGAAAATAAATTTTCAGCTCATAACTTCTAAGAAATTTTAGCTATCGAATAAGTGTAAATACAAAAATTGTTTGTTATGATAAGGCAATAATTCGCCTAATTTGAATTTTCTTTCTATTTTCATTTGTAAAGGAATTATGGGAAAATGAAAATTTCCACCCCCCACCATTTCCACCCCTTTTGAGCTGGATAGCCCATCTACGAACTCGTCCGAGATTTTCACTATCCTTACAACATATCCCAAGATGGTTGAATTTACATCAAAATAACTCCAGTTATTGTGTTCACAAGATAACATGGGAAAAAGCGTTATACATATATATATATATATACCTATATATATATATATATATATATATAAACTTTTTAACGAAGGGTGGTTTTGGGTTCTAGGGGTCATGATCGGTGAAGATCTGCAGAAATTTTCCGAAAGTCGTGCCATGAGAACCATTGCAATAGGTAGAGTTCCTATAAGGAATCTACCTAAAAGAAATCAACAGACTGTGTATGTTGTTTGAACCGACCTCTCTTTGTCTAAGGCGATTCGAGTTCATGCTGAACTGAAGCTGTTTTCTTACGTTTGGAATGGCGAATTTTTATATTACGTATATCTACTCTTCTATAGAAGTTTGCAAAATAGCAAAATAACTGTGGTAGAAGGTGCTCTTCATATAGCGAGCAGCAGTGATGGCTTCAAAAAACGGAAAGTGGTGTGATAAGATGGAGTAGGAATGAAATGACAATATTTCCCCTCACTGTTCCTCATTGATTTTTATTAAAGCACCTGTGGATCTTCTCGAAGCTTGCTGTTTGCGAGTTTGCATTTTACCAATTTTGTAATTTGATAGGGAGGATGCGGCTTCTGAAATCTGTGCTCCAATTTTATATGCAAGAAAATCTGTCGTGAAAAATGCTAATCATAGAAAACTGGGTTTTCTATGCCAACATCAGCTCCAAGTAAAAAAAAAATCTTCAAGTGTGTTATACTGATTCAATATCCCTTTTCGTGACACAGAATGTCGCATGTGAGCATTGAGAATGATGAATAAAATCCGTTCAATTTATACAAGGTCACTTCATTGTAAAACTGTCTTATCTCTTGATCTATATATTTTAAATTTCATAATGGCCGTTATGGAAGGTATACGTTTTTTGCATTTACTAATTTGGTAAAGAATAGATATCTGTTTTTCATATACTATCTGTTTTATCATTGTGTGATTTCATAAATTATGTTGTGTGCATCAACAGTAAAGTTTACTAATTTTATATTATTATCTTAAATTTGTTGGCAGTTTAACATCCATAAAATTGTTAATAAAAAATTTTTAAATTTTAATAAATTTGTTTTTCTTTAATTGTTTTAACGCAATGTACTACTGCTTTCAAATGATTTAATTTAAGTAGCTAGGTTTTTCAGGTCTGCAAAGGTAGGTGATTTATATGAGTATACCTAGAATTGCTTATCATTGTGTTGTATATTTCAGTACCCAGAATTGATTTGATAATTGATATCTATATATATAATAAACTAAAATTTATCATTGGGCACCTACCTTGCTTTAACGTTTTATTATAATCCTAGCTACCCCATCCAATACCGTCAAAGGGAAGTCTGTCTGTCTGTATGTCCGCGTTCATGTGAACACTATAATTGAAAAACTTGAATAGCTAGCTGGATAAAATTTGGCACATAGTTTTATCGTCATGAATGTAGGTCCGTACCAAATTTTGGGCCAAATCCGTCAAAGGGTTGACTGTCTGTCGGTCTGTATAATTTACTATTGAAACCAATCCGTTATCTCCACGCGCATGCGTACTTTAAGCAGTCTTCTGTGCACGCGAAAGGAGCGAATTACGTCAGTTTGTCCTTAAGACGGCAAGAGTGAAACCTAGCAGTGAGCGACAGATATGCGTTTTAATCGGCAGGCATCGCTTTGAATTTGATTCTTTGCCTAGATATTTTTCAATCACTATAATGAAAAACCTTCTGATAGTCATTGGATTCTGGATAACAGTACACTGTAAAAAAATCCCGTAAAATTTACGGTTTTAAACTGGCAGCTGGGTTGGTTGTGCAAAACCGTAAAAGTTACGAAGTAAATCCGTAGGCACAACGGTTTTTTACCATACAGGAACAAGTTTTTCCCGTAAAAGTTAGGAAGTAAATCCGTAGTCACAACGGTTTTTTACCGTATGAAATCAAATTTTCTCCGTAAAAATTAAGTCATCGAAGTAAGTGACGTCATCGACTGAGTTGAGTTGTTTTTCTCCTTCTGTTCGAGTTAAGTTGAAATGTGCTGATGTGTATTATCAATTAGGAATATTAATTAATCAAGGCTTAATTATTAATTTCAATTAGTTTAATTAATATAATTTTTAATTGAACCTACTTGGACGATTTCGATGCAAGATGGTGACAAAACTTCTAACTCCTCCGAGCCGGGGATCGAAACCGCGTTCATAGAAATAAAAGGCAGTCGCTCTAACCACTAGACCACCGGAGACTTCATAAAATGACATAAAAATAATCTATTTGAGTTTTAAAGTCACTATAGCTCTAGTGGCGCCACCTAGTGGTGTAAAAATCAACTATTGCCAGAACACGTGTTTTAAGGTTAGCTTTCTTGAGTGACAAAAGGTTACTGCAACATGTGTAAACAATAGCGGAGATGGAACCCTATTAAAAACATGAAATGAATGCAATAAAATTACAGTTAAGAAAAAGGAAAGTTATCGTACGGAAAGCAATACCGCATGACGAAAAATAGAATTTGAACTGACGGTTTTAAACCGTTTATGGCTGGAGCGGAAAACGGTGAAAAACCGTTTTGTTAACAAAACAGCTTTAAACCGTCAAATATACGGAAAAAGTCCGGGAAAAAAACGGATATTTTTTTACAGTGTAGGTTCAAATTTTTGTAGCCACGCGGGGAAGGAGAAACGGCATCTTTTTGGGGAAGTATACGAGAAAGTTTAGGGGAGAACACTCCCGCTGGTTTTGAAATTGATTACAATTAGAAACGCATGTACAGATGAAAAATCTAAATAATTTGTTATTATAAGAAATGCTAAAGAAGCCAATACAGTTGATCCAGTTCGAAGTTGACGGGACGGCAATAAGAATTCTATTTACGCAAAATTTAAAATTTTAAAAACTGGCTTAAATATGAGTACAGCAAAAAAAACGACAATATTTGGACTAGAAACGGAAGTAAAGATTTACTTTCAATGTTTAAGAGTTTTATAATAATTATTTGAATTAGATCTTTTCTTGAGTACCAGTGTCTGAGCACTTCTTCTCAGAGTGAATTTTTTTATTTAAGCATTAAATAAAAAGAACAACATTGATGGATTGCCAATAACGAATTGTAGGCTGCTGGGATTGTTATGAAACAACGTATTTATAAATTTTTATCAGATTTTATAAGAATAAACAGGGCCTTCGATGGGGCAAATCACTGCCTGCGAGCCTCATCAAAATAAATACCTACAAACGGCGAATGAACAAAACTCAATGAGCAACTACCGTACAGCAGTGGCACTTGACTTTTGGCTGAGCAGGTGACAATAGGCAGGTGGCATCCCTCGCAAGTTGAAATTTGCATTTCCCCGACTCCCATGCGAATTATGGCTGTATAGATCAGGGTTACCAGATCAAAATGACAAAATAAGGCGAAACATTCTTAAAAATAAGGCCAAAAAAGGCTAAATTTGAAAAACTGATTGAAGTGCTTATTTTTCGCTAAATTTACGATTGGAAAATGCTTTATTTTATAAAAACGAATCATTTTAGAATGACGCGTATGATCAATACTTTACTAATGAAACAATATTGAAGTAAAAAAAAAATTTTAACCACTCCATAAACAGCTTTACAATGAAAAGTGATGGCTAAATGAAATAGCTGAACATAGTATATTGTCTCATGAGTGAACGAAAGTATGCAAGGTTATTTTTCAGTTTGGTCATAATAAAGGAAAAGCGATTCTGTACTAAAAATAAATAATAAACAGTACAAAAGTTTTATTGCATTTATATAAATAAAATTGATTTCAGATTCGTAATAAGCGTTTCTAATAAGCAATAAAATTTTCAAGAATGCTCTTTTTTTTGTTTCGATATTATTCACCAAATTTCGAGAACGAATGCAATGTGCCGTTCTAAATATTATTTTAGAATATAAAAATTTTATGAAAAAAAAAGTAGAAATAGTTATAAAAAGCAGTTATAAAAATCATGAATGAAAATAAAGCCAAAAAAATGAATTTAAGGCCAAATGAAAATTCGTAAGGCCAACCGCTTTGAAGAAAGGCCAATATGGCAACCCTGGTGTAGATGATTTTCGGAATCCGAAACCCTCCACGCTTTTGCGCAGGCGCCAGGCGGAGTTGATTTCACCAAAATAGGAGTGAAGTGAGAAATGGAGGGGGAGATGTTTACCTTTTTCTTAGCGTGACCTAACAAATAACTCCGGAAATGCGCTCATCTTACTCCTTGCCTGTCGTCCCTTTCCGGAGTAAAATCGTCCAAAAGTGGTAGTCATAGCGTTTTGAACCGATCAGTAGTGACCAATCAGCGGACGGACGGACCAATCTTCCAGTTGCAGGCCACGTCACGTATTGTTGCCACCTACTACAGTTTCGATTAATAAAATGAAAATGTGTGAGTTTTATATTCGGAGAAAATAAATTCAAAAATATACAGTAGAGTCCCGCTAATCCGTACCCCGCTTGTCCGAAAATCCGGTTAATCCGGACGGAATTTTTTTAAAAAAAAGTAGGATGTACTAATTTTAGTGAAGTGTCAGCACGAAAATAGTTATGCGCGCATCCTGTTACGAAGCTGTGTTAATTAAGCTGTAGTAAAAGTCATATATATTTATGAAAAAAAACATCGATTTTTATAGTTTCAACCATCTAAAATTTATATTACGTGCACTTTAAGGCAAATTCCGTTTAATACGTTATGACTTTCGGTGATCCGGACAGTGTCCAGTCCCATCTAGTCCGGATTACTGGGACTCTAATTGACTCATGCCGGTCCCTATTTGTCATGGAAAAATATAAAATACAGTTAAGAATCTTTTTTCCTTATCCCAGGCCGGCGGGAATACTGAGCCCGGACCATGTGGATTTGGCCCCTCCTACCCCCTCCCGGGGGGGCGGGGGCAGTTTGCAAATGAGGAAAGATCCGCATTATTTTCCATCATCTCTTGAAAAGTAATCTGCATCTCATATGAGTGAAAACACATTTAAAAAGCCACTAGATTGCACTAGTTTATCCTTCCGCAAATTTGAATAACCATGTTTCTTAAAGCAGTCAAACTTGTCTTCCAACAGCGGAATAAAAGCTAATGCTTAGAACATGTTGTCAAAAGTCAGATCACGTTGCCTTGGAATATTTTAGAGGTGCATAAACACACAGTTTGTGAAAAAAAAATATCTTAACCAATGCTGGAAAGAAAGCATTCCATGTAGCAAAATCAACATTTTCTGATACAGTTAGTTGCATTTTGATATACCTACAATGATACAACTTAAGGAAATGTGATTTTAGTTTAAACATGGGTCGTTTGTTTCAACAACAAGCATTTAAAACTATTGTATGTTCTCGGATTCCGAAACCCTCTGCGCTTTTGCGCATGCCCCAGCTGGAGTTATTTTCACCAAAATAGCGGGAAAGTGAAAAACGGAGGGGGAGATGTTTACATTTTACTCAGCGTGACCTAATAAAGAGGTACGGAAATGCGTTGATATTACTCATTGCTTGGCACCCCTTTCCGCAGTAAAATCGTCCAAAAGTGCTAGTCTCGGGATATTGAAACTATCAGGACTTCAGAGCGATTTGATTTGAAGATGAGAAATTATATGTTGAAAGCAAATTTAGGCACTGAAAATCAAAATTACTATCTATGTTTATGATTCAAAGCTAATATTGAAGCTAGAATGGTTTTTTTCATGTTATAAAACATCTACAAAATGTAGGTGCATTTTCAAAATGCATTCTTGAAATTATGTAAATTATAAATTTGGCAACAAAGTACGTCACTCAATTAAAGTATGAGGTTCTCATCAAGGTGTAAACCTAAAATTATCACTGATTTAAGATAACCGACATTAGAACCGAAATACTTCTCTATTAAAATTCATGAGATAAATTGGAATTCACTCGAGTCCATTTGTTTTTTTTTTGTTCTTTTTGTTAATATCGACTTCTCAAAATGTCTCATTTTTTTCAAAAACCATGTGATAAGAAATTCTTATTTTACTCAAAAGCCACTTCTAAACGAACTTCGTTCTTTCGTTGCGAATTTCCGAGAGATTATTTCGACACACATCCACCCTGTTTTTTGTTTTTAAATGCTTTTTGGACTTTTGAAGATAGGTTCATTACCCATTTGATTTTCCTATATAAAGCCTCTTATTTTGATCAGGAAGCAGGTACTCATAATAGAAAGAGACGGAAAATGATATCATAGTTAGCTCCATCAGGAATTATCCCTAAAACAGCAAATTTTTTCCCGAATTCAGAAATTCTTTCATTTCCTGAGGAAATAGTAGTAGTTATACATGTTTTATTTAATTCACCTCGTTTCATGGAGGCCGCGGTGGCCTAGTGGTATGGTGCCGGCTTTGGGCCGGAGGGTTCCAGGCCCGAAACTCGATTCCACTGAAGATCTGCCGTGTATGGGGCCTGTTGCGCGCTAAATCATACGTAGGGCCAAACGTCCTCCCGTTGGTGTGGCGTGGAAGTTTGGAGAGGGGGTGCCAGCTCAGGCTTCATCCTCGTCACCTGACCACGGTTCAAAATTACGAGGTCCGTAAGAAAATAGCTCTCGTGTTGCTTCAGAACTGAACCAATCCTCGTTTCAAGTTTGTAAATTTCACGTTGTAACTGATTTTGCACTCATTTTCTGACTGAAATTGTGTACGGTTGAGTGTTCCTAGTGATAATCCAATATTTTAATATTTAAAGAACTATGTAATCAATTAATCTCTTACTCTAGTTTGAAGCATTTAGTTTTGATTCAGTATGAGAGGCGTCATAGTATCGTGAATTTTACAAAATTACATAACATTTATTACAATGAATTATCAAATATATTAAAGATTAAAATTCAGAAAATAATAAAAATAAAATAATCTTAAAAATTAGTGTACTAAAAATAGAAAAAAAAATTTATCAAAAATAAGGACGTTAGAACAAAATCATTTTCTAAAAAAATATTCCTGCAAATTTCTTTGAATTAGTTGCTCAGAAAGTAACATTTTTGCCTTGTATTCTCTAAATCTGAAGTTTTCCTGCTGTGAAATAAATTATAAATACATTACAAAATATCGAAATTTCCGTATACCGTGACGATACTTTGCACCGGAAAAATATACCAGAATTATTTTTTTCCGTAGTTACTCTCTTAGTAACATTTTTGCCTTATATTCTATAAAACTGCAATTTTGCTGACATTATTCTGTCAATTATAAATGCAATAGGTTATTTTTCTATCCGTTGCGGAAAAATCTGCATGAAAGAATATCTCTCTGCTTGTCTGGTGTAAATCATCTTTCCGACTGGAAGATCTAAAATATTGGACGATAATTTACGATGCAGAAACCGCATTCATGTTGCCAATCTAATGAAAATTATAAAAGATTTGCAAAATCAAGATAAATATACCTTTTAAATGTAATTAACGAAAATTTATCCTTTGAGTTCAATGACGCACATTTTTAAAACAACTGAAATATTCCTTGCATGTAACGAGACATCATTTCTGGTATGCAAACAAGGCCATTGTGTGGAGGAACCACACGTTCAAGGTAGAATTCCTTTGCATCAACTTTACTCTTCAAAATGATCTCGCCCTTCAGTCAACACAATTCGGCTCCATTGCCACGTTCAAAATTTGTTTATATATATATAAACCCGTTGCTTCTGTGATGTAACTTCATTTGCTTTCGTCTAATTTCTAGAAGTGATCACTGATGGCTTCAGTGAAGTATTTCTTTGCTCTGATGATGACCATGACCTTTCCAAAGCAATCGTGCAACCTGTAGCGATGATGATGATATCGCATGCACGATTTGCTGGCTTTTCCTTAGGATATCCGCAAATCTTATCTCCATATCAAGACTTCTTAAATGTCAAAATGATCCTAGCAGCGGAAGAGAAAAAATAGACTTCACTAAAAAATGAGGCAGCATTTCCTCCGAGAGGAAATTCCGATTGTATAACTTCGGCAGAAAAGTAGGTGTGTCTACCGGTAAACTATTCTTAGAAAGCGTTGCACTGACATTTCAAATATTATGAAGCGAGTCTTATCAAATATAATAAATAAAACAAAACGACAACTTATCAGGAGAGGAGGAAGGAGGGTGTTGACTGAACCTTCTTAAGCTCGATGCCATTGTTGATACTAATGAGTTGCGATACGTACTTTGATTCGATCAGTAACTGCTTCGTTCCCGAATATGTAAGTAGTGCCATTTGTTTTCTTCTCACTGAACAAGAAGCTATGGTGATTGGCTTCATAACGAACTCTAATGTTTCTTGAAGTCAATTTGCCAAAGAATTATTCATTGGTTATTAATTGTCACGCATAAGGTATCCCGCCTTACTCGATTAGCCCGGACAGTCCGGTGTTTGAATCCCTCTTCTAGCTAGAAAATAATGTTCCGGTTTTTAAAAAAAATGTCTTGAATTCTCCTTCTTTTGTTTATGAGTAAATTCTTCACATTAACAATTTTTTAAATTGCATAGATAAGAATTTTAAAAGTTAATTTCTGGTGAATTGTCATTTCCAGCCTTTTGTATAGAGTAGCAAAGTAACCGGAGTTTCACTGTCTGTTTCTTGTGAAAACCTTGCATGACAGGAAAGCAAGCACTCTTATATTGCTAACATAGTTTTCATTAATATCTTTTTATTGACAGATTATTGTCAAAATTCTAATAAAATAATTCGCATACTAAGAGTGTAACAATTTTCTTTCATTTGATAATAGAGTATACTGTATTTCATAGCTTTCTTATAATTTTAGGCCTATTTTTGGGTATTTTTTTCTACTTAAAGAATCTGTGCTTAAAAATCTCGTGCTAAATGGTCTATCCGCTAAACGTTTGTGAATAACTTGCCTCTGTCTGACCTAGAATGTGGTGAGTTAGAGCTAATTTAACAATCCAGTATTTTTACTTGACCAGTGAAAAAAGTGTTTACTAAGTTTCGTGAAAATTGCTGCAACCATTCTGAACAAACATCCCTACGTGCTTAAGGAGTAGTTATCAATACTAAAAGGTTCATTAGTGAATATTTAACCCCGCCAGAAGCTTAGTTTCACTGATTGAAACATTCGAATCAATTTTCCTGTCAACGAGTCCATTGTTTATGTATATTTAAAAGACTCGCCCCATCCAATTCAGAAGAGAGTGTGTCGGGGCTGATTTACTCCAACAATATCTTTAGTCTATCAACGAGGAATTTGTGTACCAAATGTCATCAAAATTGTCGGACCCATTCGGATGTACTCCTATCAAGTACAAGTGAAATAATTTAACAAGAGATATTGAAAATTAAACTTTGTATTTAACAGAATGTCTCAAATTTGCAGTAACTTCTAATAAAATACAAAAGAAAGACATTTAATTACAAAAAAAGAAAATATAGAAGAAACAGAAGAAGTAAAGAATAGTGATACTCCTATCAATAGAGTACTCCTATCAATATACACATCGAGTTTAAAATATACAAGGTTTTTCAAGAAACATGGCCAAACTCAAAAGGTGGGTCAGACATACAGAAAATAATCATTTTCGCTATTAGAACATGGGGTCGTAAGTGCAAAGGGGATTCTCGACAGGAGGCTGTTTGTCAGGACATTAAGAAAAAGCAAACGATACATTAGATTGTACAACTCAGATTGAATGGAGTGCAAATTTACAGTAGCACAAAAACCCAGTTTCATGAATAAGAACATGCGAAGCGTGTGTCGCCTCAGATGGCAAGTCCTTTGAACACTTACTTATTCTCCTCCAACATTGCTTACGTTTTCTTCCTGATACTGCATCCTATTTGCCATTATCGTATTTGCCATGTAGCGTACGACTTTTAATGTAGTTATTCATGCAACTGGGTTGTTGTTGTAAAATTGTATACCACTAGATCTCAGTTCTACATTTCATCTGGTGTATCTTTTCTTTTTTTTTTAGTACCCTGACAAAGCCCTCTGTAACGAATCCTTTTCATTTCCAACCCCATGTTTTATTGCGAAAATGACTTACCCACCCTTTGAGTTTGACCAAGTTTGTTTTTTTTTAAACACCCTGTATAGATAGAATGTGACCATTCCAATTTAATAAACAGTGGCTGTTCAGTGTCTAAATTTCTCTGAATATTATTATTTACCATTATGAGCAGGCTTGTGATCATTAGCATCAATGGTAAAGCAGCTTAACGTCTCGAATTAGCTCAGATGATTTTTTTATTTAATTACTTTTATACTTAATTTTATGAGTTTTATTTTAATATTGTTTCTAATTTACCAAACAAAATCCTTTTGGGGAATTCTTGCGGTCTTATTTCCTAATGCTTAATATATTTCATTAGGATTTAATTTAGAATGCCAATACATTTTAAAGAATAATTAGAATGTCATGTAGGATGTCAATACATTTATAAAAGTACCATGAAAACTATACCTGCAGAATGCTAAATTTAATTTTGTTTGCTATTCATGAAAACAATAACAATTATCTACATAGATCAAAATCAAACGCAACTTTTGAGAACGTCAATAAATGAATATCAAATTTTTCAACTCTCTTCCTATCTGTTTTGTATTTAATTTAGAAATGCTCCTTTTGCTCTGCAATTGTGTCATGAAAACAGTGTACAACAAATCCTTAAAATTAAAATTATTTACATAAAAAAATTAAGACACAGCAAAAACTCTGAAAGCTGAAAGAAAACTTTACAAAATTTTATACATGACTATGCCTTTATATAACGTCTAAATAAAATGCAAAATGTAACGCATATTTTTAAAAGATTAATGTATTTCTGATTAATTTTTTCCAGAGAAACAGAGTGATTAATTAACTTTCTTCAATTTATACAGAAGTGAGATAACAGAAAAGCAATTTTAGTTCAATGTAATTTTATAATAACTGCAAACGTCCAAAACTTATTTAAAAAAGATAACATAAAAGAACTGCTTCATAACCAGCGAAACATTAAACAGGATCCAGACAAATTTGATTTTAAAATTTCGGAGTCAGGTTAGAGGTCGGAAGTGGATTTTGGCGGAAGGATAGCGTGCAGTTAATCTGAAGACAATGTTTTGAAAAATGTGTAAATAATTTATCTCATTCTAAAGAGGATTCCGAAAGACAGATTTTCTATAAATAGTATTAAAAAATTTATTGCATCTTTTAACTTAAGTATTATACAGGATTTATATATTAAATACGAAACATCACATGAAATCAGTCGTGAGGAAAAATTTAAAGGAGATTCGAACCTCTAGCCCTCGTATAATGATGATGTTTTGTGCTTGATTCGTCTGTCTTCATATCATTTTTATTAATACATTCTTGATTATACAGCAGCGATAACGAGCAAACAAAAGAATGTATTAAATACTGTTGCATTGCGCATGTATTATCTATCCTTATAAAAGGGAATGTTTGTGTGCGATGTCCAGACGAATTTATAGCACTTACAGCCATGAAATTTGGCACACAGGTATTCGCAATGGTGACTGAATGCACCTCGAAGCCAGAATTTTAAAATTTAATCTAGAACATTTTTTATTTAATGTTTTGTGTTTTGGGGGGTCATTTTTGGCACGTTTATGGCTGTAGTATCTTTTCTAATGATAAAATCAATTCACCATCGGATAGAACAAACAATTTTAGTTCTAATGAAGTTTGTTTCGAATTTCCAACATAATTTACTGAATTTTGAGAAAATTTTAAATAATAACCACTTTTATGGTAATTTTTAATAAGGATTTCTTCAAATTCTCGCTTCTGACGTCCTAACAACTTTATAATTTTCATTTTTTTTCTGCTTCTAACTGGAACATTTTTATCGTATTTAAAACAAGAACGGTTAAAATATCATATTCCACTTTTTTTTTAATTAATTTTTCCCTGATCAGTTCAAATAGTTTTTTGCTGTCGAGATTTGACAGCGAGAGTTTCTCCGAACGATCCCAGAATGCATTGTTGCAATTTCATTGGTTGGTGCGTGACCTGCCTTGCAGAAGGTGACGTAATATGCTTTCATTCCCAGCATGCATTTCTACAATCCGATTCCTTCCGGTGACGTCATTACATTCACGTCATTGTCGAGAGGAAAAACAAGCGGGGAAACTCAATAATATATCCATTTCTGTTTTGATTTTGTTCTCAAAACTTTTTATTAAAGTCCTGATTCCACGGGCAACGCCGTTCGTATACTGCTAGTATAAAATAAAGGAAAGTATTGTTACAAAATATGTTTGAAAATATCTTTTTAAAATTTACTAAAATTAGTGAAACAATTCTACGAAAATAAGTGCTATCGCTGAAAAGCTCTTTTTTAAAATTTTTAAGTGGTGTAATAATGTTTCTTGTGCAATAATATGGTTCTGAGTTATTGAGGGAAAACTTTAACACATCGATTAATTTTTAATTAAAATTCAAACTAAAATTTTAAAATAACTCTTTCTCGGTGAGAACTTGCTGTACAAGAAGTAACTACTTGCCAAATTGCATAGCTTTAGGTCCAACACTCTGTTTTGAACAAAATAAAAACTAAACTAAGACTAACAACTAAATTTAAATTAACTATAAAATAATATGAATACAAAGTAATATTTTCAATAAGAAATCTATAGTAAAAATACAATAAGAATCTTTTTAAAAAGATCTAAGAATAAAGAATAACTAAATAAGCATAGAAAATGCATATAAAACAGTCGTTTGACGACGAATTCATCTTCTACAATGCTGTGAACAGGGATAGTTTAATTCTATACTTTTAGTTAAACTGAATGCAATTCATCAGAAACTTCTTTTCTTTTCAGGCGGAATTTCTTTCTTTGTGGAGTGAGTCTCCTGGCTCTTATGTTGGGAAGCTCTAAGGGGGATGAATCTGACGGTAAGAAAACCAACACAGGGTTTTTTTTTTTTCATCGTCATAAATAATTATATTGCTCTAATTTTTGGAATTCTTAAACGCAAAACCAAGGAATTTTCGAGTGAAATTACCCTGAAGGTTTTATACTACACTCATGTACGATCCACTCTGGAATATTGTAGTATTATTTGGGATCCCAATTACCGCAATAAAATTGAAATTATTGAGCGAATTCAAAACAAAGAAAAATAGAATTTACTTACAAGATATATCTTCTTCATGTCTACGTAATATGTTTAATATACCTATTTTGTGTTCCAGACGAGATGTTTCTTGTGTTCTTTTCTTTTACAAGGTAATCAATGGTTCGATCGATTGTACTGATATACTGAGCGCTATAAATTTCGCTGTGCCTGCCAGATCTTTAAGGAACTGAAGTTCTTTTCCTAATGTGTATTCTAGATTTAATTATATTGACAGGTTCTCGTTGTATAAATTTTATAAGACTTTTAACAAGATCTCTGGTGAACTAGACATAGTAGGAGACATTTATCATATGTCTCCTACTGTTTTTAAGTAGGAATGGACCTTATGCATGTGATGTCAAATCCTCCGACACGTGACCTGCCGGCGGCAGCCAGTGGTCAGTTTTAATCAGCTAACTCAGAACTGCTTTTATTTCTGAGTCCCTTATAGGCCGATCGTTTTGTTTATTCCTTCACAGCTGTTTTTCTATACTCTCGAACCCAAACGGTGCATAAGGTCCATTGTTTTCAACTTTTAAATACATGACCTGGTTTCTTTTTCTTTTCTTACGCTTAACTATACATATTAAGATTTTTATACGTTGATCTAGTGTTTGTGTGTGTTTGACTTTTTGATCCTAGCTTTATAATGTTTTTTTTTTATTTGATGTTCTAAATTTTTTTTAATTGTGTAATTCTTTTTATATAATTTTAATGTCACGGTGTGCGGCATGGACTTTTTGGGCCTTGGTGTGTTTTTGGTGCTTTTGTAATTGCGTGTTTTCATTTCAAAACATTTATGTGTTTACATTCTTATAATTGATGTGGTTTTGAGCTTTGAAATGTTGTATTCTCTGCAGTTACTTTTTTTCTTTGTGTTTTAATTCACTTTGTGGCATGTGTTTTTGATCATGCACTCTGTAAATGGAGTCATATCTGTAGTGTTCTTTCTTTGAATAAATAGATAAATAAATATGGGCTGATTTCAGTTAAATATTTCTCATATCGATATGAAACGGTTGTCACGAGAAAGAAAGATCAAGAAAGCAATTCATAAAGATGCTTCCAAAGATAATGTAGAATTTAGTAACGACGCATTTTAACTTACTAACTTTTTCAACGTCCGCAAAATGCATTAATTGGACACAATTGGTCAATAGGGGATATTCTATTAGCACAAGACGCCCAACAATATTCATACGATATCTTTACGATGTTGTGCGGTATTCAATATCGTAGCAACATCGTGGAGATGTCATAAAATATCTTGTGCTAATCTTAGGGTTGCCATAATTTCCAAGCATTGATACGGGACGTTTAAGTGCCAAATAAATGAAACATGAAAACAGTGGGTAGGTAACGGTTTCTTTTACTAATAATCCACTAATTTTACTAATAGAGATAACAAAATAAATCAGTTTAAGCGATCTAATAAAATAAACACGCAGAATAGTAAAAGTTATATGAGACTAATCTTTTTTAGCCCAGTTATATTTTAAAGTTGACTTTCCTTTCTTAATTATATCATTTCATTCTTTCACATAATTATAAAATTGGAAGCAGGTCATTTTAAAATTATAATGACGCAGATTTTAGGCAGAAAACGCGACGAATGGTAATACGGGACTGAGCTGTGAAAAACGGTCCCGTATATACAGAACGTATGGCAACCCTAGCTAATAGAGCAGTCTTCAATCGAAGTACACATTTTGAGATTTAGTTTTTTCTGCAAAACATCACCGTACGCATGCTTCCTTAATTATTGCATTTTACGAAGCCTTCTGTCAAAAGAATTGGAAAAGTTTCGGATCTCTTCGGGTTCCGCACCGGAGGAGTAACGGCCAGGGCGCAAGGGGGAGGTATAGATTCACCAGCGCCACTCTATTGGGACACAACATTATTTCGTTCGTGTCACTTTTTGAAGTCAAATACGATGAAAGGTCAAAAGAATAATTGCCTCTCCCGGGCGCAATTTACCCTCGATGATGCTTGGGGGCGAAGAAAACCATATTTTGCCAGAGGCGCAACTTACCCGTGCTACGCCATTGCTCTATTCAATAACATAAAGTTTACAGTTATGAACCGCAAATCCATCGCACGGTAGTTGGTTTTCGATTATATAAATGAACCCAGTTAGTCCCCAAAACTATTCTGCATCTTTTTTGAGAAATGGCATTTTTTTTTTCAGAAAACAGCATCATCAGACCGAGAGATTGCTCGGATCACCTGTTGAATGGAAACTCCGAGAGCGGAGTCTACCCCATCTACCCCAACTCCCAGAGTGTGGGTGTGGACGTGTACTGTGACATGGACACTGACGGAGGTGGATGGACGGTAAGCGCAGACGAATTTCTATCGATGTTAGTCAGTATGCAGTATTCCCAAGAGAAATCAAACTTCCGTTAAGTACTTTTTTCGTACACGAAATATAGAAAGAATAAGTACTGTGACATTCGATTCCACCTTGAGATTTTTATAAATCTCCACTTTTCAGACCTTCCTGAATCCGAAAAACCAATTTTTGAGGTTATGTTTGTCTTTCTGTATACAACTCCCACTCCACCTCGGCCTACCCTACCGGGTGTAAGGCTTCGGTAAAAAGAATCACCACAGCACTACAAGGCAGCAGGCACCCCGCCACCACAGATAAAGCAGACACCGCGACCCAGAACAGTGAGGCCCCCGACACCCAGACCGGAACCACTCCACCCCGTACGAGTTTATTAAAATACTTTTTTAAAGAATACAGACATCATCCAGAAACATGGGTGGTACTTAATTACATCAATCGAAATTAACAACTGCTCATCCGGTCGATGGAGAAAAGCCGGCAATAATTATGTCTTTCTGCATGCCATTTTGTAAACGAACAAGACAACTGAAAATTGCAACGAACTAGATAAATGAAATTTGGTATGTGATCTTGATACCAAAACTGGTGGAATGACTTATCTGTTCTCTTCACAATGTTATGAAAGTCGAAGGGAGAATACTCGTGGTGGTTTTTGAGAGCTAAAATTGTATAATACATGCTAAACTATCTCTTTCTTATAAGCACATGGTTGGAAAGAAACTTTTAAACAGATCTGTCAGTTATGGAGTTGTGTTCTCTCTATTTAATATTTCCTTCTGATACCTCACTGCAAAAAATAATAAATAGCTTTAGAGTTCTTTCAAATTTACGATCGATTTGTAATGCTTTAATCGATTAAATGATTTTGTTCAAGAAGGCATTCTCAGTGTTTGTTGCGATACATCGGGTCCTCGAGTATGAGCTCCCGTGAGTCTTGTTTGCAGAATCGAAGAATCGCTTGTTCGAGACCAGACTCCCCCAAAGCTCTGCCATGTAGGCGGCCTGGTGTCCGTTATCGGGAGTCTTAAAGTTAATGTTGTGTGGGTTTGTAAAGAGACTAGACATAACACCACCGACACATGCCCGTGCCTAGAGTCTTTGTGATTCTCTATAAGCGATTTTGTAAAGAGACTGATAAATTAGACGTTACCTGTTGAATATTGTTCGAATTGCAAAATAGACTGAAAGTAACTTTAAAACAGCACGTTAAAAATATCGATGGTCAGACGTCTTCAATCTAATGGGGTGTGGATTTGAAAAGCGGCTGATAACTCAGATGCTAATACTGTTCAAATTTCAAAACACATTGGCCTTAGCTTTAAAACAAGACGTTAGAAATATCGATGATCAGATGTCTTAGGGTGTGAGTTCGGAAAAGGACTGGTGATTCAGATGTGACCGTTATGAGCTGACAACTGTTTAAATTGCAAAACAGACTGGGCATAGCTTTAAAGCGGAACGCTATTCTAACTGACCAGCACTATCGAGAATGTATAATCCAGTCCATATTCCCTTAAGTTTCCGATTAATTCCTTTAGAATATATCCTTATAGTTATGGATGATAGTTAAAGTAATCGAAGGAATAATCTAGTCAAATCATCTTCAGTCCATTTAGTATTGATTTGTGTCAAATTTGGAAGCCTTTAGAGTTAGTTCAGTCTTTATTTCTTTGCCACTTGACTACAAGTTAGCTATGATGTTTATTTGACAAACTTGACTTAAGTTGACCCCGTAATTAAGTCATGTATTTTCAACATTCCATCCGACAAGAAATGTAGTAGAAATCAGGAATGTGTTATTATTTCAGCTTATTTGAACTATCTTAAAAATTATTGTCTCTGTCTATCTGAAAGAATATCCGTAGGTCACCACGCACTTTGTTAACCAAGTCAATGATCACTAACCACACTTAATGAAACATTTTCGTTAGTTCATTGAGGACGAAGGACTTTGGACTTCAGGTGGCTCGTGATGAGCTACGGGCCCGAACATTGAGGACTGAATCAATCTGCAAATTCACTCTACAGGATATCCCAGAAGGTCGTTTACATGTTTTCCACGCTCGCCCGTCAAGCCATTACTAATATGTTTACACAGAGGTTGTGCCCAAATATAAAACCGCGTAGTGATACCAACATGACTTTATTAACAAAAACAAACTTAATTATGCGTACGAAAGAAAGTCCACGACTGCATCATAGAAAATGTTCACTATTCCTTCCATCCGTCACACTACAGAGTGCACAACGTCGACGCATGGATTCTCAGACCCGTTAAAATTGGGCAATTGTGTCACGATATGTATGTATTTCTTCATGTATAGTCACAGGAAGAAACCCTTACGGTAAGTTCAGATCGTGTTGGCCATACGACCGTTTCTGTCACATATGGCTGCTAATGGCTGGTATGCTATCACATATTGCGGAAGTCCATCTCATATGGCTGCCGAAATGTGCGCGCGTCCCATTCCGCTTACTGCTCTCCAACAGGGGTGGCGCCAGAAGGGGGGGGACCTGTCGGTGAAACCTTTTTACGCCGGCGAGGAAAATTTTTGTACGGGGTATTCAAATAGTGGATAAATAAAGATCTGGCGAAAATTTGAGACCAATTTCACTGCACTCGTCACCTTGTAGAGCAGGTAGTGCCCCCCGTCGGGCAAACTCTAACGCCACTCCTGCTCTCCAAGCCTACGAACATCGCCTCTAGTGGCCGGAGGTGACATTTCAGGAAGCAAATTCCTGTATAAATCTTTTTTTCATAGACTTATAGATAAACATGTAAAGTTTTCAAACGACTTTTGGGTATCCTGTATATAATTCTTACTAGAGCTGTACACACTCTCTCTCTCTCTGAATTTGATTATCAGATCCTTAGTTTCCATGTTCTTAAAGCATGTAAATTTTATATTCATTTTTATTCCTATAGATATTAATTATTAAGGTCAATATTCTTGAGTCAGTCGCTGTTTAATTAAAATATTTGTTAATCAGACTAATTATACATTTTAGAGATGATTTACTACTAACTGTTAGCGTGACTTAGTTTCATTTAGATGATGTGACTATTTAATTCTGGTTTGTGTTCGAAAAAACAACGATTGTTAAGTTTCTGAAAAATAATGCAAATTAAATATAGAAACATGTGTATTCTGTTGAAACAAAGAACATTCCTTGTGTTTATAAATCATAGATTTCAGCACAAAATGAATAATAAAAATTTTGCTACTTCTCAGGTCATTCAGAGAAGAGGAAATTTCACGCCACTTGAAAATTTCTATCGAAACTGGGATGACTACAAGCAGGGTTTCGGAAATAACGAACGAGATTTCTGGTTAGGTATGTATGTATAGAGTATCGTCCGCTTTCCACAAATGTCATGTCACATTCTTCTTCGTAATATACTGTTATTTTATCTCTGACAGGAAACGAGAAAATCCGTGCCCTGAGCACCCAGGTGCCAGTGGAAATTCGCTTCGACCTGGCAGACGTTCGGGGAAACAAGCGTTTCGCAAAGTACAAGAGTTTCCAAATCGATGACGAGAGCCAGAACTACACTTTACACATTAGCGGCTACAGCGGAGATGCAGGTAAGCAATGTGTAAATTGAAAGGTTTGTTTTGGCGCAATGACATCGATAAGTTCTTTTTGCTATGAAAGTTCGATGAAGAATTGACGTCCTGAACATCCAGGGGTCAGTGGAAATTCGCCTCGATCTGAGGAAGCCAGTGTTTTGCAAAGTGTAACATTTCCCATATAGATGACGAGAGCCAGAATTACGCTTTGCACATTATCAGTTGAGATTCAGGTAATCCAATAGTTTGCTTTGTGTTTGTAGTTTGTGTTGTAGTTTGAAAGTTCAGAGAAGATATTAATGCCTTGAGCACCCAAGTGTACAGTTTTTAGCTAGTCGTTTTTGATTTCAGTTTCAGGTTGGCATCAGTAATTGACTCCTACATAAACATTGAATAATATCTATTTTAGAAAAAGATCGTTTTCATAAATATGTAGTTCCAAACATACTGAAAAGACAAATAGAACACAATAGTCTGTGAACGACTAGACAATTCGGTTAATAATGAAATTTTTCTGGTTGCAGAATATCTTTCGGTTGTAAAACGGTTTCGGTGACATCAGCTAACCGAGCATCATTTAATACGAAAATCAAATTTCACAGGACATGGGATCTTTGTGGCCTATCTCCACAGGTTTCGTTTGTGTTCTAGCGATCGATGCGTCTAAGAGGCAAAGGTGTTCCAGACCATTATACCACCTGTCCTCTAATAAAGTTTTTCATATCACCAAGCTCAGTGCTGAAAACCAACGTAGCTCTCACGTTGCTTCAAAATGGAATGTTAATATAACTAAAGTGTACTGGCCTGGATACTATGTACTCCTTTTTTTATTCCGTTCTGTGATTGTGTTTTACACCGAGAAGATGTATTCATCCTCAGGTCCGTTCTCTCCCAGCATATTAGATTGCCTCTTCATTCGAGAGATTTCCCGTCAAATCTGACGTGCTTAAATAGATATATATGCGAGAGAAATGTTTAACATGGATTGAAAACAAATAAAATAAGCATATATATTATGATAGGAGATATTTTTATTTACATATTTCTTTAATTAAAAAACCTCTAAGTAAACAACATTCAGTGTGAAGTATTTTTCGTTGTTTAACAATATTCTTTGTACTTCAGATGTCTTCGTGTAAATTTTAACGTTGCCAAAAAATATCAAATTATATCATCATGATTTCAATAAATGATCAGATGCATCGTGGCGTCCAAACTTTATCACGCGCATGATATACCACTGACGAAATTTACTACTTTCTATAAAAAGACGGAAATTAATTTGAAATATACGATTAATGTAATTTAAAATTTCTTGGGAACTATTGATCATAGCGAGATAAATTTCATATCAATGGATAGAAAATTTTATTTCACAATTTTAGAGCTATTAGATTTGCAATTAGAACGCCAATTACTCCTTTAAATTTAAAATTACTGAAATTTATGTTATCTAACAATGAAATAATGCTGTTTAACGTCTCGCAGTGCTATGGCGCGAGTTTTATTGTTGGTGACGTCAGAGCGTTACCGAGAGATTTGGGCTGTTATATTAGTAATAATGATATAATAATAAGATTTATAAACTCATCGTTATACTAATAATATTCTTCAAAAGATTTATAAATGAAAGTATGTTGGTTTTGTTTTCATTTAAAATTTTCAGGGCCTCTCGTTCTTACCCAAAGAACTATATATAGCTCTCGCTTGCCGCAATTTTCCGACAACTGTTCTGCGCAATTTCATCTTGTGTCACAAAACACAAGGTAAGGAGCCACAATATTCAAGACAAATGATCAAATAGGCAAAGTAGCCTAAGAACCTCTGAACTTTGTCGGTCCTCGAGATTCTTTTACAATATTTTCAGGGTAATTTTATTCTTTAAGTTGATTCACAAGGACCTTTCATTTGAACACATTCAAATTAAAATCAAATACCGTTTAAACTTTTGGGTATTTTTCACAGGATTTTTTTCATGTTTTCAAATTTGCTTGCAGATGAGTCTGGTTTTACTTCTTTTGCATTTGGCTGCTTGACTGAAAGGTCAACAGCCCTGACGAATTGAACCAACCCTGGCGGTATTTAAATGCGTTAAAATTTTTTGAAAGTTTTTACAGTCTTTTTTAAATTACTTTTAAACGTAAATTTCATTTAAAAAACACGAGATACTGGAACCAACGCCCTGGAAAGTGACCTGCAATTAAATGTTTTGTTATTCAGTTTGTTGCAATATTTATCACTTAAAAGCTGCTTATATAGATATTAAAATCAATAAAAAGATATCTGGTTTTGGAAGATTGGAAGGGGGCCCCAAAACTTGCATTGCCTAAGGGCCGCTACAAATCTCAATCCGGCCCTGCTAATATGGATTGCAATTGAACCAGTGGCGAATCCAGGGGGGGGGCTATCGGGCTACAGCCCCCCCAGAGCCAAGCCAGAATTCTTGATTTTATTTAAAATCATTACAACTGTTTTTTCTTAATCTTCTCTTTAAAAAAATTTTAAAAAAAACGCTTCAACTTTAATTTCTAGCCTGACAGACTCGAAAATTTTCCTGCTTTTCTAGTCATTCCACTTGTACTTGCAGCTTTGACGCTGTCGAAGTCATTTTTTGGCTAGTTATTTCATCGTAATTTTTATTAAATTATCGAAAGTATTGTATTGTTCTTTATGATTCTTATTGTCAGATGAGTAAAGTCTGTAAAGTTAAACAGTTTTAGTTCACTTTAGCCTTGAGGTTTGACATTCATCACGACGATAGAAAGATTTTATGACCTCAGCCCCCGCCCCCCCCCCAGACCGGAATCCTAGATTCGCCACTGAATTGAACTACTAGATGGCGTTAACCAGACGGTGAATGTGTATTTTGTTTCTGCAGGTGATGGCATGAAATACCACGATGGCCAGGGCTTCTCTGCCAAAGACAGAGGAAGTGATAACAGAGCCGCCGTAGCTCTGAAGGGGGCTTGGTGGACCTTCGAGTGGGCGTACGTGCACCTCAACGGATTTTATGATCCAGGAATGGACGACTTCCAGGCAGTCCACTGGTACAAGTGGCTCGAAAACGAAGGACTGGCCTTCGCTGAAATGAAGCTGAGGCAGCGTTCTGTGTAAATGAAAAAAGTTTGCGACCTACATTAAAAAGTTGGATTTTGCTTTAAATATTGTCTTTATTTCTCTGCCAAACTTTGAGTAGAATTGTAGCTTACCTATTAAACTGCAATCTAAAAAGCAGTTCTAAAATTCATGAGTGAAAATAAAGCCAGAAATGAATTTACGGCCAAATGAAAATTTTTAAGGCCACCCGCTTTGAAAAAAGGCCAATATGGCAACCCTGATGAGCAGTGGCGAATCCAGGGGGGGGGGGGGGGCTATCGGGCTACACCCACCCCCCAGAGCCAAGCCAGAATTCTTGATTTTATTTAACATTATTACAACTGTTTTTTTCTTAATTTCCCTCTTTTTAAAAAATAATAAAAACATTTCAACATTGCTTCCTGGCTTGACAGGCTCAAAAACTTTCCTAATTTTGTAGTCATTCTACTCGTACTTGTAGCTTTGAAGCGGTCGAAGACGCTTTTTGGCTAGTTATTTCATTGTAATTTTTATTAAATTATCGAAAGTATTGTATTGTTTTTTATGATTCTTATTATCAGGTGAGTAAAGTCTGTAAAATTAAAGTGTTTTGGTTCACTTTAGCCTTGAAGTTGGACATTCATCACGACGATACAAAGTTTTTATGACCTC
>BGPR01000466.1:78666-99321 GCA_013235015.1 Araneus ventricosus
CAACGGGGTGGAGAATATCAGGTACTAAGGTTGCGAAGACGTCTTCACAGTCAGGTATTATATTCAAGAAGACCACTTGTGCGTCCCCCTCGCCCTCCAGCTACCCCAGCGTTCCTGATTGGTTCGATGCAACGGGGTGGAGAATATCAGGTACTAAGGTTGCGAAGACGTCTTCACAGTCAGGTATTATATTCAAGAAGACCACTTGTGCGTCCCCCTCGCCCTCCAGCTACCCCAGCGTTCCTGATTGGTTCGATGCAACGGGGTGGAGAATATCAGGTACTAAGGTTGCGAAGACGTCTTCACAGTCAGGTATTATATTCAAGAAGACCACTTGTGCGTCCCCCTCGCCCTCCAGCTACCCCAGCGTTCCTGATTGGTTCCTCGCCAACTTCAAACTACAGCCCGTATCCAGCTCCTGATTGGTCTTTCCACCTCCTGCCAGACGAAATTCTCTCTCAGATCCTCCTCCTCCTGACAGCTACGAGTAAGACCTCTGCGCCCTTCCTCCTTTACCAGACAGCTCGTTTCGTCGACCAAATTACTCATGAACAATTTATCACCGTTCTGCTCCTGAATTTGTCTACGACCCGCAGGCACACAGATTCGTCTTCTCCCCCTTCTTAATCGACGACAGAGAAGAGTCCGTTTATGTTGAGCAAGAGAGCTTGTTACCTGGACCAGACTGTAATGGACCGCATCACAGATGAGTCTAGATTTACTCTCAAGAGTGATTCTGGCCGTGTGCTCAGACACGGAGCGAACAGGGCACCGTTATAGAAGAGTTGAATTCACTGCATATTATTTCATTACACAGTAATACTCTGAATTTATTCTATGGAGGAACCGACGGAAAGCTTGTAAATCGGGGTCTAACTTTTCTTATAAATACATTCGACTTTTAATTAATTAGAGTCAAGAGCTTGGAAGAAGAGTATGCAATAAAGAATGTCCCTATATATCATCTCTACTAATAATAAAGGAGAATGTGTGTGTGTCTGTGTGTTGGCGCTCTACAGGACAGACCGCTGGACCTAGAGCTACGAAATTCGGGGGAAACATCTTTGGAGGGTGGGAAGGTTCACCTCGGAGCCGGTTTTTTGAAATTTTAATTATAATTTAATTAATTAAAAAATAAGCGACATTTTGGTGTTATTCCTTAATAACTTCCGAAAATATTACAGCCATACCATCTGAAAGAGCAAACAATTACCTTTCCAATGATATCAATTAAGTTGCCGTAAAATGTTTTCTATAATTTTAATAACCTTTTAAAAATATTTTTTGCATAATTTACAACAATACTTTTCATTGTTGCAACGTAATTCAAACCGTTTTCATTCTGTAAATAAATTTTTATTTGCATGGTTCTTTTTCATTGTTGAAAGCTAAGGTATTATCTTAATTTTTAATTATATGTTTTAATCAGCATAATTTCATACAGCTAATATGCTTCTGGACGTAAAATGCGCCGCGACATTTGAAAGTTAAAATCACATGCATATTTTGCAAGAGGAATAAGAGAGTGGAGTTGATGCCGACGCCGGGCAATTGTATGCTGCATGACACAGACAGTTACTCGACTCCATTAGGGACGTTCATGCAGACAACGAACAGAATAGGTGCAAGGCTATTGAAAGGACATGGGTTAAATATCTATCAAAATTTGAAATTAAAATCATGAATATCAATTTATACACAAGAGATTCAGCTGAAATTATATTCCCGGCGAACAAGCTGGTCGCCGAAAGCGGTTAGTACAAAATTATACGAAATAGCATGTATTAAAATAAAAGTATAACACAAAAAGAGTTATTTCGATGTCGATTGCTTCATAAAATTTAAAAAATTCATTTGACGACTCAATGACTTTTTTTTCCTCACGCAAAATTTTTTCACAGCAGGCTAATGAATTTTTTTTAATACCTAGCAGCTAGAATACATTTCTCATCAGTGGCGGCGACTCGGATGTGGCACTTTTATTTCTCTTTAGCTGCCTAAAATCAGGAATTATATTAAAAAAACAACAGTCCAACTCCCCTCAATTTTGCCACATAATCGAGGCCACTCTTTCTCATTAGAGTCTATTGTCCTCACTATTCGTAACCTTCTTCGCTGGGCCCTCAGTCAAGCATTGCGAGTGTCATTTATTTGTGCGATGCCTTTGGGACTAAGGTGTCGGTCTCGAGGTGGTGGTAGGATCGCACATTTCTCTATAAGGCCCACCGACTGTCAGCATTTTGAAACCAAAATCTCATTAACGAAGATAATATCGACTTCCAAATATAATATATTCATAGTATTAACTTCAAATTTTAATGGAACACTTCTGTAACACATTTTCAAGTATTCTGTAAGTTTTGTATTATTTGATGGAAAACTCTGTATGTTATAAGCAAAAAAACATGCGGGAAAATTTAGGATTTTTTAAGAAAACCTTTATATCTCCCAGGATATACTTGTTATTTTTACGAAAATGCATGTAAGCAATGTACTTAATAAGCGAAACCATTGATGAAATTTGTAAATTATCAGCTTTCTGTGGAACGGGGTAGCACAGATTTTTTTTTTTCTTTTTCGTGAATTTCTGGTCAGTCCTCTAAATGCCATCGTGACCGGACCTTCCCTGTAAACTGAGAGTTGAAGCCTCTTCTACACATGATCGAAGTTCTAGGAAAATCTTTTCAGCCTTTCGAGAGATATTTGAAAAAAATGTGCAAATCCAAAAGTGTTTACATGATTCTTGTCGCCCTCCTATACATTTGATTAGTTATACTATATTTGATAGTCATTGCTTTGTTTTACGATTCGCATTTTCATTTTTTTAAAAAAGAAAACTTTTTGAAGAAAGGAACGATGAAAATAGTTTTAATGATTTACTTTGTAGAGCTTAAACTAGATAAAATGTTTTTTGAAAAATTATCTTAATTCATTTCAAAGTCCTATTTAAAAAAATTGGGAGGATACTTTTATTACTTCCCTCTTTTTTGCCTGTATTATTACCAGATTATACCATTCTGTCCTTTACGACAGAATTGATAAGAGTTGAAATCGTTCGTTCAAGATCGAAATTTAGAAAAAATGTAAAATCGTTCTCAGTTTATCGTAAAATTCTTTATAGTTTATAAATATAAGTTGGAGGTTTAAGAATGGAGTTATGAGAAGAAAAAATAAATTTTCTTCAATACTCCTCAGTTTTGTAGACTAGTCCTCTTTTTCGCCAGCTTAGTCCAGATTTAAAAAATTTTCAGTGTTGGAAATATTTTTTAGGCATTTTCTTGAGCCTAATGGCTCATTATCGTTATCTACCATTCAGCCTCCGTCGAATATTTTCTTTTCAGTCACCTAACTTTTGTATGCATACTAGCTTATCTGGAGATATCTTCACTGATTAATACTGATTATAAGTAAAATTTATGTGCTTTTCGTACGTTTATTATCAAAAATGACATCATTAATAGAAAATCAAGATACTGCAATAATTGAAAATTACCTAAATTTTATAATCCCATTGAAAACAAAGAAATTCATACTGAAAATCTTCCAAATTGGTATCTGGTATGTGGAAAATAGTGAAGAAAAAAATAAACAATGAAATTTAAATATTTTAAGTAAAGAAATGAAAAATGCTTCTTTATCATATTGTTTACTATTTCATTTTCAGCTGTCAAGTTCTACTAAAATGACCCTAATTTCACTTCTGATCGTCATAGATGTAAAATAAAAGCTGTTTTCAAAACTTAAAATAATAGGCTTTCAGATGAGTGATTTCAAAAAAATTGTGATTTTCGGTCGAAAATGGGTTTTCAACGTAGGCGGATGTCAACCACTGTTTCTTTATTTAACCAAAAACTAAATATTTACAATGCGTGGTCCAGTCCTTCATATTACACTTTTTAATGTACTGCAAAGCGAAGTTCAGGAACAAGATGTTATTCCCGCCATCTTTCTGCGCGTTTCTCTTCCTAGACTTCTCTTACTTTCATCTCCACAAACGCCAAGCCTATGTTTTCGAGCCACACGTGCCAATGTATGTTTTCTGGATCATCTATTCCGGGCTCGTATCGGCCGTTGAGGTGCGAGTCGGCCCAGTCGGAGATCCACCACGCTCCTTTCAGGAATTTAACAGCCTCGGTGTTTCCTTTATCTATGGTGGAAAACTGCTGGCCGTCGTGGCGTTGCATGCCGTCGCCTGTAAGGAAAAAATGGTGCATTTGTAAAATTGTTCGGATATGTAACTGCTCTTTTTAAAATTGGACAACAGAATTTAAACAAGTTTAACTACTATTTTCTACTGTTTTCTTTATATTTTTTCAGAAAGCAAAAATGCAGTAAAAAAATACAGTTTGCCCAAAATACAAAAAGTATTAGAGACAAATATTTTTCAAAGAACTTAACAGTGCTTTGATTATTTTGGACCTGATTCAAAATAAACTGGCTTAAATTAGAAGAAGGAACCTTCTTCAGAATATCTCGGAGAATCTTATTTATTCCAATGGATTGATGGTTCCAATAACTGGTTATTGTCTTTTTTTAGTTATTAGAATTGTTTTATTTTTCTAACTTTTATTTTTCTTTCCTTTTGCCCTTTCCTTTTTTTAATTATTTATTTATTATTTAATTTTATTACTTATTTTATTGTTATTTTTTAAGTTTATATCCTATACGTATTTATATTATTATTATTGATTATTATATTTCTTACATATATTTGTTATTTTATGATGCTATATTGTCATTAGTAAAATTCCTCATGCTTAAGATGGACAGAATTCCTACTTATGTACGGGGTGATTATAATTAAAGCTCAACCTTCAAAAAGCTGTAAAAAAAGAACCACTGGTCAAAATGACCTGAATATGTTCGAAGAAAGGGGGCAGAGTTTAGCAGAAGAAAAAAATAGTTAAAAAACCTTACTAATAGAGGCGTTTTACAAGTCATAAGACGTACATCAGTTCGAGTATCAGTGACGTTGGCTACCCAATGCGATGGCTATTGCGTGAGTTGCAGGTTAAACCAATTGTACAGTTCAATCTGCATGACTGTAACGATTTTTTGCTGAGAAAACTCGATTTATAAAACAATGACTTTCAAGCCATTCGGCAGTTGTGGCACTCTTAGTTGAAAGCCCATCCCCCATGGCAAGGTGATGCTACATTGATAGGAAAAATGAAATAAGTTTTTAATTGTCCTAAGTCCGAAAACTGCAGAAAAAGCAACAATGAAACCGTCTTTTAACTGTAGCGGTACTTCTTCAAGAAATGTTGAATATGCTGTCCACCGTTTACTGCCTGAAGTTCAAACCGAGATCGGAGTGCATCTGTGTTATGTTGTGAACATGTTGCGCAATGCGTGTTTTCAATTCAGTTTGCAATCGGACCACTAACCGAAACATGTTTCAAATAACCTCACCGCCAGAAATCATATGGTTTAAGATCAGGGGATATTCTCCGCCAGTTTGCTGGAAAATGAAGGTTGAAAATCCTATCATTTTCGAAATGCATGCTGAGCAGCCGTTTAACAGGATTTGCAATGTGCGGAGGAGAGCCATTTTGCATGAAAATTGTTCTACCTACACATGCACGCTGTTGAAGTGCTGAAATGATGTGGTTGCGGGAAAAAAATCATAGCATGCATCATTCACGGTACAGGTAACAGGACCTGTCTCCTGGAAAAATATGGACTTTCAACTAAGAATGCAAGAACTGCCAAATGAGTTGGAAGTCATTGTTTTATAAATCGAGTTTTCTCAGTAAAAAATCGTTACAGTCATGCACATTTAACTGTACAATGGACCTCATGCATGTGACGTCACATCCTCCGACACGTGACCTGCAGGAGGCAGCCATTGGTCAGTCTTAAACAGCTGACTCATAACTGCTTTTATTTCTGAGTCGCTTATAGGCCGATCGTTTTGTTTATTCCTCCACAGCTGTTTTTTTATACTCTCGAACCCAAACGGTGCATAAGGTCCATTGGTTTAACCTGCAACTCACGCAATAGCCATCGCATTGAGTAGCCAACGTCACTGATACTCGAACCGATGTACACCTTATGACTTGTAAAACGCCTCTATTAATAAGTTTTTTAACTATTTTTTTCTTCTGCTAAACTCTGCCCCCTTTCTTCGAACATATTCAGGTCATTCTAACCAGTGGTTCTTTTTTTACAGCTTTTTGAAGGTTGAACTGTATATTTTTTCTGAACTTATTTTCAAAACTAATGATACACATTTATAGAAAATACTAAAAATAACCCCAAGAAATATTACAATTTTTCTTCGCGAATTTAACATCCTTTTATTCAACTTGACTTATTTCATATTTGAATAGACGGAATTTTTTAATCGATTTTTCACTTCCTTTTTGATGCACTAAAGTTCTGAAATTTTGTACAGTTCTGTTGCCCCGATGACTATGCAAAATTTGCTTAGAACATAATTATCAGTTAAACATGTAATTTTAAATAAATTTTTATTTTATATGAGTGGCGCCATCTGGTATTGAATTTGAAAAGAAATTGGTTTCAAGGTTTCATAATATCTAAATTAAGAAATTGTGAAACATATAAAAGACTAGAAAATAAAAAATGGCGAAAAAAATAATTATTGAAAACTTACTTCGATTAGCAATATAAAATAAAATATTTTTTATCGAAAATAAGAACGTCAGAACAAAATTATAAAAATATGAGGCGAAGAAAACTGTTCTATAATGAAACTAAGCCACTTTGAATATCTGAAGAAAGAAAATTCCAGAACATTAATTAATAATTAAAATACAATAGGACACTGTTTATCCAAATACCGACCAACCGAAGCATTGGTTTACCGAAAGCGTTCCAGTCAGCAAATTCAAATTCAGGACTGGAACGGCTGATTAAGTTTTTTTTTGAAAAAGATTTGAAGAATGTGACGTCCATACTTTGGGGGAAAGCAATTCTACTTACTAGTCTACTAACTGAAGCGTGTTTTAAAAACTCTTTTATTTAACTGAACTATTTTCAATTTTGTAAATTTTATGTTTGTACAGGAGCAATCGCGTAATCGATTATTCTCTCATTTCCTTGTGTTCGAGAGTTCTGAATTTCGGTACATTTGTAAATTCTGGATGACAATATTTTAATATTTTCAGATCTTCATTAACAGTTATTCGATTGATTTTACTTAAATTTGTCCCCCATGTGAGGAACGCCATCTGACTTTTAGAAAAACTGATCTTAAGATTGTACAATATCTATGTTGATAAATCGTGAAGCAAAATTAAATGCTGAAAAGTGGCAAATAAGCCTATGTATCATTTCTATTGTCAACATTCTTTTTTCTTAACTAATACAAAGCCTATAGCCACAAATAAGATATCAATGGATAGGATATTTTAAAGACTTCTGACAAAGCATACTCAGTTTACGCTAAAACACTTTGTTCGTTTAGAATTTAAGTTAAAGAAAAAGTAAAACATCCTACACATTCTTTGAATCTACAATCAAGAACACGTTAATCTAAGTATTATAAGTCATTCAATTCATGGCATTTTCCCTAAGAATCATTTATATGATTTTCCACATAGCAACTGACCACACACTCAGTGTTTAGGTTACATTTCAAGAACTTCTTACAGTCTCTCTGAGCACATGAACATTATGTTCTCCAGAACTAAAGATATCAGCACTTTTTGTCATTATGACTATGCTCCCCCGGGGAAAGGAGTATGTGGATGAGAAACCGCCAGCTAAGTAAGCGGGTTCTCGCTTCTGCTGGGGGTACATTAATGATGGGGGTTAAGTTACCCTCCACCAATGTCGGTACATACCTCCTTCGTGAGGGATCGGGACGTGGCTGACGATGGTCGTTTGTACTCCAACCTATCCGATCTGCCATGGCGATAGTTCTTCAATTGTCCCACTCATTAACTCAGGGGTAACTTAGTTTTCTGATATGCTTGACTATGCACAGTATAAAGTCTGCTGAAACACAACATTTCTTGTTTTTCATTCTAGGGTGGTAGTCTCCTGTAAGATTCTATGCACCGAGACTTCAACGGGCCACCTACAACTAGCTAAATCAGAAGAAGGAGAGGAAGGCAAAGAACACCCCTTCTCTTTCTCCCCCCTTGAGACAATGCTAACAGCATTTCTTGACTTAATCAGCGAGGACAGTAGTCAATTTATTGATCTTGGCATTGCTACGATCGGTACAAAATTCTTTCAAAAATTCGTAAAATTTCGACTAATCTAAAGAACATAAACTAATATTATAGGAAAGATAATGTTTCGAATTTTAAGATGGTGTAAAAATCCGGTATAACCTGATGGTAAAAAAATTAAGATAGTAAAAAAAATTCTTTCGAAAGTTATTGACGAAAATCTGGACAAAAGCATCATATTTTCGCTTTTATAATTAACTAAATATTTGATTAACTTTTCACTTTGTAAAGCTGACAGTATTCCTTCTCTTGTTTTGAAGAGCACACGCGCCAGATTTCATCAAGATCAGTTAAACCATTGATTTGTATAAGAATCACACACACATACTGCTTTATATAAATTGAACAGCCAAAATATTAGTAACACCCTGCTACGGAGTACTAGACGCGTTAAACTTCCTCTGTCTTTAAAAACAACAGAAATTCTTATAGGCATGGGCTCGTGCAGGAGGAATGCTAACAAAATTGCAGCTCTTTTCGCTCAAAGGGTTTTTGCTTAGCTCATATTCTTTGAAGTTTCGAGATATTGTTGTACGAGAAAAGCCAAAAAAGTTAAACGATTACGGAAATAACTTGAACTCGTCCTTCTGGAATCCGCACTCATGCCGTGTTGAATGCCGTTCAAATGTCATGTCTTCCCTTTGAACAGCAAAACTGCAATGTTTAATGGAGCTTCTGATTAGGGAAAACCTTTTGAACAGAGAATCCAGCTGACAGTGTCCGTGCACGTGCTGCACAGCGAATCGAAGCGGGAGGTGTTCCCATGCTTTGACCATTCAGTGTATATACGTAGATTCTTAAATTTATGTTGTGCACTTTTAAGATGCACAGTATAATTTTTAAATGTTCTTGGATTTGTCGAAACCTCTGGATCTCGACAAAGTCATCCTCCAGCCAATAAGAAAACAACTCACCCGCATCCCCGTCGTAACCACTGACGTGCAGGGCGTAGCTATTTTTTTCGTCATCAATTCGAAAACTCCTGTAAGTGGCGTAGCGGCGATTTCCTTTGTCATCCATCAGATCAATGCGGAGTTCCACTGGGCTCTGGTTGCTCAAGGCGTAAATGTTGTCGTTTCCTGAAGATAGTGAAAATAAAAGATAGTTTTAGTAAAACTTGCGTTTATTTTTTCGGAAAAGAAAACATCTTTTACTGATTACTTAATAAATTGCCTCAATAAAAATTACCTAAATAAAATTAGGTACCTCATAGTATTACCTAAATAAAAGTCTCTCTCGATGTTACCGAAACCAGTTTTGTAGGCTTTCCAGTTCTGTTGGAAATCCTGTTGCGGAGTAAAGTTACCTCTTCTTTGTATCACCTGAAATTTAAAGGAAAGTTTTGATTATTTCCATGTTTAAATGTGTGCAGATTGTGGTTATTTCCGTGCATTCTTGATCCTTTTGCTAGAACAAAACATTTTTAACCTACCAATTGTCGGCTATGTTTTGGCTATAGTCTGTGACAACTTAACTTAACCCAGAGTATCGAGTACTTTTGTGTAAAACTAAAATCTATTATAATGTTACAAAGCTATAAAGTTGTTTCCCTGAAATGCTAGTCTTGGCGGCAAAGTTGGCGACTTTGGCGACAAAAGGAATTTTCTTGAAGGACATCGAACTTTCAACCTATTTCTACTGGCTTCATGAACTTTCTGGAGATTACGTCACTTCCTGTTGAAAAAGTATAAAAGCAAGCTCTCAAGCCAAGAAGAGTGAGTTGGATTTTGATCAGCAAGCAAGCTGGTGAGCTTACAAGGAGCCTTTGTGTTGAGATTTAATGGTAATCTCTGTTGTGAATTTTTACAAGTGCTGTTTTAATACTTGTGCTACGTTTCTTTCTTTAGAATATTTGTAAAATAAAGAGATTTATTTTTTTTTAATCCTGCTTATTGGATTGCATTCACGTACACCCACAAGACGATTTTGTCACAATAATATATCAAGTTTTTTATCTATCTACATATATGGGTGTGATGGGTTTGCCCAGGGCGATCCCAGTCGATCAACATTCCCCTGCATCCCAGCTCTCTCCTTATATAGTCTCTCCTGGCAGGCCGTGACGTCACATGGAATCATCTAGTACATTCAAGCGTATCTCCTCTCCTAATAGAGATATCGAGAAGATTCCAGCACCTTTGAGATCCCATATTTCGTCGCCAAATTTGTCGCCAAGATGGTCGCCAAGGTCAGGAGACCAGACATGGCTGCTGCCAGTCATCCCATATTTACCCCTCTAAAACTCTCTTCCCAACCATAAGACTCACATTCCTGGGAAGCCACTTTCCATGTTTGTAACAATATACAGCTGAAAAAATATGAAGTCTAAATTTTTATACAATCCCCCAGTTTCTTTAGTCATATTAGTAAAATATTCCTGTTACACTTACATTTTAAACAAAAAACAAACGTTCCACTCTTCTGCGACTAAAACTGACAGAGTTGTAAAGCTTTGAATATCAATATTTAAGACCATTTCAATGGCGAGCGTGGGGAAGATCCGCGACTCGACATGCGGCGCTCTTTCTCGAGATGGTCGTTGATTTGTTTAAAGTAATGAAATTCAAAGTTTCATAACTCGACCAGTTTTAGTCGCAGAGGAGTGGATATTTTTTTTTGCATTGTGTTGTTTCAAATGGCAGTGTAGCAAGAATATTTTACTAAATGTGACTAATAGCACCTGGGGACTGTATAAAAATTTAGATGATTTTTCAGCAGCACATTAAAGGACTCAATCAACATAAAGCATAATTTTTACGTCATTTAAAGCATTCTCCCAATTGGAAGGATATGCCTATCTCTAACGTTTATAAATTAGCTACTGGACCACCATTGGAATCATATTACGACGTAATGGAGGTAAGGATGAGTTTATCCTGAAGACTCAGCTTGAGTTCTCCGGTATATATTGGTCAACACATTGGTTGCGACAAAATGTCGGAAGAAATAGGCAGGAAAATCTCAGCCGTTTTCTGATCTCTGATCACTGTCGGGAAGCTGAATTGTTGTCATTGCTGCTGAATTGTCTTTGAAATGAGACATTTCCAGAAAAATAACGATTCGCGATCAACATTGGTTTAATCGTATTTAGTGTCCGTAACAAGAAAGTGTATTTTCGGCATTTAAATGCTTCTTTACTACAAGAATGATGTTTAACCACGAAAAAGATGTTGTTCTCTGGGATAATACTGTGAGTCAGGAGCTCCCAACTTTTTTCTCTCACGTACCCCTTGATTGGTCGTCTTATTTTTGCGAACCCCGTACTATCATATCAAACCTCCAACCATGCCTCTATGCAAAGAAGTTTTTATTAATATCGATAAGTGCTTGGGTTAGCTTAAGACTCGCATTAATAACATCTGCAGGGCTTATTTTTCATTTTACATTTTATTCCATTTTTACAATAGTATTAGTTCAACGCCAAAACAAACGAAACTAGTAAGGTAATAATTTCGCACTAACTTATAAGGGGAATTCCCAAACTTTCTTCCCTCGCATACCCCTTGATTATTCTTTTTGTTTTCACGTACCGCCGACGATCATATTCACCCCCCCCCCCTCAACCATCCGTCTATGCAAAGAAGTTTTTATCAATAACGTTAAAGTTAGCTTAAAAGTGAAATGATTCGAATGAATAGCATTTGCAGAACTTATTTTTGATTTCACATTTCTTTTTCCATTTTTACAATAGTCTCAGTTCAACGCCAAAGCAAATGAAACCAGTATTGTAATTATTTCGTTTTAACTTATAAGGATAAAAATTATGCATTAATCAACTATTCAAGTTGTATAGTTATTAAACAGCAGGTATTTACTAGAAGAAACAAAATTCTCTAATTTTTTTAATCCCTTATGCTTTCTTGTGTCTGCCATTAAAAACTTTGATTTCGCGTACCCCCAATGGCCCTTCGTGTGCTCCCAGGGGTACCCGTACCACATGTTGGGAACCTATGACTTATGAGAATAGTTAAAAATTACACTTCGTAATAACCAACTATCCAAGAGGAAGGAAATTTCAATGCGGTCCTTAAGCTTGTCTCATGCAGCTGAGTTTTATCAAATTGGGTTCAAATGCAGACAGATACAATCTCGTGCTCTCAGGAGCTGCGTCCAGCTTATTGCGATATTTGTTCTTCAGAACGAAAGGTGGTAGGCGGAGCTGGTGGAAACCAAATACCATTCATTCTATTACCACGTTTCCTTTCACTTTCTTTTTTGCTTACTTCGAGAGTAGGGTTTAAGACTTGCACAACTTTCACTTTTACTTTTCACAAGAAGTAGGGAAAACAAATTCTGTAAATTTATTTCAGTTTAATTCTTATATTCTCTTGTTTCCTTCATTACTAATTTTGATTTCGCGTACGCCCAATTTGCGTACGCGAAATACGCGAATTTCGAATTTACGAATCGCAAAATACGAATTTCGAGGGCTTCCTTCTCGTAGCCCCAGGGGTACGCGTGCCACAAGTTCGAAACATCTGTTCTAAGTGAGCGAATAGAGTACGAATGTTTTGCTAAATTTAGAATGGTTTTTGTATTTAACGTAGATAACAGGTAATTCTTCGGTCGATCATGCTTGGTTGATGATGACCAAGTCACAACTCTAATCACAAAAAATCAAAGTATAGCATATCGTGAAATAGCAGAAAGATTCGAAGTATCGAATTCAACCATCTATGAGCACTTGACGCAGCTTAGATTCGGTATTTGTCTCGATTGTTTAATATGATGCTTAATTCGGTTCAATATTGTAGCCGTCTGATCAATCTGAAATGGGCCATTGACCAGAAGCTCCCAGGATTGGATAATCGTAAAGAGGTAATCTTTCACCAGGATAGTGCTAGACAACATATGCCTTTGTCTAGTCGTCGAAAGGTGTAAGAGCTTGCCTGGGATGTATCACCGTAGCCTCCATACAGCCCTGACTGGGCACCTTCGAAATACCATCTGTTCCGCTCTTTGCAAAATTCGATAAACGGAAAACATTTCAATTCACTGGAGGCAACAGCAGCAAGGAAGCAGCAACAAACGGCAATTTGAGAGCTTTATTAGCTGTTGACAGGGGACGTTCTATAAGAGTGTAAAGATGAAACTTTTCTTTTCAAACAAAATACTGCATATATTATTGAATCAAGTTGATTATTAGCACAATTGTTTTCAATTTACCCCAAAACTCGACGGGGACTTTCCGAACAACCCAATAACTTCCCTTCCCTACAAAATGTATTCATTCTACAGCGACTGGAAGATTATATATTATGATACTTAACGCAATATTTCATAAATGTTTCCCCGAATGACATAATTAACTTTTTGAAAGGATCTCTCTTAGGTTTATTGTGTCACTGAAGGCGAGACAGTGTTTCTTTAAAGGTCAATAATCTGCTGGTATTGTGTAGTAACTGTCCTGACCTTAGGTCAGTGAGGAAGCACTTACCGTCCAACCTCCTCCGTCGGTGTCCATGTCACAGTACACATTGACCAACTTGGAAGCTGTGTACTTGCTCATAGGGAAGACGGCAAAGGTTCCGCTCTTGATGTCGCCGCCGGCTTTCACTTCAGAGCAGTCCCTCGGTCTCTTGCCGCACTCGACTGGCTGGCCTAAACAGATTTGCGAGAATGTGCGTTAATACATGTAAAAAAATACCAGTTTTGCTCCTTTGCGTAGATTCCTCACAAGAATACTAGCTATTCCAGTGATTCTCCTGACACGACTTAGGGAAGAGTTCTGCACATTTTCACCGATCGTGGTCCCTAGAAACCAAAATGTAAACACACAATAACGAGAGCGAAAAAGGAAAGAAGTAACGGAAAGAATTTCATGGAATATTACTCATCAGGAGGTAAAATATCCCATTGATTTGTTAAAAGGTGCTTTTTCTGCGTAATGGCAAATGAACGAACGTTAAAAAGAGTCATTGATTTAGATGAGGGTGGTGCCGTTATGCAATCGACACCAATCACCACTTGATGGATTTCGGGCTCAATACAGCAAACTGGGCTTCTGTTTGCGTAGTTTGTAGTAGTCAGTAGTTTGCTACCTAAATCTCAACCAAGTTCAATCAGTTGAACAACAGACCCTTTCTTAGACGTTAATTAATCACTAGGAGATGCAAATATGTTAATTTTCATGCGGTGTTTTGCGAAAACAGCTAGACCAGGTGATTCAAAATAACGTGGGTGCACGCAACACAAAAAGTCACACAGTGACTTAAATATGTAAAGCTATTTAAAGCTATCTATGTTTGCTTCCTAGAAAGGTCTTGGAGGCAGCAATATGCATCCGCGATATTTAGAAATTTCGAGAAGGTGTGTAATTCGATGCAATTATTATGCGCCAGTGTGGATTCTATTAAAAACTTTTATCCCCTCTTTTGGCATTATTGTATTACATGTGTTATTTGTAATTATAAATGATTATGTTACATGTATTTTGTGTAATTTATGCGGGAACAAAATGCAAATAAACTTCTGTTGCATGTAGACTTTGATTTCTGCAATCTGTATTGAAAGGCGTTTTCCGTTTCCGGAAAGTATTAGTGACTCCACCTTCAAGCGTGATTTCTGCTTGCTTCCGTGCACATCATTTCCCCTTTTATTTTTTTGGGGCATCTTTTGAATCACTCTGTATTTTAGAGATGGTTTGTGTTCGTCCAACTGCATCCGATTGATGCATTTTTTTAACTTTAAAAGAAAATTATTAGTTCTTAATTAGAGTCGTAGAAGTATAAAGCATTTTTGTTATTTTTCATGTGGTTTGAGATATTTTTATTATTTATTTTATACTACAGTCAAACTTGGATAATTCGAAGTTGAAGGGACCAAAGAAAAAGTTTGAAATATCCAAAAATTCGAATTACATATATTCTCTCAAACAGAAGAAACTGCACTTTTGGAGAAAAAAAGGGGGGAAAAGCTTCGATCCTTTCAACCCGCAATGAAATAAATTCTCCTGCCGAAGGGGTGTGGCCAAGTCGTTTCTCGGAAAATGCTAACAGGCTTTGGATGACTAATCAATATTAAATGCAGTAAGGAGGGAAGAGGGTAACAATAGAGGGTGTACAGAAAAATACTTGGAAATCTCCACATAGTGACATTCCAACCCTCGCTTTTTCTTTCCTTAGAAAGACCGTTAAAATAAATAATGCACCTTAGATGAGAAAAGTCCCAGGAACAATTTTTACCGTAATATTTTTAGGGCAATCTTAAGAAAAATTCGAATTATCCAAAATTAAATTCGAATTATCCACGATTTTTTAATATTATTTTAATACAGAATCCTAGGGACCGAGCGAAAATTTCGAATTAAACAAATTCGAATTATCCAGTATTGACTGTACTACGTTTAAAAAGTTCCGGAACTTATTTTATTACGGAATACAGATAGAACACTTTCATTTGGTGTTTTCTTCGAAGTAACTACCGTGTGAAATTCATGAATATTTGACGTCGTTCATACAAGGATATGAAAGCGAATTGCAAGCTGCACTGCTTCGGAACTTGAGAATCGTTTCCCCTTAAACAAATTCTTCATCCGAGGAAAAAGTCGCATGGGGCGGGATCAGGGACATGAGCTGGTTCTGAATATACTGGAATGTGATATATTGGCAGGTAATTGATAACAGGAGGAGCTTTTCTGTGGGAATTTGCATAATTTACTTACATTGGGAAGATATTTAAAAATTTTCCGGAACTTATTGAACCTAGTTCATTTTGAATTTTTCAATATTTCATACATACATGATGGGAAATTCTCCCTAATTTCCCTTAGTAATTTCCTTGTGAATTCCATGTAGGTTGAAGATTTCTCTTTCCTCGTGCATTCTGATTGCTTCGATGCGTCATTAGCTGAAAATAAAGGTATTTGAGATTAGAAAGAGAAATCAAACTTATGGTAGTCACTAGAGATGGTTGTTTTTACAAAATCAACTGGGTTTCGGTTATACCGGATTATTTTTTTTTTCACCTCCGGTTTAACTTGGCGGTTAAAACCGCTCAAAATAACCGGTTTTCTGTTGTTTTTTTTAAAAAAGAAACAGCGTTTGTAGACAAAAATATTTTATTAATAATAATATACAACAAGTAAGTATTAATACAATAAGTAATATTAATAAATAAGTAATTAATGTAATAAGTAATGATTATAAATAAGTAATTAATGCAATAAGAAATAATAATAAATGAGTAATTAATCCAATAAGTAAGTATTGTAGACAAAATTTTAAGTATTGTAGACACATAAAAAAAGAAATTAGAGAGTGCAGATGAAAATAATCATTTTTTGTGTTGTTCGCGTCTATATGTATAATAATAAAAAAAAATAACTATGTCTAAATTTTTATATATTCCCCCGGTCCTATTAATCATATTTATTAAAATATTTTTGCACACTAAAAATTTTAAACAAAATGTTCATCTCTTCTGCTACAAAAACTAATCGAGTTATGAAAGCTTGTCTATGACTGTTTTAGACCACTTCACTCTTCGCCTCGAGGAAGGGGTGGTCGTTGATTAGCCTAAGATGATGAAATTCAAAATTCCATCACTCGAATCTAAAATCGAGCCTACCTTTTCATAGCTGATTTTGCCGGGTTTTTTACCCGGTTATTGTATTTAAAATAAATAACCGGTCAAAACCGAGACAAAAAATAATCGAAAAACCGGTTAACGGATACAAAAAAAATACGGTTTAAACAGGTAGGGTTTTCCCATCCTTAGTAGCCATGTCAAAGGAAGAAAGATTAAAGTATATCTAACTAAGATCTGCTAATACAAAATTTTTGTTGTAATAGTTACATTATCCGAATATATATAAAGCGAACACAGACCAACCCCATTATAACGACCCCTTAAAGGACTGATCCAAAAATTCGCTATAAACAAAGGTTCTCCATATCCGTTTCTTCGAATATTGGCAACGCAAAGTTTACTATAATGTTTAAACACATTTTTGTGTGGAACAAATTAATTGCACTGAAATACAATTATTAATGGGCTTGTATAATGGACTAAAATGAGTATTTGTTTTTAAAAAATAAAGAGTTAAATTAATTGCACTTACATTCATTTCTCTGAAGTAGGAAAATAAGACGTGGGTTTTTTTTTTGTTGAAAGCACCCAGAATTCAGATACATTTCAACTATCTTCTTATCAATAATTAAAAACGAGTGCGTGGCATTTTTATCTACAGTTTCCGTTGCAAAGGAATTTTGCATATGCTCGCAGCTGCCGCTGCATCAGAAATTAAGGACCTGAACTTGCATCGCCTCCGTCTTCCCCGAAGATGAACGGTCAAACCAATCATTCCTTTCTTTTATATGAGGGAAACTGTATCTTCATCACTCAGAGCACCGTGTGTTATCTAGTCGTCATAGCAACATTCGAAATGTTCAAATTCGCGTCGGGAAAAAGCATTCATCCCGTGCTGTTCAAACCATTCAGCTTACAAAGTGGGAATTTTGGTTCGCTGCTTGCTTCTGAAGTTCGTTGCAAGCATTTGAAAATACATTAGCGGAACAGGAGTTCGGTTGCGACCATTTGAGAAGTTCTTTATAACAGAGGGATCGCTATACCGGGGTTTCACTGTAGAATGCTAATTATTGTCTAACCATAAATAATTTTCTCTTGCAGGTCATTCTGAATTTAGATAGTCATTATTAAGCTACAAAAAGTAATCATAATAAAAATCTATACAACACGCTTTCATTAGTGCTCTAAAAAGTACGAAATCTCAAAATAGCGGAGGCTGATAAAGAATGCTTTAAGTGAATTGGAATTTCAATCACACTTATAATATATTTTTAATAAATGTTTTCGTATTTCCTTTATCATGACATTCATTTTCGCTTAATTTCCTTATAGTGTTATTTTCAGATATTCACGATTTTACGATTTTTTTTTGAACTCCATATTTTTGATAAAAAATTGTTTGCTGCATTTTGGTACATTAATAAAGCCGTGACTGAAAAAAGTTTTTTAATTTTAATTATTTTCTACTTTAAAATATTTCATAACTCATATCTATAAAAATTATTAAACGTTATAATATTTTTTTTCAGGTCTGTACCAGATGTCCCACTCGTATGGAAAAAGTAATTAAAATAAATCGATTATCTGGTAATTAAGTTCTGAAAATATCAAAGTATTGTATTCTCATCGCGAACACACAACTGTACAAAATTTCGGAACTCTACCACATCAGAAAGTGAGTGAAAAATCGATTTAAAAAGTTATTCTTGGAGACATTAAATTTACATTTAAGAAGTTAAGATAAATTACAACTCCGTTAGTCGCAATATTTTATAGATACATACTACAATATAACCTGCCAAATGTGGCAATCCTCAGAATTTCAATTGCAACCCTACAAAACGAAAATTGAATTGAAATTTGTTGCCACTTACCAAAATGGCAGTTGTTAGGCGAACATCATAAGGGTTGGCGATAAGGCTGTACAGAATTTTAAGTCTAACAAATGACTGAAACTAAAAATTTTGTTTTCTTATAATCGTTTTGTTAATCTATATTAGTGAACGGGACAATCCTTTTGTGTAAGCATAATGATGATGATCCGGCAGATCTTTACTTTCAAAATTTTACAAGCTGCTTTATTTGTGTGTGCATAATAATGACCAACCGCTGATCTTCACTTTCAATACTTTACGGATTGCTTTGTTTGTGGGAACATAATCTATCCTATTAAAATCGTAATATCTATTTATGTATCTATCTATGTCCGGTTATCTTCTCACGAACCATTGAATCCTGAAACCAGCCGAAAGTACCAAAAGATGGGAAATAATCCAAGGAATCCATTTCGACCGTTTCAATTCCGAAATTACATTTAGTTAAAAGATATTAATTAAAAAGAGTCAAAATGAATGAAATTTTTTGATGCCATCTGTTGGCAGATCCTATAACTATGTGACAACGTGCAAATGAATGAAATATTGTGCCGCCATGTATCGGCAGCTCATATAACTATTTGTAACATCGGTTGTTCTTGCATCTGGTTTGAGTAAAAGGTTTTCTCTTTTATGGAGCTTCCTCGTTTTGGAGTTCTGATTTCAGAGTACATCGGGGAAAAAATCGTTTTCCTGCATTTTTTCTTTCTTTTTTTTTTTTGTCGTACGGTTTTTCATTTCGCAACATTTGCGTTTATTGAGGAAAATATTTATTGATTTTTATGCATTTATTTTTCCCATTATTATTCAAATACGGGCAAGACAAAAATATATGTTTATGGTGTTTAATTTATCAGTTTGGTGTACTATTAAATCGTTTATCGTTTCTGGTCTTTATTTCGTTTTATTTTTTCTTTTGCAAAACAAAAAAAATTATGCTAACCTGTTTCAATTTATAAACAGTGGAATTCTCGCGTTTTCATTCAAGCCATACTGTTTCAAGGTTGTAAAAAGACTAGAGTCGAAAGTTTTAATCCAACAAGAGAGTATTCAAAACAGATTTAACTTTGTTGGGGAAGCTTAGTGACAATATTTGTAGGGAAGAAAGAACAGAGGCGGGCATATGAAAAAGTGTGGATCACGAGAAACGCTGGGTTATTAGCTATAAGGTAATTAAAAGGCTGGATTTAAAAATTTTCATTAAACAATATAGGATTCAAAGAAGATTTACGTTTTTTGCGGAAAGCTGGTGACAATATTTGTAGAAAAAATAAACCGGAGGCGGGCATATGAAAATAAAGTAATAAAAAGACTAGATTTGAAAGAATATTTACTTTGTTGGGGAATGCAAGTGACAAAATTTCTTGAAAAAAAAACGGATGTGGGCATATAAAAAAATATGGATCCTGAGGACTCACGAGACCAAACTTCTTCTTTCCACCAGGGAATGACGTATTATTCAAGATACCCCGTGCAACGCCGGGTCACACAGCTAGTAATGATGTTCAGTTTATCTCTATTTTCAGTATTTTACAGGTTACTTTATTAATAGATAACAACGAGGATTTGCTTGTCTCAACATTTCACAAGTTTCTTTATTTGTGGAAACATAATAATGATAAGGGCTGATCTTTATTTTCAACATTTTATGAGTCATTTTACGTTAACGTTAATTTCGATGCTAAATAGCCAATTACTTACTGTACTTACACTTAGAGCAAAGGGCTTTTGTGTTTGTCACCAAGTCCTCGGCTATGTCCAGCAAAGCGAGGCATTTTTCCTTCTCCCTGCACACCGGTTTGCGAACTTCTACCTCTTCGCCTTTCGAACTTTTCAGAAGAAGAATCAGGACACTCACTCCAAAAATGATGGAATATCGCCTGAAAAAAATATTTTGTACAATGAGAAACATTTCCCTGATGAAGAAACCCAACCAATCGACAGCGGATATGCGGATAATTTACAAGCAAACGAGCGAAAGAAGGGATGGAGGTTACTGCGAAAATAACCGGTTTTCGGTTATGCAGGTTTTTTTCACCTCCGGTTTA
>BGPR01000466.1:99331-150718 GCA_013235015.1 Araneus ventricosus
ATAATAACCGATTATCCACATGAACCGTAACATATATATAATAGAAATAAAAATTGATAATAATAATGGGAACATATAACAAGATGTCCGTTTTATAGCACAATACTCCAAAAATGTAAAAATATTAAAAAATATAAATTTTAAAATAAAAAAAAGAGTTTCTAAAAACATAAATGTGAAAAAAAAAATGATTTTTTTAATCGTAATCTGGAGTGAAAACAAAATTGTAAAAACTAAAGCGTTGATAGAAGTAATCAAAGTTTATTGGCATCTTAATCGTGTAATATACTTTTTATGTTAGTGATACACTTTTAGTAATTTTCATTCCTAAGAAATTCCTCATTTTGATTCTAATGCTCACTGTGGGCATCATCACTTCTTACCGATACCGCGGGGCACGTGAGGAACGTGTGTGATATTCTATACGAAACAGGACGATTAGCAGATGAAACATTCCTTTGGAGGTGCACCCTTCGGTATCCGCCGTGGGGAATGTACCCTGCTGCCATTGGGGATTTAGTTAACTCTTTAATCCCGAGGCGACTTTTTTCTTCCAGCCCCTTTAAAACCGAGCCTTTTTTGGGGGATACTACATGAATTGGACTCTTTCAACCTGGGTGGTCATTCATCTCACCACCTCACCCACTGCTATGACCTTCCCTTCACGGAAATGAGCTGTGGTTGGCAAGGATAATTGAACCCCTGTCTCGCTTATCTCCTAAGCGATCTCAGAACCTCACCTCCCCTCAAAAGAAGACAACCGCCTCAGACCGGCCTTCGTCGCTGTTAAAAGGAAATTTAGACCTCCTCGGATCGCCTTTCTCGGTATGAAAGGGTTAAACTGGAAATTTACGGTCAGACCGTTCCACCCCATTTGGAGCGCGTCTCACTTGACAGTTCCAGTTTTCAGCCCATCAATTTAAGTAGGTCATTCATGAGGGCTCCATGCGAACGACACAGTCGGACACTTCAATCTCCTACCTCTCCTCCCGCTTTCAAAACGGGACCCCTAATCCGCTTTCACGAGAGAGCTTCACTTCCCCATTTTGTGGTTTTCGCTTCTGTGAGAGAGGCTCGCTCCCCCTTACCCACGATCGTATTTCAGTTTTTTGTCCCAAGGTGCCGAATTTAAAACGGAGAAGGATGAAAGTCCAATCATTTCGACCACACCACGCCAGTTCTCCTCGGATTTCGGCACTGACGATGGGTTTTGGAGCGACGCGCTCCAAATGGTGTGGAACGGAACGCTCGTGAATTCCCGGACTTATATTTACGTCCCGCTTTGAAGCAATACGAGGACTATATGGGGACGGACCTTATAATTTTGAACGTTTGATCAGATGAGGAGGACGACACCTGCGCCAGCATCCTCGTTTCCTAACTTCCGCGCTGCATTTTCTAAAGGACATTTGACTAGGACGGACATAATGTGCACCAGGCCCGCTTACACGGCGGTTCTTCGGTCTTATCGGGTATCAAATCTGCAACCCTCCGGCCCTGATGCCCAGACCTTACCGCCGGGTCACCGCGGCCCGAACAGGTGGACATTCGCAATGGAAGAAAAGCAGAGAGTGATGAACAATTTGAAAAGGGAAGCGCCTGCTGTACCTGCGGTGTTATTGACTGTACATGCTCTATAGAGGTAGAAGCTGTTAGGCGGCCTGTTTTGAACGAGTGATAATGATTGTGAAGCCCGGTACCAGAGACCACTACTAGTTTGGTCCGGGAATCGCCAGCAGAGAGAGAGTGGAGATTCAGAGAAATGAAATTCTAGGCTCGAGTAGAGACATCTTAACCAGCGATCTAAATTGGAAATTTCTGAACGAAGCTCGCTTCTTCATTAACAGTGAACGCTGAATGCAACGGCCCCGCCTGGGTTTTATGCATAAAGTTTTTTCCAGATGCATAAACTATACATTTAATATTAATTTAGATGTTATACTGTAATTAAATATTTTTTTAATATTTTAAACTTTAGCTATGAGTATCTCTGTAACTCCAGTGCGTCATATTCGGTAGTTAGGTTTGACTTAGTGGTCCAAGAGTAATACTTTTTTTTTTTGTTTTTTGGTCCCACTGAAACACTTAACTGATTTGCCCACGCGTCATGCGTGTATCGAATATCGTATTTACAAACTTGTAAATTAAAAATAAGTCATTCAAAGACGCCACACTTGCTTCAAAAGCAACGTGGAACATACAAACAACTCAAATATTATATGGATTCTTACCTGAATTAAAACAATACATTCCCAAAACTGAATGCATCGTCTGACAGTAGAGATAACTTAACAGTTAAGCTGTTTTAACAAACACCGAAATTGAATTCGACTCATTTCCGAAAAGTGTGTGTGTGTGTGTGTGTGTGTGTGTGTGTGTGTGTGTGACTTGCTTTAAGATATTTAGCCCGTGGATAATAATGGCGGGTCCTCGCTTATATTAGTCATAACTCATTACTAGGATGCGATTGCAAGCTAAGACTAGAGAACCTGATAATATAATCACCTGAACCTGATAATTCATCAAAAGAGTTTATGAAACTAATTAAATAACAACAAGTTGGATTTGTAAGGAGCAAATAATCTAACCAACATTAAATGAGAACTAATTTTTAATTCAAAAATTTCTATTTACAACGATTGAATATTTCACAAGACAATACTTGTAGCATATTAATCAACGCATCACTGCATCGAAGTTTGGAAAACAGGTTACATTGAATTCCATCTGCTTTCACAAAATAGAAAGTGGATGAAACAGAAAAGCACAGAAATCAGACGAATCAACACGTATTTTATAAATGATTTGACACTTTTAAGAGCACTTTTTGATTCAAGAAATGATCATAGAAATCCGTTGACAAGTGGCATCGATACCGAATCGATACAAAGAATGTATAATCAAAATCTTTTCATGTAATAGAAATATATAACAGATTTTGCTAATGCGTCGGCCCCCGACAATGCGCTTTGACTCACGCCCGTGTTTAGCAAACTGATTTAAGGGCTGAAGGATTCCAGGTTCGAAACCGGATTCCACTGAAGATCCGCCGTGCACGTGGGCCTACATATGGGGGAGGGCAAACGTCCTCCAGCTGGTGAGCTGCGGAAGGGGGTGACAGCTCAGGTGTCGTCCTCGTCATCTGACCACAGTTCAAAATCACGAGGTCCGTCCCAAAATAGCCCTCGTGTTGCTTCAAAACGAGACGTTAATATAAGCTAAACTAAACTAAGCGATTCACACTTATTATATAATTAGACGACCTCTTCTCTACTTCATTTAAGAGAGAGCAGAGAAAGGTTCAACTAATTAGGTAGGAGATCCGAATCTTAGGCGTGAGTCATGGCAGAGAATAGATTGTTAAATAAATAGATTATTAAATAAATTTTAATAATACTCCTTACAACTACGTAAAAAACTAAGACACTTACATGTTCAGCGCAGGACGAGCGAGTGATCTTGATTGATAAAAACTATCACAGATACAATCGAGTCAGATCTCTCTTCGGCTACTCGTACCACGTGATACAGTTTCGCAAAATCTCGAGTGCGATGAGCATCTCTCTGTATCTTTTACTTTTAATAACTTTTTTGATGCAAGACTGGCGAAGAGATTTCTCGCGAACTAGTTCAAAACAAACGCAACGGTTTTTCCTGAGTAAAGAATTCTCAACCGGTGGAAAATGGCGGAAGTCTGAAACTGATTTGACGATGAGCGTCCCTCGTTCGTAGAAACTATTACTCTTTAGCAGAAATTATTGCTCCGATTTCGAGCGGAACTTGTCTCCAACTTCCGTCTGGAAAATCGGAAGATGAAGCTGATAGGTTGAGATGAATGATAGCAGGGGGAGTACAATGGGCAATTGCGAAATCGACAATCTGCAACGCTAAACTTTAGTGACATCGTATGAGAATTTGTACGTACGTAAATACAGGTGGTTCAGAAGTTCGGAACAACGTCAAAAATCAATAATTCGGAAGCGGAAGAAGGTAGGGACATGCCGTTTGCACAGAAAGGATGAGAATGAAACCGAATTATTTTTAACACGAAACCAGAATTTATTGGTAGCACATTTTAAAGTTAAAACCGCCGTTTTTTTTTCTGCAATTGGTGGAGAGATGCTTTACATAAAATAAGACACTGTGTTGAGTGACGGTTTTCAAATGTTCAATATGACGGTCAGCTTTAAGACGAAGAATGGCAATTTTTACAACAGCAATCAATATTCGTGTTCTCATGTTCTGTCATACAATCACAAATTGTGCTTCATTCCACACCCCTGAATAGGCGCATGTGAATTAATGACTAACCAACAGGCCGTGTGACTATAAAAATTTTGACTTCGTAATTTTTAGCAGTATATTTGTGGGCCACCAGCCGCAGCCGAGTACCTGTAGATGACGCTGCCATCGCCAGTGACGTCAGATAATCAAGCTGCCGAGAATAGTAAAGAGGACGACGACGCGGTACGAGGCGCTAAAACGACGTGGGTTGTCTTTTCTGACAAAGACAAAAGACGACGATGTGCCGTCCAAAAGCCTTTTTAATGACGAACTGCTTCAACTGTATATATCTTTAACTGTAAATAATGCGTCTTCAAAATGTAAACTTAATTCTGCAAAATATAATAGTTAGTTAAAGTTACTGTGTATTCATTTATGGAACCAATCACTAAGCCTACCTAATCGCCCTCATATTTATTAACTCAAACAACATAAAACATAATTGTTTTCATCTTCAAAAGCTAACTATTTAGAAAATTAGCTATTGGATCACGATTAGAGCGGATGCTCTGTATATATAAATAGATTTTGTTTATAATATCCCCTTTTAATGTACAGCTTTAATATAAATCTTATTGGTATAGTTTGTAACTTGTTTTGTTATATGCAGAGTGCCTACCCGAGTCCCAGCCCTTAACTTCAGAACGTCGGCAGCTATAGTCTTGTAAATGGTGTCTAGGTATAGTAAAGTGGCTAAACGCTTCACGACATGACCACTTACAGCATCACCGAGATGCAAACTGCAGAATTAGAGTTCCTATCTCGAAACCGTACGACATAGGGCAAAAAAATGTCAGTTGCAAAGTTGTGGAGCATTATCGATTTAGTACAAAATCATATCTTTTGGACATTAATGCTAAAAACAGAAGACATAAAAAGCGCATTTGTTTATTAACAATTTCCGAAACTATGAAGTCACGAAACGTCGACAGAAGGAGAAAACGGTATCTTTCAGTCAAAAATGACCCCAATATACAGGGTGTTCATTAATTATTGTTGGGGTTTCCGTACCTCATAACTTTCGAATAAAAAATATTACGCAAAAACCGATTACGTATTCGTAAATTACAATTCAAAGAATTTCAGTAATGATATTAAAAAGATTAATGAATTTGCACATGGCTGCCCTTTCGTGGCTCGTAACACATCGAGACGAAATTCGATTTCCCTCCAAGTGTTCTCCAGCATTTATGGGGTAACATTTTGGATCGCAGTAACAATTCTGCACTTCAGTTCATCAAGGGAGGGCACAGGGGTCTTGTACACAATGGTCTTGACAAACCCCCAAACCAAATTTAGTTTCGAAAAACCACAATACACACATTGCTTTTTCTTGCACGGTCGCCATTTTTATTTATGACGTCATAATTACCCAGACTGCAAATGCGCTAAGATCGCATTGTTGCCACGTAAAATTCTTTGAGTTGTAATTTACGAATACGTAATCGGTTTTTATGTAATATTTTTTATTCGAAAGTTATGAGGTACGGAAACCCCGACAATAATTAATGAACACCCTGTACTTTTTCCTGAAGGAATACCCCAAACAGCAGATGTATGCGACCATTCCCGCCAACTTCGCAGGACCTTCGAGAACGTTTTACTGTTGCTTGCGCCAGCGCGTCAACTGATATGCTAAAAAGTATGCAATGTGAAATTCAAACAAGGGTTCAAATCTGCATTGCAGCTGACGGAGAGCAGTTTGAACACCGAAAATAAAGGTATATTGTGATAACAAGTTGCTTTTCTCTTTCTAACACGATTCGACACGTAACAGTGTTGGAAATCGTAAGCAAAACATGTGTATTTTAAGCCTTCTGTTCTTAGCATTACTGTCCCCGAGGTGTATTTTTGTATTAAATCGACAACTCCCTACAACTTTTTAATTGACTTTTTTTCACTATATTGCACCATTTTCGACATAGGAACGCTAATTCCGCATTTTGTCTCTAGTTGGTGCTGTAAGTGGTCTTATCGCTAGCACATAGCCACTTTACTATACCTATACACCACTTTCATGGCTGTAGCTGCCGTCGTTCCAGAATTCAGGGGACGTAAGGTATATTCTGGGGGGGACCTGTATATTTTTGGATTGCAGGTGGGGAACCTTGCTAGAGGGAGTTGGGAGGTTGACGGCAAATGACAGAGGCTTCTATTCATCCGTAAGTTTTATGGCACTTCTAGCTACAAGATTGACACAAATTAATGGTTTTAATTTGCGTGAGGTAAGAGTACACATTTAACGGAACTGCGTACGTATATAATACCTGAATACACAGTCTCACTTCTTTTTCTCCAGCAATATGAGCAAAGGATTCAAAAGTCAAATGTTAGAGGGCACTTTCAGTTATTTCGCCGTGTGACTGTAACACCATAGGAATTGAATTCGTTAAGGGCTCGAGACAAACCTTTCCGAAAGAAGATACTTATCTGGAACATCATCAATTAAAAAGTATCTGCGTTAGACCCCATTTGTTTAAACAATTCCATCTGCTTAGTTTTGATAAGTTACAGAACGTCAATTATTTAATGAATATATGTGTAACCTATTGCTTATAGGAGATTGAAGCATTTCATCTTCCTTAGCTGGTAAACGGATACGTAACGTCCTGAAAATGAACGTGATATTACAGATCTATGTGTTTGAAGGAAATGTGGAAGTTGCAAAAGAAATACCATCTAAACGCATATCCGTTTTCAACATATTGTGAGCAATATCCTGTTCTCTACAGTTCATCACTTCCCTCTGCGTTTGAAATGAAAAAATAGTGGTAAACTGTAGTTATTAATAGAATTATATTCAATAAATATTCACACGTTACTCTAAAATTAAATATCCCTAAATGATCGAGTATCATGAAAACAGCTTCCACTCCCAAAAGGGAAATATTTTGATGAAATATTGGGTGATCCGAAAATCAGATGAAACATTAAAAATTGGTCATTTGAAAACAATAAGATGAAAAGATGCCGGATTTTGTTTGGTAAAAGTAAAAAAAAGACGTTTATAAAATTCTGTTTTGCGCCAAAAGATATCTGTGGAGGCTTACAGCTGATTTCTTATCGGTCCGGTTTTTTTTTTTCAAGGAAGTCGCAGGGACTTGTTTAAAAACAGTTTCTGTCCACTGGTGAGAGCTATGCAGGATTGTTACAACACAGAATCATTCCAGGAGTGCAACGCTATAGGCACAGTCATCTATACGCAAGATGGAGCACCACCCTATACCGCTGCTCCTGTGCAACGCCTCAACATTCGGAGAGTAGGAATCCAAACTTCTAGTCCGCACCATCATAATGTTTTAAGCTGAACATTCACCATAGATCTGTTCGAGTCCATTTAGAGGGCTTCTTAGCAGACCGTTTTCATTTTCAGGCCATAAAATTTGGTGGGTCATTCACAGGTCAAACTGCGCCGACCGCACCTTACGGGCAACCCGATCCGCTAGGCTACTGCGCCTCCTCCTCCCTCCACTTCCTTAACGGTCCCCTCCTCCCTCGCCTTCATTTCCTAGACATGCACACACCCTCCCCAATTTTGTGGTTTTTGCTTTTGTGAGAGAGGCTCGGTCCTCCTAACCGACTATCGCATTTCAGTTGTATGGCCTAGTGGGCCGAACGGAAATCCAAATTGGATGGAAATCCAACTTTTTCTTCGGTCTATACCAATTTCCATTATTTTGTTACATTGACGAAGGGATTTGGCATCCTGTGTTCCAAAAGAAGGGAAGTGGATTATTGGTAATGTACAGCTTTAGGTTTGATTTGTCGGTATTATCTTCGTCTGACTTGATTGCATCAGCCGCTACGCTCTGCGCGTGACGATTTTTACATCACGCAGTTTACAGAAAAGGTTCCAGCCTAAGAACATTAAAATGTTGAAAAGCATTATTTATTTTATTATCTGCGTTTCTGAAATACTGTTTCACTGTCGTTTCTTAATCACGGTTACAAATTCATAACATTATATCAAAATAATACAACATGCGAGTTACTTCCATTAAATTTGAAACAGAAGTAGGCAGACAAGTCTTGAAAATTAAATATTTTTGAAATTCACTAATGAAAATAATTGGATATTATGTGTACTACAAATAATTTTAATTAAAATCTATCCTGTGAAAGCCGACTCCGCAATTAAACAGATTTCTGAATATTTCAATAGTGAATGAATGATTAAAATATATTGCATCTACCGCTGCATTACCAATTTCGAAAAATTTATTAAAACTAAATGAAAATTGCATGGAAATAAAATTGGTATCTTTGAAAAGCTAATATTTTGAATTTTACAGTAGTGTAAAAATGGTTTCAATGGTCGAACAAAAATATGTTAATGGGGGAAAATGTCGAAATTTCGATTAATTTTTAATTAATTAAAATTTTGAAAACCACTTTTTTAGTGAGTACATACTACCCAAGAAGTAACTACGCGCCAAATTTGGCAGCTCTTGGTCACCGATCTACTCTGTTAGTTTGAAGCGTTTGAAAGGTTTTGCATCGCACAATTTACAGATATGTAGTATACCAGCTTGTAAACATTATTATGTTAATAAAATTTTCTCAACTATAATAAAGTGGGAATTTATATTTTTAATGTCGGCTTATATTTTATTTTAGTGTAAATTTTGTAGCCTTATCTTCGAATCTTCTGGCTGTGGGCATCTTTATGAAACACACTAACTCTTATCAAAGATCTGATAGCACAAATTTCGAAATTTTAGTTTCTCAAAACGGAATGTTTTGTATCTTAATATAACCCCAAACGCTAGCAATTGCATTTTATTGTTTCTTTTTAGAAATAAATTAGATATTACCTGGATCGTATTAAATTTCTTACTAATTTACAATATTTTTTCCCATTAAGACAAGCCAGCATTTATTTTGCGAACTACGACCTCACTTTTTTTTCCAGGTAGAATCCGATAGCTTGGAGTAATAAAGCATATGCATTCTTCACATGCGTTGCTATAAAATTAAACCTTTCTGCTCATTTTTGACTTATGCATTATGATGCATTTTCAATAGAAAAAATTATTTACTAACTTTTTTTCTCAATTCAATAGCCGGTAAATAAAATTCCCGTAACAATCCGTTATTTAGTTATATTCAGAGTTTTAATAGACTACTAATGGTTTCTTACATCCATCAGTTCTTTAATTAATGCAATGTAAAATAATCAGCATCAGCAGCGAAGTGTAAATAAGGAATTAGAGCATGAATATTAAACAGATGGTTTATTTTTTTCACTACTTTAGCCTAGAAATTGTCATCAAGATATTTATTCGTAGAATAAAAGCAAGATTTTGTATCTTAGTTTTTCAAAATGGACGCTTAAAAGCAATGAATTTCACTTTTTTAGGCTCTTTCTACAGACTCGAAGTTTTTCATGGTCGAACTACAGACTAAAAATGAAAGAAGAAAAACTATTCATAAAGACAAAAGTTTTTGTTGTTATACCATGGACTTTTTTAAAACTATTAGAAAGGACTTTATGTTTGTTTCTTCTCTCCTTTTGCTACTTAAGTTTTTATTTTTTTTATTCGGTTTTTTTTGTTATTAATTAAATTCTCTTGTAACTCTTGCTTCCATTTCTTGTCCACCTAAACCGATTATGAAGACCGATGCTTGCTCGACGAGGCCGCTGATTGGTTCAAAATCATGAAATTCGAAGCTCCAGAACTCGCTCAGTTTTAGTCGCAGAAGAGTGGCACTTTTTTGTTTAAAATGTTAGAATGTCAAATAATAGAAAAACGAAAATTAAGTTAAAAAGAAAAAAATATATAAAAATAGAAAAAGTAAACAATAATAATAATGATAAAAATACACCTTTATTTTTTTTATCGTTATTATTATTGTTTACTTTTTTTATTTTTATATATTTTTCTTTTTAACTCAATTTTTGATTTTCTATTATTTGTGTTTTTGTATTTTATTACAAGTAGCTGCATATGAGCCTTTCTGTATAATGCAAAAGAGTTTCAATTAATTTTAATTTAATTTCTATTAATATTTAATTTAATTTTTGTTAAATTTTATCAATTATAACTGTTAGAGTGTCAAAAATATTTTACTAAATATGACTGATAGGACCGGGAGACCGTATAAAAAGTTAGAAATCATATTTTTTTCGGAAATATATTTAGTGACTCAAAAAACATATATTATAATCTTCCCCTTCATTTAAAGCATTTTTCCAATTAGAGCTATATGTCTATCTCTAACGGTTTAGAAATTATTGATCACGAAGGAAGTATTTATACAAAGCATTTTCCATCAGAATTAACAACATTTGTCCCTCTTTCAGGCAGAAAACGGATCTCACGAGGAAAGAAATATGGTTGCTTCGGTCATCAAGTTAAGTTTGGATTTCCGTTTAAGATCAGAAGCTCTCTCGAGATACGAGTCTTCATGCATCAAAAGAAATGGTACTCTGAAGGAACAACGCCTGGTGAAAACAGCGGAAGGGTCAACATCTCCCGTTGATGTGCTTCTACAGTTCTTTAATTTGCACATGATGGAAACAACTCTCGTATATTTCAATATATTTTGGGCATATGTACTTCAATGTTTCATTTATGTTCATTGGCTGTCACTTAAGTTCATCGTTGATTTTCTGCCACATGTCTGACAGTTCATTGCTGACTACGCCCATTTGGTCCTACCAAATTCACAGCATGCACAGCATATTCCTCCTGGAGAACCAATCAACACTCTAAAAACCAAAAGGTTGAATCGACTTTCCTGGGTGTTGAATGAACAGCATACCGCCATACCATTCAATTTCTAACCAAATTTGTCAAGATCTCAAAGCCAGGTAATTTCTTTCCTCTGGTTGGCTCAAATGGGCTGTTTTATTTTTCTTTTGTTCTGTTTTCTGATGTATTTTATTTTTTTACCAAACGATTTCGTTTGTCTTTATATAATTTTGCTGTTGAGATTGTTCTTTGGGTTTTACATAATGGTTTGTTTGTTGTACTCTGTAAAAAGATTTGTTTTGTTTTTATGAATTATATTTGCACTGTTTTCGATTTGCTTGCGCATGGTGGTTATGACTTTGGCCTTGTTATTTTTGGGACTTTCGGGGTTCTTTGACCTCTGCCCCTACCCCCGGGGAGTTGTAAATATGTTCCTGTGCTGTTTTTATACGTGTTCTTTTCTTGCCGTATTTTTCTTTGTTTATTTTTTTATTTCTATTTATTTTTGGCCCTTGTCCCAATTGGGCTTGGTTTATATTAGTATTTTGTTGTATATGTTTATTTTATATCTATTTTGTTTGATCTGTATCCTTATTTTTCACCCACTCTGGTTATTTTGTATTATTCTTAGTAAATTTCTATACATCATCTCTCATCAAATATCTTTGTAGCATTCTTAATAAATGCTGTCTTGGGGGGATGGGTACTCGGCGTTCCTCTGGAGGCTGAGGTTGGTTTTCTTTCCCCGGCAGTCCTCGTTGGTCTTACACCCTAACGGGTAGGCCGGCTGTCCTGGTTTAGGTAGCATACTGCCATGAATGTTCTGTATCAGCACTGATAGACCTGGTTCTGGAGCAGTCATACATTCAGTCGTTTCAGATAATCTTAATGAATCTATTTTTCACCTCTCTCAAGAATTCGATTCAGGAACTTTTTCATGTTTTGTCTTTGGTGCAGCAGTTCATGTATTATTACTTGCCCCTTTCTTTCCATTTAAACAGGACCCGATTCCTTCGCTTTCCGTTGCAAGTAGACAATGTGGAATGCGTGGTTGGGAAATGTTTAACCATTTGCGATTGTGGTTGGAAGGATGTTCATCCAGTAATGCTTCCAGTTCCTCATCTAAATGCCCTTCGTTAAGTGTATTGATATCATCAATTACAATTAATATACTTTAACAAAAGACACCAAATATTAAAAAAATAATTAAACTTTCTATTAGAGAGAATGGCGCAAAAATGCTGCAACTTCCAATAAAGTGCAAAATACAGATAATTGAATACAAAAAAAGAAAAATACGGAAGAAACAGAAGAAGTAAACAATAGCAATAATAGCGATTGATTCTATAGTAATTCGTTAGTTAATTATGGACAATATTGTTGGTGCAATCACTGAATGCTGCTGCATTGGCGCGCAAAAGGTGTAGTGTTATCGCTATTGTTTACTGCTTCTGTTTCTTCTGTATTTTTCTTTTTTTCGTATTCAGTTATTTGAAATCACCAAGCTGTATTATTCTAGTGCTTTTCTTTTAGTTGAAAATACTGAAATAAAATTTCCCCAAAGTGTCGGTGGTTTTTTTAATTCAAAATATTAATGAGGTAAAAAATAATTATTGTTTATATTTTACATAGATGTCACATATACGCATATTATTAGAAGTCAATGTCACACTTTCCAAAAGCATGCATTCCGAGATTTAGTAGCTTTCGAACAGTACATTAACGGCACATATTAAAAAAGAGGGAAATCATATTAATACACCTAATATAGTTTTTAAAATTTTATTTTATAGCCCACGGCAACCGGCCTACCCGTTAGGGTGTCAGACACTACCAGGACCGCCGGGGAAAGAGAACACATACTGAGTTATTAAAAAAAACAATACCAACAATCCCAGATTAGGCGTAGGTAAGGCTACACCTAATATATGATTTTTTTTTCAATCTAATTCTATTTATAGAGTTCTTAATTCATTTTTTTCTTTGATAGAGGATGGATTTTTTTCAGAAGCAGAAATGCTCGTTATTTAAATTAATGAAACTGAGATTTAAAGATTGGTAAAAAGCTTTTGCAACCATAAATTGACTAAGCATAAGTTACGAGATTCCGATAAAACCGTCAGTAAATATTTGAAGCCAAAAGGAGAGTTTCTTCTCTGTACTGTCTCACATACTTACACAATACTGCGCGTTTTGTGTTTAGCTTCGTCGTATGGTAAAGAGAGTCGAATATATATTTCAGAACACATATATGTATTTCGGTTCTAACTCTGTTCTCAATTTAATAGACCTTAAAGGCAATTCCCGTAACAATCCGCTGTTTAATTATATTCAGAAGTTTTAGTTAGACGTTGTTGTGCTCAACTATTAGGTGTATTAATATGGTTTCGTCCTTTTTCGAGTAAATAATAAATACTCGTTTTTTCTCAAAACAAAAGAAGTATTAATTCAAAGCATTTTACGTCAGGATTTACAATATCTGTCCGTCTTTCAGGCAGAAAACGAATCCCGCGATGAAAAAAATAGGGTTGTTTTGAAGCAATTCGGTCATCACGGTAATTTTGGATTTCCGTCTAAGAACTGAACCTCCCTCCAGATAGACCGCTATTTATGGATAAAAAAAATGATAATTTGAAGGAACAAAATCCGGTGAATACCTCTTCCCCACATAGCGGATTTTGCTTTAAACTTCATTTAAATCTAGATATTTGGTTCCAGACCAAATACCAAATGTAATTTATCTAGGTTTTTGTATTCTTGCATTCACATGCGCGAATAGGCATGTCGATAAAAAGTTTTTTTCTTTCTCCATAGGGATTTTTTCCTATATTTCAGTTAATGGATAAATTCAGACCACAGGGGGTATAATTTTGACTATGTAGCCTTACCCTTGACAGAAAATTTATCAATATTAGAACTCCAGTGGCGAGTGGTTTTTGAAAAAGTTCGCCATTCGAGTTCTCTTCCATTTTGATTGTATTATCTTTTATTTTCTAATTGTTTTCTTTTATGTGTTTCAATTATTTTAATTATTAGAGAATTTTTTGTTTAATTCTATAGTGATTTGCTGGTTAATTGTAGGGCAATTTTGTTGATGCAATCACTGGATGTTGCTGCGTTGGGCGTGCAAAAAGATGTATTGTTATCGCTATTGTTTACTTTTGTTTCTTCTATATGTATCTTTCTTTTTTTGTTTTCTATTATCGATAGAAAGTCAATAATTCGATGGATTGCGACCAAAATATATATACATACTATATACAAATCTATATTCTGGCATAAAAAATATACTAAATTATATGCATCTACTTTCCTGAGAGTTGCTGAATACACACTGAAGGCCAGACAGACAGACTTCTTTTAGACGGATACTAAAAAAACCAAACACAGACTTCAGTTTGAAAAGAAAAATGTTTTGTAAAATTTCAAGTAAGTTGGACTCGATTCGCGCTTAAACCTATTTTTCTTATCAAATCAGTGGCGAATCCAGGATTCGGGTCTGAGGGGGGGGGGGGGGGGGGAGCTGAGGTCATAAAAATTTTGTATCGTAGTGACGAATGTCAAATCTCATGGCTTATATAAACCAAAACACTTTAACTTTACAGGCTTTCCTCTCCTGACAATAAGAATAATAAAGAACACTACAATATTTTCGATAATTTAATAAAAAATACAATGAAATATCTGACCAAAAAATGTTTTCGACAGCGTCAACGCTACAAGTGCAAGTGGAATGACTAGAAAAGTAGGAAATTTTCGAACCTGTCAAGTCAGAAAACAGTGTTATCACGATTTTATTACTAATCTTTTAAAATGAAAATTAAGATCAAACAGTTGTAGTTATTTTAAATTTAATCAAGAATTTTAGTTTAGCTCTGGGGGGGGGGGGGGGCCCCCCCAGACCCCCCCCCCGGGTAGGCCCGGCGTCAAAATAATGAAGAAAAAGGGGATTTTTAGAAAAAGATAAAATAAGTTGTAATAAGAAAATGGTTTGAATGGAAAGAAAGTGAAACTGATTATTTCGTGTCTGCTCTCTCATTGCTGCTTATGATCACGCGGATGTGAAATCAGAAAAAGAAATCTCGGAAATGAACAGTGATGACTCCCCGCGATAAATCGCGAGGAAAAAGTCTTTATTTGAACTCCAGCGTCCACATTTTCCTTCAGTAAACAAAGAGAGAATGCCGATGACAAACTCTTTCTAAAAACCCGGTTGCAGCCGGTTCTAAACGAGATGAGGTCTGCATGACGCAGGTGTTGATGGAGGACGACCATTAAAGAAAGACTGTCAGTTTTCAGACAATAGACAGGTGTTCTTTATTGTAATAAAATATCGGGTTGAAAACGCATTGTAAACACAGATTTTTTTCCCATTTACCTAGGAAATTAGGGCGTCGCTGACTTGAAGCAGATCTTCTTGAATTTACCATTCTACAAAATGTGGAATGGATTTTTCCCCTGAAAGAAAATAAGTGTTCCGTTCTCCTTCATTTTAATGTCATAATGTTTAATGGGTGAACACTAACTGTAAATCATGTGATGTCGGCATTTGCGTAATGCGAAAATCGTCCAAAAAGACCGTTGGATGTAGAGCTGTTACCGTGAAAGACCGAAATTTGGAGAATGTCGACTTTCACCGGTGAATGTCAACATTCACATAGTAATGTCACCGGTGAATGTCAACATTCACATTTGGAGAATGTCGACTTTCACAGGTGAAAGTCGACATTCTCCAGTTTCGGTCTTTCACAGTAACAGAGCTACTTAATGTAGCGCGTAATTACTACTTGGGTAATAGGTACTCACCAAGAAAGGGTTCTTATAAATTTTGATTAGATTTTAATTACTTTAAAATTAATAGAAATTTAAATGTTTTATTGAATGCGAGCATATTACCGCACAAAAACTATTTTTACACCGCTTTAAAATTAAAAACGTTAGCGTAAGACATCGCTGACTTAAAACAGATCTTCTTGAAACTGAGTTTTTTGGATTGAAACAAATTCCGGAGTCTTTGGGCGGCCACACTAAGTCACATATTAATCCTTCTAGCAGCATCAGTTTGAGTCAAAACTTTTTTTTGTGGTCCTTTGAAATGTATATGGAATATATTTGGAATGTATTTGTGTCAAACCTTCCGGTTTGACACAAACTAGAAAACTTAATATGTCACGCAGCATTAGTTTGTGTCAAACCCATTTCCATCCGTCCGATCGCCCACCATCTTGACGAATCAGATAAGCGACGAGACATTCACAACAACGCATTCATAAAAATTGCTCGTAAATTTAAAAAGTGACATATTCATTATTTTTTTGGGGGGTCTTTATAAAAATAACAACTTCTTTAAAAAATAAGTGATAGATATACTTCTTTTATTTCACTTAATTAATGATATCCAGTCTTCTTCATATAAACCATATTTTGTTACCTCTATGTGCATTCATTTATTGTTGAGCTTCAAAAAGCAGGTTGTACATAACTTTTTGAGCCCAGTGTATAATATACACTGGCTATATAAGTTCGATATACGCTGTACATCGAACTTATCCAGATGCTTTTAGCTATAATACGTGGCTATTCGTCTGTTATTTAAATACTATGAAATTCTGAAATTTTATTTTAAATTTTTATAGAATCTTTGATATTGCTACTGTCTGTATGTGTTTAAAAATATTCACTATTTGAAATACTGTGCAGCGTTCCTCTCAAACATCGTAAATATACTAAGATTTCTTTTACGATACAATTGGTGATATAGCCAGATGTGATAAGACCCAAATTAACTAAAGAGCTAAACTCCTAGCCACCACTGCATGTGGTAAATTCTTGCCTCTGATTGGTTTCACAATCTGCATGCGAATAATATTTCACGATATTTTTGTTTTCGTTCTCTCTTTATATATATATATATATAATTTATTATATTTCCTAATAATTGCTTTAAATCTTTCATATTAATGTGTTATTAGGATACAACTTGAAAATAAAGTGGTATGTTTAGGGCAGCATGCTCAAGTCTTGCCCTTGTGTCATGGAAGTCAAAGTAATCAATCAATCAAACTAAAAATAACGGGAAAAGCAAACTCCTATAAGTCGTATTTATTTTTTATCCAAACAAGAAAATTTAAAATATCCATAGAGTTTCGATGTTTTATTACATTTCTTTGGATATTAATTTTTTAAAAACAATACTAACTACAAATGAAATGAGACAGTTTCATCTCAGCCTGACTTTCATTTCTGTGAATGCCAACCCTTCATTTTGAAGCCACTCGTACCAGTGAGCGCTTCTGAAGTTGTCCTCCCCCGGCAGGTAGAGCCCATTGAGATGCGAAAAGGCCCAGTCGTTGATCCACCAAGCGCCCTTCACCGCGGTCACGGCCCCGACGTTGCCTTCGTCCTTGGTAGAAAACTTTTTGCCACTGTGTTGAGTCATGCAGTCACCTGCAGGATGGAAAGGGAAATAAACATTCATACAGTTGCAGAAGGGCGGCTCGTGCGTAGGCACTGCGGAACTGCACGATCCCCAACTTTTTTATTTACTTTCTCGTATACGAAGTATCCAAAGAGAAAGTATTGTAATCGTCAAACCAGCGGGAGTGACCTCCCCGAAACTTTCTCGCAGACGACCAGTAATATGGGGTGGGTAAACACCCAGTAGGTAAATGAGCAGCAAACATTCAAACCGTGTTTTCTCCAAAAAAAAAAAAAAAAATGAGTTAGTGATTTTTCTTTGAACTCAACATTAAATAGTACAAATGTATACTATTATTTTCAACTGAAACAAGTTTTATCCCATTATAAACCTACTTAGACACTCTTGACACTTTTTTATTGAGGTTTCAATCAAAAAGTGTTTTCTGCAGAGCCTGTTTCCTGAAAAATTGTATCCGAAGGAGAAAGCATGGTTTGAATATTTGCTCCTCAAATATTCTTGGGGTATTTACTCAAGGCCTAGTTATTTTGAGAAAAAAAATTATGAATGGTGATTTACAATGAAACATATCAAATTCATGAATTCCTGAAACTTAATATTTTACAAAAAGAATTGCGTATGTTCTCAATTTTTACTCGCGCTGAGGTACCACAACTTTATTTACCGTTTTTGAGTAAGAAATCTTACTACATATTTCACGCAAGATTTCACCATACCTTCCATCTGGAGAATGTCAGAACGAAGTTTGGATTCGAGTTGCCATAATTTACGAAGCACGTGTTTCCAGCTCGCAACAATTTCCTTCGTAGACCGCCAAGGTCAAACGCCAACCATACTAACTTAAGTAAAACAAGTATACGATTATACAGACCTACAGACAGTCAACCCTTTGTCGGATTTGGCCCAAAATTTTATACGGACCTACATTCACGATGATAAAACTGTGTACCAAATTTTATCCATCTAGCTATTCAAGTTTTTGAGTTATAGTGTTCGCATGATCGCGGACAGACAGACAGGCAGACTTCCCGTAGACGAATTTTGTCCAAAATTTGATAGAAACCTACAAATTATGTGTAAAGATCACATACCAAATTTCATACCCGTAGCTCTAATAGTTTTCGAGTTATCGTGTTCACAGACAGACAGACATAATTCCAAAATTGTGTTTTTCGGACTGAGGGAAGTCTAAAACTTGGAGATGCGTCAAAATCTCGAGTTCGAATTCCTTCCGTCCACGGAAAGTCTGTCTGCCTGTCCGCGGTCATGTGAACACTATAACTCAAAAATTTGAATAGCTAGTGGATAAAATTTGGTACACAGTTTTATCACCATGAATGTAGGTCCGTATGAAAGTTTGGGCCAAATCCGTCGAAGGGTTAATGGTCTGTCGGACTGTATAATCGCATACTTATAAAAATTATATCTCCTAAACTCTTTGGCTTAGATAAATAAAAATTTGTATGACGGTTCCTAATATTAATTATAGATCTATTCCCAAATTGCCGTTTCAATCGGTTAAATAAAAGGCGTTCAAATTGCGTAATTAATTTTTCTAATCCGATTCTCCATGCGCATGCGTACTGGTAGCAATCTGTGTGCCCACGGAGGCTATGGAGCGAATTACGTCACTTTCTCCCTAAGTCGGCAAGAGTGGCGTTTTAATCGGAACGCATCTCTTTGAATTTGATTCTTTACCTAAATATTTCACAATCACTATAATCTGCAATGACAAACCTTCTGATAGTCATTGGATTCTGGGTTACAGTAGGTTCGAATTTTTTTATCCACGCGGGGGAGGGGAAACAGCACCTTTTTGGGAAGCATACGAGAAAGTTTAGTGGAGACCACTCCCGCTGGTTTAGTGTATAAACATAATCAATAATCTATCGAATTTTGCTCGTGATATCAAAACACATCGGCAATCTAACACCGTTCCTTTTTAGAGTTTTCAATTTTCCAGAAGAAACGACATGCTTCTCTTCGCAGAGAGGGAACTCTTAAAAAAAGAGTATTGTACGATTCAGAAAAATACCGATTTCTACCTCTTCGAACAAGCAGTAACAATGCGCATGCGCTCTACTGCACGGCTTGTGGAGAGGAAGAAATAATATAATCCCTAATTTATCGAATTTTGCTTGTGATATCTAAATCCATCGTCAATCTAACACCATTCCTTTTAGCACTTTCAACCGTCAAGGGGAAAACGGAATGCTTTTCTTCGTAGACAGAGAAAACTCTTAAAAAGAGAACTGTATGACTCCGAACCATACCGATTTCTACCTCTACGAATGCGCAGTAGCAAAGCTCATTCGCTCCACTGCACGATTTGTGAGAGGAAGAAGATTGTAAGGAACTGGGCTTGACGGTCGGACAGTAGCATGGCTGGTTGTTTTTTGAGAATGATGTCCGATAGGATTTTTATGTGGCCATGACTCTAGATAATAAGAATTGTAATGCATAATTTTCTTATCTTTTATGTTAAATGCATTTGTGTGTGTGTGTGTGTGTGTGTGTGTGTTTATGCCGTGCTAGTCTGTGAGTCATTAATAAACTAAATTAAAAAAGAAATATTGCCTAATTTCTCGGCTGCATTTTTATATTACACTACAAGATGCTTTCGAAAATGCAGCACCTTCTTCCCTTCCAGAGACGTTAGAAGCGGGGTTTTAAACGTTTTTCCGCTGTAGAATTTTTTTTGTGGTGTCTGAAATTTTAATATGAATAAAAAAATGGCGAAAAATTACAATAGATAAAAATTAGTTGAAAAATATTGTACCTCAAGCTTTTTTTTCGTAACTAAATCTGAAAGTAATTAACATGCGTATTTATTTTAGTCTTACACTTTCATAATTTTTAATTGTTCAGCCACAACTCAATAAATCTTCATAACCGAGAGTAAGAAATGCAAGAAATCTAAGAAAAATAAATGAACTTATATTTCGAGGTTTAATTTTTAATTAGAGGTAATTGAAAGTAAGTTATTGGTTGTTTGCAAATTAGTTATTGCTGTTACAACACTTCGTAAAAACTTGCCTACATCAAGTCCAAAATCTAATTATTATTTTTATTTCTTAATAATTAACTTGTTCAAAACTGTTTAGAAAAGGAAAATTTTAAGTCACGTCGAAAAGTATCGCCGCACAGTTTAGGATAGGTTACAGCACCCCACCACCACCGCCGTAATGCACGAGCCACCACTGCAGCTGGGATGATTTAAAGAATGCACGAGCCACCACTGCAGCTGGAACGCTTTAAAGTGTAGTACCTCCCCTAAACGACTATTCTCGAGGTTACAAGTTTTTTTAACGATTTCGTTATTAGATCAACGTCCCACTTTGAGGTTGCACGAGATAGTTCTCATGTGACCTCAAAGTGGGATGTTGATCTAATAATTCTAGCCTCATAATTTAAAACTGAGGCTTTTTGACGAAGATCATGCCTGAAACTTGTCTACCGATCTCCAAACTTTTAAATAATACCGTGTGAGGATATTTCATTCTCTCTAACAAATTCGACTTGCCCCACTCAAATATACACAGGTGACCTTCAGTGAAATCGTGTGTAAAAACCACAAACCTCTTCTCCCAAAGATAATCTCTGCCACCAGGGGAATCAGCTGTCTCTCTCGCTTTCTTTTTGCTGAATCATTCATTTTTAAAGAAATTATTTCAATATTCAGTTGAAAGTTACTTACATTCGTCCATTATCAGATTTTTTTCAGCTAAAACTTACGACACATTTTCTTTTCACGAAAAACAGAGATGTTGGTGTTAGTGCAAATGCGAGTCACCAGTGAAAGTGACTCCGGTATGTCAACAAAGGAACAGCACCGTAAGGAAAAGACATGTGTAGGAAACTCCTACGGAAGTCGTGCGGCGGCCAGTGCGTAGGTCGCATCTAACAACTCACCTGCATCTCCGGAATAATTGCTAATTCGTAATTTGTATCCATTTTCTTCGTCCTCCAATCGGAAACTTTCATAAACAGCATAGCGACGATTTCCTCTGGCGTCCCCCAGCTCAATACGCATCTCTAATGGCCCTTGGTTGCTCAGAGCGTACATGTTGTCGTTGCCTGAAGAAGACAGAACGAAAATCACATGCAAATATGAGTGTTTTCATACAGGGGCCCGCTCAAAACGTAGCCCAATGGGTAATAACCATTAGAGATAGACATATAATTTAATTTGAAGAAAGGCTTTAAATGATGTAAAATGCATGCTGTTTGAGTCAATAAATCTACAATTGAAAAACTAAGAAGTCTACATTTTTATCCCGTGCAACGGTCCTATTAGTCATATTTAGTAAAATATTCTTGACACACTGGCATTTTAAACAAAGAAATTTCATTCTTCTACGAATAAAATTGACCGAGTTAGGGAACTTTAAATTTCATTATTTTAAACCAATCAGCGCTCGCGTCTAGCAAACGCAGCGCATCGATTGGAGGATCTTCCTCTAGGCGGCCATTGAAATAGTCTAAAATAGGGATATTCAATGTTTCATATTCTGTCAGTTTAGACACAGAAGAATGAAACATTTTTTTTTTTTTGTTTAAATTATCGGTGTTTTAAGAATGTTTTACAAATATCACTAATAGGACCGAGGCATTGTATAAAAATTTAGACTTCGTTATTTCTTCAGCGATTTATTTATCGACTCAAAAAGCAGGAAATATAATTATTTACGTCATTCGAAACATTTTCCCTACTGGAAGTATATGCCAATGTCTAACGGTTTAGAAATCGGCTATTGGGCCCAGTTTAGAGCGGACATCCTGTATGAAAAAATGAAAAGGACTAAATTTCCAGCTGAGATTACGTACCTAACCAGAAATCTCGCCGGACGTCACCGAAACCAACTTTGTAATCTTTCCAAAGCAAATAAAAATCTTGCTGAGGGGTGAAATTTCCTCTCCTTTGAATCACCTGAAATTAAAAATCTTAATATTTATGCACTGAATCATTTTTCTAAGACTGCAGTGATTTTTAATCCTTCTTTTTCTACCTGTGTTGGAGTGGTTCAGTTCTTCCGAACAACCAACTGTCTCGCTAGTGAATATGTTACCGTTAAAGCTCGAAAGCCATTAATGTACGCATTACCTAGCTAATCCGCAGATCAACTGATTTGCTCCGTTAACGTGCGGAATCAAGAGTATTTCCCATTTTACCTAGGTAATGTGCACATTAACGGCTTCCGTATCGTTAAAGTTGTTTCTCTCATTTCCTTTCCCTACACCTTCCCCCTCTCCCTCCACTTTTAGTTATAGTTTTTTAATTGATTGATGATTGATTCTATCAACTAATTTGTTCATTGTATTAACTTGATTCTTTAGATATCGAAAAATAAATAAATAACATTATGTTAATTTTAAGCTTATGCAAACATCTTATTTTCACTTTAACGAGTGCCTAGTAGGTAATGTACAGATTATCTAGGTAATTTGAGAAATGAAACAATTTTCGGCACTTTAACGGATAACCCTAGTTAATCTGCACATTACCTAGATAATCTGTAGAATAACTGATTTCTGCACTTTAGCGGTAACAAATACACAACTACGCTCAAAAAAGTCCAGAACTTACCAGTACAGAGAGAAAATGTTTATTGGCGAAAATGTTTGTTTGGTTTCGAAGTAACTACCCCGTGCATTTTTGTCATTGTTCATATAAAGATGTAAATGCGGATTGCAAACCTCCGCGCACCGCATCCATCCTCCGTCGATGCACTTCTTCAGAACTTGAGAAAGTTCTTCACCCAAGGTAAAAGTCACGTGGGGAAGATCAGGGGAGTAAGCTGGTTGTGGTAGTACTGAACTGTGATGTTTTGACAGGTAAATTAACGACAAGACGGAGCTGGAATTTCATCAAATCATTTAAATCATAATTATTTTTCCATCCACTCTTTGAGCGTAGGTTCTTAAGTTATTTTGATTTAATAAGTTAAAGGACCGAAAAATTAGGTTTCAAACTAAATAAACCGAATCTCAAAAATCAATATAATTTATGCATATAACTTTAACGAAATTTTATCCATATAATTTTAATGCAATATGTCGTCGCTTTACAAGCAACACCACCTATCTCAATTTTTTTGAAATTTCATAGAGGAAAATAAAAATTGTTTTTTCTCAACCAATAACGAATACTTCTTAATACTTTTCCCATCTGATGAGACCGCATGTTCCTACCAAATGTGATAGAAACCAGTGGGAGTGTTCTCCACTTAACTTTCTCGTATACTTCCCCAAAAAGGTGTCGTTCCCCCTCCCCCCGCGTGGATAAAAAAAATTCGGCCTACTGTTACCCAGAGTCCAATGATTATCAGAAGGTTTTTCATTATAGTGATTGAAAAATATCTAGGTAAAGAATCAAATTCAAAGAGATGCGTACCGATTAAAACGCCACTCTTGCCGGCTCAAGGACAAAGTGACGTAATTCGCTCCATAGCCTTCGCGTGCACAGAAGATTGCTTCCAGTACGCATGCGCGTGGAGATGACGGATTCTTTTTTAAAGTAAATTATACAGACCGACAGACAGTCAACCCTTTGACGGATTTGGCCCAAAATTTTATACGGACCTACATTCATGACGATAAAACTGTGTACCAAATTTTATCCGTCTAGCTATTCAAGTTTTTGAGTTCTAGTGTTCACATGACCGCGGACAGACAGACAGACTTCCCGTTGACGGATTTTGTCCAAAATTTGAAAGAAACCTACAAATTATGTTTAAAGACCACATACCAAATTTCACCCCCGTATCTCTAATAGTTTTCGAGTTATCGTGTTCACAGACAGACACAATTCCAAAATTGTGTTTTCGGACTCAGGGAGGTCTAAAACGCGAAGATTCGTCAAAATCTCGAGTCCGAATTTTTGACGATTACAATACTTTCTCTTCGCATACGAGAAAGTAAAAATCAGCAATATTCGTTGTTCGTTGCGATGAGTATTTTCTTCCTCTCTGAAATTTCAAAAAATTGAGATAGGTGGTGTTGCTTCTTAAGCAGCGATATACAATAAGATGAATGATCTTCTTTTAAACTGAACATGAAAAAAAAGTCCGGTTCGACTGTTTAGAGAGTTAAAACTATGGTTAACAAAGTTTGACTTCTTCTATATATTAACTCCAATACAGCGTCATAGTTAAGAAATAATGAAAAAAATCTTTTACTCTTCTCAAAATTTTATAGTTGGACAATTTTGATGTTCAACTCCATTTTGATAATTTTTTAAGCATTTTCCTTGATAATAATCATAATAGGTTGATTTAATATCATTTTTAGGTTGCTTCGTATTGTGCTTCAAAGCATCATATTATTCTTTTATCTAGCATATATAATGACGTAAATTAATTTGCAACTTTTTTAACCTGCTAATTCTTATTTTTTTAAATTTGGGCCTACAGATATGTTTAATTGAATGAAGTTAATAATAAAATGTTTTATTTTGAAAGCACGCTTAGAAATAGGTAAATGAATGCCACAATCATTTCAATTTTCACGGAAATTATGTTTCTCAGTCCTGTTAAGTAATAATGGGGAGATTTTAAATAGTTATGGCTTCCTATTAATAGCTAAGCAGCCAGGGATGACAATATTCCGGGCGACTAAACTGGTTGCCAAAGTCTGAAATAATTTAGAGTAATTTTAAAAAATTAATAGTAGGTAGTGAATGCCACACAATTCTACGCGAGTGTCTACTTCCGAGGTATAACTCATCACAAACAATGCGTAAAAAATTCATTGGTTTCGACTTAAAAAGAGCTACTGTTTAACTGCAGACTGAATTGTTGGAAAGACTGCACTCACACCTGTAATCTTATCTGAATGAAAGTGAAATTAATGGCACTTACCTTTTCAAACGTGACTTTGCTTCGAAAACTTTTTCTAAGCCGTGAAATGAAAACAAAATAGTTATTAAATTAAAGTTGCATCGTAGACGAAATGAAAGTCGGGGCAAAGGAGATGCCAAGGTTATCCAGCATAAAAACTGTCAGGAAGGTTACTCTTGGGAAATCGAATCATTTTATGCGTAGATTATTGCTTGAGAGGTAACGCTGCCCTTCTAACTGTCTAAATATATTTTTCCTAAGTGTCCTACCTACAGAGGAAAATTAATACAATACAGATTCGCGTATAAGGGTGGAGTGTCTCAATAATGACACGTTAAAATGTTTTGACATTACAAGGGTTCGCAGTGTCAGGTGATGAACATTTTGATGGAAAGTTGCTTTACAGTGTTACTTCCAAACAAAGAAATTATAGCTTCAGGAACGTGGAGACGGGGGGGGGGGGGGTGAGACAAACATTTTTCCCGAGTTGGCATACTGGCTATCAGTCGGCAAAATTCGATGGAATAATTGAATATAATATTTTATTCTGCACACCGACGACTTTTGGATAAATATGATTTCAGTCTTAAAGAAGGAATGTGAAATTTTATTAATTAAGTCAGTATTTTTGCGAAATATTTACTGCCACTCAGTTGAAATAATTTATTTATCGAAAGAAAACTTACATACTGACGGCGAACTCGGCAAAACTAGGCTTGTTTCAGGGAGAAATGGTCGATTCTGCTTCACGTAATAATCGGATATCGACTTCTTACTCATAGATTCAAATGTCGTTTTTTTTTATATTGATGATCAGATATATAACATAGATGTTTTAAATAACTATCAGTTCTCTAGAATTGCAATATATCCTATTCAATCAATAAGTCGGCATAATCAATGCGATTTGTCGCCAAGCGATGATCTAAAAACAAACAATTCAATGGAAATTAATTGTATGAAAATTCTTAACTTTAACAAGGAGACGTGCCTACTGAAAAAAAAATCAGACCGGATTTTTTAGAAAATATTTCAAACGTGATTTTTAATATATGGAATTTATTTTTATTACCTATTTATTTGTCTGCAAAAATATTTCGATTTGTATATATTAAAGCTTGATAGAACAAAGTTTGAAAAATCGAACTTAAGAAATTTTATTCTGAAAATAACAGAAATAACCAGGCTGCACAGATGGAACACCACAAGACATAATGAAAAAGTTCACGCAGCACGCGCATCTCAAACAGCGGTGCTTCAAAGGAAGGCAAGGGCGGTACTGATGTCCTGGACACGTTTAGATATGTTTTTACTGGTCGAATAAAGTACAATCCCTTCTAGCCTATTTTCCTCCAGATATTTTTCTATAATTCTTGGAAATTCAAAGGATTCTACTTATAGTGGCAGTTAGCTAATATGAACATTTTCAACTCAAATTCGTCAGTAATTCAATTTTTTTCTCTTTTCCAAAGAATTTCCTATTAAAATAATGTAAAGATATTGTTTATAATTCAAATATTTTTTGACTAATTCAATGTCGGAACTAAAAATTGTACTTATTTTTTTTTAATGTTTTCATTATTTAAATACGTCCGTACCTTGTGCCTTCCTTGATCCTAAAACAATAACTTTCAAAGCCTTTTACTCCATCGAAAGCGCAAAAACTTTGTTTATAGAAAAATAAATAAAAAGTATTTATTTAAAAGCGGTTAGAGAGAGCAAAAATTTGATTACTGAAAATCCAGTTTCTATTACATTTCATTTTTCCCTTCACCTTAAATTTTCCTATCACCTATGAAGTCAAATGATTAGAGTCCAAGTCTGCCGAATCAGTATAGTAACGAAAAAAAATTAAAGGATACTTATGGCAATCATTTTCTTGTATGATATTCCTAGGTTTATACCTCCACAGGAATTTTATAACACTTATTCTGCACTACTGCGCTGCATAATTTTTGAAAGGAGGTGTTTGGAAAAATTTGAAATAGCTTTCTGACTAGAGCAAGTTCAATCTTTGTATAGAATTATTTGCTATCAATCAAAATCTTAAAATATGATTTTGAAAAGATTTTTTAAAATTAAGTTTCTTTGACATGTAAAAATGTTTCCAATAAGAACTTCAATTTAAAATTAGGTTCAACAAAGTAACAATAAAGGAAATAAGATTAAATAATGAAGTATATCTCCTACATTCTGCTACGTTTACACAAAATTTATACAAATACAACATTTTCTCAAATAAAGTAACAATTCCTTTTAATTGCACGCATGTGTGCATTATCGTTATGTTTTGAACTCTCATTGCGCCTAAACAACTTCACTTAATTTCAAAAATGAGTTACAATTCGACGCAGAATTTTATGAGCTTTAACTTTTGTACTGACGTTTTGAGAAATTTGTAGTTTGTGGTTATTGTCGAAAAACGGGCAAATAGCCGAAAATTTGAGGGATTTTTGGCGCCCCCCCCCCCCCATCTGAAGCACCATCTGAAAATTGGAGGAAACTTCAAATAATTTTTTTGCATGTAAATAAAGAGATTAAAACAGTTTCCAGATTTCCGCGAATTAATTGGATGTAAAATCCTATTTTTCCTGGACTCATTTATTGGACCCATTTCAGAAATTAATAAAAAAACTAATAATGTTACAACTGCGCTTTTCTTAAATTAGAGAGCAAATAAAAGTCTTTTTCAGTTAGGTGACGTTCCATTACGGCGTTCTAAATTTGCTTCAGCTAGAGATTTCCATACGCAATGGCTACAGATCAGCAGAAGCCAATGCGCGTTTTCTGGTTTCCTTTTTAGTTTTTCTTGGATATCTCAAAAACTATTCAATTTTTGAATTACAATTGATTTAACAAATTAAAGAGCATAAAATTCTCTACAAATGCATGCTTTTATTTTTCTTCTATCTTTAACAATTTTGAAGATAAATGGCTCTCAAAAATGGAAGATGTCCAAAAATTTACGACCACCTAGACCACCGTAACGGAGCGTTACCTACCTGAAAAAAACTTTTTAAAATGCGTTATCATTTTAAAAAAAACTTAATTGTAACATTATTGTTTTTTTAATTAATTTTTGAAACGGGTCCAATAATTTATGACTACCATGTAGATTCATGCATTCCGTGTATTATACTTCTCAGTACGAGACCGCTTGTATATTAGACAACATTAAAATATTTGTCGGAAGTCATTTTTACTGTCTCACATTTCCTCAGAAATTTAGATGTTCGCCACGTCCCTGTATAGCTTAGATATGAAAGGACTGCAACTTGCAATAATGTTTAACTGTTTTTTCCCCGTAAGACTGTTTTTGTAAAATTTTGATTTTCGCCTGTTGTATTCGAGAGATTTTTTCTCTGACCTCTTCTTCTCTAGTTAGATGAATTGCCGAATACATACTATTAAGAAATTCAATTTCGAAACACCGTTTCAGTGTGTGATGTCTGTTCCTTGAAACTTTTTTTCCCGCAATAATTCCTGCGATTCAGAGATCGCGAAAGGCGATTAATTTCATAAATAAAATAACAGATTAAAATTAAATTCCTCGTTTAAAAGATTAAATATATTCCGACGATAAAGGGAAATATGCAGGGTGATCAAAAAAGATGGACCAAACGCGAAGAGACACAAATCAAGCGGGCTTCATAGCGGTTTCTCGTGCCATAGATAAAAATTACGAACAGTAGAGGGCGCATAATGGTGAACGTGGAAAAAAAGCGAAAGTAAGACCTAAGTAGTAAATTCACATTTATCACGCCACGCTTATTGCAAGAAGTTTCAATGGCGCAACCTCGAACCTCAATGCACACCTCACAACGGCAGTGGAGGGATTGATGAATTTTTTCAACACTGGCGGCAGCGGCTGCAATTCTGGCAAAGAAATCCTCGAGTTTCATACACAATCACTCTTATAGTAACCACATAAAAATAAAAATAAATGTTAATTCATTACTTCTGTGTTATTTTAGCTCTCCCTATTACATTCAACATTGCGCCACCCTTTAAGGCTATATCAGAAGCACAACGTTCCGTCAGCGATTTCCGTGTACACTAGGGTAATGCCACTCGCCAAAGGTTTCTCGTCACGTGACAGACAGGATTTCGGTATCGTGGAAGGCGAACTACGTCACCGTCAAAGTCACACCTGATTGGTTTGAATTTTCGCTGCTGACAGTTTTCCGTCACTATCGTGTACATTTTTAAGCCGATTGAATACGTCAGTCCACGATTCCCGACATCTTGTCCGACCGGTCACGTGACGAGAAACTTCGGGCGAGTGGCATTACCCTAGTGTACACGGAAATCGGTGACGCCAGTCTGATATAGCCTTTCCTGACCCTAGATACAATGGCGGCGAGTCGGAGGGTCGGTCGCCCCCCCCACACACACTTTTCGAGGGAAAACTAAATTTTTATTTCATTTTAGAAGCCTAAAACTAGGAATTATACCAAAAATGTAACAGTGTTCGGGAAAGCTAGCTAATTTTGTAGCTAAATTTTTAAATTTTGTTGTCTGTACTTCTAGATACTTTTAGTTGTCTATAAAATTTTTGCTCCCCCTCCCCCATTTATAAGTCCCAATCGCCGCTAATGCCCAGTTATCACCTCCGACGCGACAAACTGTTGAAAAATTTGTTTCATTTAATGCGTGCTCTCACTTCTTCATGCTAATCCATCTTTTTTCAGTCACCTGTAAATGACTCATAATTGTTTGTAATGAAAGATTAATACTGACCGTCCATCCCCCACCGTCAGTCTCCATGTCGCAGAATACATTGAGAGCTTTCGTTTCTGTAAAGCGACTCGATGGAAATATCGTGTAGACGCCATTCCTGTTCTGTCCGTTGGCTAGAACTTCGGAGCAATCTCGAGGTCTGTTGCCACACTCGTAGGTTTTACCTGAGCATAAATAGGATTATTGCTATTGGAATGATGTAATAGTCATCAAAAATAAATTTAATTATTCATCGAATGAAAAAATCTAAATTAACGGAAACATTAATTTATGCAAAAGTTCTTTCAATTCTCCCTTGAATTCTGAAAACCTATAATTCAAAACTTTTACAACATTTTCTTGACTCGTTTTCATATTTTAATGCATTATGCAATTTATAAATACGTCCTTCAAAAAAATCTGTTCTGTTCTTTACAAAACGTTTTGGCACATTTAAGGTTAAACGGCGATTCATTTATTAATTTGAAATAAATATTTATTTATTATTGATTTTAATCGTAGATCCAATCACTCTTTCAATATTTTGTATGATTTCCATGACTTTCTTTTTCAACAAAACATTTGTTCTATGACGCTTTCTTTAAAACCTTAAGGATTTTCATTAAAACATGATCATAATTGTGTATAAATCATTGATTTGAGTAATTAAAATTAATATTTATTTGTATTTATTGAGAACTGATTTAAGTAATTAATCGTTATATCTCTTTGATATTGAGATGCCTACGGCCAAGAATGGTGTGCTTCCATATCTCTTTGAAACAAGTATCGACAGCGAGCTAAAGTAACATTTGAAAAAAGCACGCCGGTAGTTTTTATTGTCAACTTAATCTGCAATGAGTGGACATTATATCTCCTGCAAATCAGAAATTTAATTTATCAGAATCGTAAATAGGACTTATTTACGATTTTAAAATACATAATTTAATTTACTGATTTTTAATAAATGATATTTTTCTAACTATTAATCTAGTTATAAAAAGCATATAAAAATTTATAGCTCGGTATACGTACAAGAAGGGAAATTCTCTTTAACTTCTTTAAGAAGTTTTTTCGTGAAGTCCATATACGTCGACGACTTTTCTCTTTTTACGCAATCGGGTGCGCCGTCAGCTGTAAAAAAATAAATCTGCCATTTATAAAAAGGCAACATAAATAGCAGCAAATCACAAATTCAAGTGGAAAGGTCTGGTCAGTCTCCAATTCATAATTTGATCGCTTTCATAATAAAACTGACAAAATGTCAGTTTTATTATGAAAATATGTCAGTCCAATTATACATTTCTTTATTTATAATGAAGAACAAACGCTTACTGACTCATTTAGGCTTCTATAGGCTGCAATGTTACTAATTAAAACGATCTAGTCTTATGAATACTACCGGCTATTGAAAAGGTTTATAGTCCTTGCAATTTTTAATTTTTTGTTGTTAATGTGCACAGAGTCCATAAATTGCTATAAGAGTTTCCTTACCTCATAACTTTTGATTAAAGAATATGACGATAAATATTATGTTGCATATTCTTAAAGCGGAACTCGAACAGGTTATTTTATGTATAACCCGAACAAAGTTAAGTAATTTTCACATGGCATCTAACTCTGTTTGTATTACTAAAAAAAAACTTTTTGAGCTGTATTTAATGAATATGTAACATAATACTCATCGTCATTTTCTTTAATCAAAAGTTATGAGATAAGGAAACCCGACAATAATTTACGGACACCCTGTATATATTCTAATCTGAATTATTTAAAATTGTGGAATTTTTTATGCGTTTATTTTTTAAATAACAATTTAATGCTTCAGAAGTTTTTATTGTGAAATGTCCTCACTCCGTCCCGCACAAGTGCATCCAGTTTTTGAAAGCAATTCCTGTGTATGGAGACCAATTAACTAAAGGAAATAAGAAGAAAATGAATAAATTAAATAAAGAAATTAATATTGATTTAAAGATTCGTTTAAATATTCTTTTGAATAAAAAAGAATCCCCATTTTATAAGAAATAATATAGCTTAAGCTTTACAGTCATCAATACTTTTAACAAGATTTCTAGCTTTTGCAGATAAAAAAAAGTTATCGGACCTTGATGTACAAATAAAAAATTATTTTAGTTTACGAAAGTAAATTCTTCTAATACAGAATGGATTCAACGCCTGCGATGTTACAGTTACAAGATAAACGTAAATGCACGTGTCTTGTAGCTGTGTATTATCGGACTATTTTCTGTAATGTCTTGCCATTTTTTCTTCTGTAAGATAAGCAGTTGATTCCAGAATTAATTTGACTCGTCACAATCGATGTTAATACATGTGCATGATTCGACCCCTCCGAAGTACTTAATGAGTAAATACATTTATGAAAAATAAGCATTCTTATTCTATTGCATTATATTTTAATATAAACTCGACCGTATTAGCCATAATATGGTGTCATAACTCTTTAAAGTTTCCTCAAAAGTTAATAAGGATTCAAACAACATAATATGAAAAAATATTCCATCAGAACATCACCTAAACCGATGAATCAGAATATTTAATTTGTATTCATTAATGTAATTAAATTCTTTTTTTTTCCGAGAAGAATGTCTCAAGGGACTGACTTATCATTCATTGTAAGGAAGCCATATGTTTTCAACTTTACAATGCCGACCTGAAAAATAAAAATAACAATGCGAAACTAGGCAGTATTAATTTTTACTCTTATTTTTGTGAAAATAGTAAATAACATAAAACAAAGAGCGGCAATACATAAAAATAAGTTTATGTTATATGTGAAGACAAGAAATTCGTCATGAAAACGAGCTAAAACTAATATGAAGTTTTGTGGTTTTCTATAATAATTTTAAGAATTATTTTATCTCATCAGTTATTAATTCTCAACTTCATTCAGGGATACCGAATCAGTTTATATAGATTTCAAGGCTGACACTGCTTTTTAAGATTCTGCTTTAATAAGATTTTTGCAATTGCTTTTAGAACAATAGAAAAACTTATTTTTAAGTTTTCATTCCATACTTAACCAATCTATGCATTCCACAGGTTATAAATCAATATCTATTAACAATTTAACATTTTTAACTTACATTTAGAGCATAGACCTTTTGTTTTGGTGACTAAATCTTCTGCTATATCTATTAAAGCAAGACATTTTTCTTTTTCCCTGCAAACGTGTTCCTTCTTCCCTTCAATTTCGTTGTCCTCAGCTTCATTTCCTACACAGCTGCCGACTAGAAGAACAAACACACTGACTCCACAAACAATCAAATGTCGCCTAAAACGGAATAAGATTTGATGAATTTATTATTTTTCATTTTTAAGAAAAAAAAATATAGATCATTTTGCTTATAACGTTCATTTGGAAGAAGGTTGCTGCAATACGAAAAACTGGAATGTTACAGGAGAAGCCTTTGACGTTTGACTTTTAACGTTTATCGTGGCTGATCACTTCAAGATTGACGCTATTTTCCAGCGATAAATATTGAATCCAAAATTGTGGCATTATTTATCAAAGGAAAAAACTTGATTTGAAATGTATGAAGGGGAAAAAATGGAAAATTTTATAATATGGCACTCTTTTTTCCAATTGAACGATATGGTAGTGGTTAAGAACTGGATTAGCCAAAATCCAACCACTTTCATTCAATATCATCAACATAAACCAAATGATAAATTTCATTTTTTTTTTTTAATTTTTAGAATGGAATCTTGGTCTATCCATTCATTTCAGAACTCTAAGATTTTTTTTCATAAGAATGAAAGAAACATTGTTTTACAATTGGCAGACGATATTTACGAAAAGGAATATTGTAAATAAAGAACGGACCATCATCAAAAATTTCAAAATGAAAGTAAATTTTTATGAAGTTTTAAATAATTTATTTATTCATGAAATATTAAAATAACTTTCACTTTTACCAATGAATCAAATTTATAAATAAAGTCCATTTTAAATGAAATGAGTTCTGATTATCCGAAATTAAATTTAATGCCTCATTACTAAAATTTCTCTTCATAAAAGAATAAATTTAATAATACTTAATCAATAATTCAACGTGACATCAATAATTCTAAGTGAGTTTCGGATATAATTTTCACTTAATTCTTACACACAAGTGTACAAAATTTGAAAATTCTAGGACATCCATAAGTAAGTAAAAGATTGTTTACAAAATTCTATCTTTACAAATTTGAAACAAATAAAGTTAAATAAAAGTTTGTAAAAAACACAAATCAAACCATCAACATTCTGAAATTATCCCAGATGATCATTCTATAACGTTTACAAAATAAAGTAAAACTTATTAAAAATTCATCAAAATTAACTTTTATTAAAAATACATTCCGTACTTCGTAAACTGTACCGATTAAAATAATTGAGAAATTATTAAATGGAAAATAAAACATTCAGCAATAATCATAGTGAAAGCATCAATGCAATTTCGCAAGTTTTGCGAAGTGTGTAAAATATCGTAAAATTTCTTGAAAATTGGTTTAATAAACTAGAGAAAATAAATATAATCGCTTACATGTTCAATCAACGACGACTGGCAAAAGAAGTTTGGTTACAAATATTGAATATCTTATCACAATCTGGAAATCCGAAGAGTCGTCAAATATTTGGTTCAATCGATTTTTTTCAAAGAACCTCTATCAACACTTTTCTCGTTATTCTTGATTATATTTCCTCTTTTGCAATACAGTTGGAAAAAATTGCTTGAAAATTGAAAGTAGTATTTCCTCCATTCAACTAGTATTCACCTGTTGAAACGCAAGGATAGTGTAACATCAAGCTGGGAGAAACTGTTCATCGCTTTTAAGCGGAACTTGTCTTCTATATCCGTTTTAGAAGAGGAAGTTGATTTATAAATTGTTGATAGAAAGATAAGGTTACACGATTGCCACGAATATTGGCCAATTTATGCGTGTTTTTTGAGAAAAATATGCTTTCTAAAACAACATGAAGAAAGTCCGTTACATTTTTATGCTTTAGTGAAAATGAACGTTATGTAAAAAAAAAAAAAAGGTTTTGTTCTCTTATGGCTTTTCCAAGGCTTACTAAAAATTATAATTTTCTCAATGTTCTCAAGCATTGATTCACGCAAAATAATGAAACAATATTCCAAACATACGCAAGACAACAATGTTGTAAAAAACTCCTTATAATTCCTTTTATAACTTAAAAATTCACATGAAACTAATAAATATATAAATCGTTTTCAATAAACTATTTATTTTCGATGGTGTAAAGGAAGAACTAAATCTTTTGGAATGACATATTCAGTATAAAAATGCCAAAAAAAAAATGTTTGCAATGATCCACTATATGATATAAAGTAATTCATACCGAAATACCCAGACCTAGCCTAGATGAATCTGAAAGACCGGCCGCCACGACAGAAAATCGGGCACTGAAGTCGCCCGCAAAATATCTCCCATAACGAGCGGCTCCTGGCCATACCCACCTCCTCTTTTACGGGGGTACGACCCATCTTTGGAGGTAGGCCCTACGAGCCACACCACCATTACTATACACACCAGGGAAGCGAGACCCCGCTTACTTAACCTGCGGCTTCTCATCCACGAACTCGTGGCGCCGTCCAGTTTAACTGATATTATGTAAAAGAAAATTAATTAACTAGCTTAGCCTTAGAATAAAGAGTCTCAACCTTTCATTATTCTGACCTAAATTTCCGCATCAATTTTACCATTCACTACATTTCGATTACTTTTTATTTTTAATTCCCAATCTAATTGATTTTAAACTAATTTATATCAAAATGTCTTTGGCTTTACTAATATACATTTATCTATTTTTCATGACATTTTTATTTATCTACTCATCTTATTTTCTTCATTGATTTCAGTAATCAGCTTTATAAAATTTCTTAAAATAATTCATTACTTCATCGCACATCAATACAAGATTTCAAGAGATGGAGAATCACTGCTCTGAAAATTTCTTTAAACTTAGTGTTACAAAGCTATAAAGTTGTTTCTCTGAGATACTAATCTTGGCGGCAAAAGGAATTTTCTAAAAAGATCCCAAACTGTCAACCTATTTCTACTGGCTTCATGAACTTTCTGGAGATTACGTCACTTCCTATGTAATGACGTCACTTCCTGTTGAAAAAGCAAGCTCTCAAGCCAAGAGGAGTTGGATTTTGATCAGCAGTGAATGGGGACTGGTGAGCTGAAAAGAATTGAGTACTATTTTGAAAGTGCTGTGTTTGAGATTTGTTGGTAATCTCTGTTGTGAATTTTTAGAAGTGCTGTTTTAATACTTGTGCTACGTTTCTTTGCTTAGAATATCTGTAAAATAAAGAGCTTTATTTTTTTTTTAAATCCTGCTTATTGGACTGCATTCACGTACACTCACAAGACGATTTTGTCACATTTGGTGTCAGAAGTGGGGTATTTTGATTTTCCTCTGAATGCCAGAGACCGGTCCCTTGACAGATCAATGGATGTAAAGTTTGAGAACCTGTTCGCCATGATGGCAGAGATGAAAGCCGGATTGGAAGGCAAAATGGAGGCTGGACAGGAAGAGATCCGATCCGGACAAGAGAGACTGGAACAAGAATTGCGATTCAGACAAAAGCGAATGGAGGAAGGACAAGAAGAAATGAAGGGGATGATTGGCGAGGTCCAGAGGAAGATTGATGAAGTAGAGGGAAAAGTTCAAATGAGGATCGAAGAAGTGAAGAACGAAGTTAAAGGGAAAATTGAGGAAGTCAATCTTTCTCTGGAAATCTGCAAGCTTGAAACAAGTTAACGCAAACGAGTTAGTCATCATACGTCAAACTTGTGAAGTCAAACTCATTGCAAACACAGAGTACAAAGACAACCTCGGATTAGAACCCCCGACATCCTGCTTCCTAACTACTCAGCCAGCTAGACTCTGAGAGGAGAGGATTAGATTGCGCTAATAGATCGTTCATCTATACGATTCATTTTAAACTGTTTTCTTGACTTCATTAATTTTGAGTTGAGAATATAATTTGAAGTCAAAGAGAGAGCTATTTTCGCTAATAACTACGTTTTGCTAGTAGAATAAATTATGAAATTAGGGTTCAAAAGTAATTACTTTTAAAATGTTACAAAATGTAAGTTATTATTTTTCAACAAACATTGACTGTTTTTTAGTTTTAATTTTGTTTATAAACGTTAAAATGTCAACATTAAGAAAAAGGTGATATATAATTTTCTTTAAAGCGCGAGTTCTATGTTTAGTAAAAAGATGGAGAATTTTTCAAATTTTTTTTATAAAAAAGTTAGTTTTTTTTACAAATTATCATTGATGTTTTAGCAAACCAAGATTTCACCAAAATCTCTGCTAAATTGAATCGTTCCACCTTCTAAAAAAGGTCAAGATATGAATGCACAAGAGTTAAAATAAACATACTTCTGAGTCCCTGATTCAACAGAAAGTAGCTTCAAGTAAAAAAAAAAAGAAACTCTTGCACAAAACATTACGGACATTTTATTTTAGAAAAGCGTTCTTTGAGAATTCACAAAATGCATTCTTTTTAGAATTTTTACATCGGAACACAAACTTCAGTAGAGAATGCCAGGTTAACAACTTAAAAAAAAAAACAATACAGCGATGCATGCTTTTACCAGCGCTGTCAATTCTGTGAACCCAACAGCGGTGGAGGTTCTTCAAGGAATTCTAGCTGATAAGTTGACAGACTTAACGACCATTGAGAAAGCTTTGGAGACAGCTACCTTACGCAATTTTATAGAACTGAACTGAAAACAAGATGACAGAAGCCAGGAGAAAGCCTTCAAGTATTGGCTGCCGATGTAGAATGACTAATGAGCCTGGCCTACGCCGAGTGCCCTCTGGATGCTCGGGAAAGGTTAGCAGCCCAGTACTTCATCGATGCCAGAGACGAATGCACGTAACATTCAACCAGATTGATGGATGCAAAAGATTTGAAATCATCTCTGGTTTATAGTATGAAACATGAGGCTGCGAGAACCGTTTCCAAGACATCCAGACACGTCAGATCAATCCAGACGGATCATATGAGTAGAGAAAGAGATGATAAATTTGAATTCTTCTTTAACAGGCTGGAAAAATTCTTAAACAGCAGTGTTGCTGGAAAGAAGAACTCTCCTCGGCGAAACTCGAATGTGACTTGCTGGAAGTGCAACAAGGGGCACGTGCCGAGGAAGAAATAGAAATCTATTATTTGAGTTGCACAAATCAAGACTAAACAAAATTCTACATTAATTTCCAAAGCGGATGAAGATAGATTCCTTTCACTGCAGTCCAATGTTTTCAGTCAACAATAAAATTTACAGAATATATTCTCCTTAAGAAGGTTTTTATTTTCGAGTAATCATTCTGATATTATATTGCTTATTTCTCCAAGCAAATACAAAACATGTATTTTAATGTTCTTTAGCAACAGACAATTAAAATAAAGCTAACCAACGAAATTTGCGAACATCAGAAATTAAGCATCTGGCTAAATACTGATTAGACAAATACAATTTTTTTAAAAACACAGAAATTCCAACTCTTAAAATTGGAAAAACATTTTTAGAAATTAAATGTCAGAAAAAAAAATTAACACAAAAGGATTCAGCAAAACTTTATTTACAAAATTATGATTAATCTTTAATGAAACATATAAAAATGCATTCAAGTACACTTATTAGCTTCAGAACAGTTAAAATTTGCATTGAATCAGAAGCTGCTTTTCAAGCTTGTCAGAAATTGGTTCTTCAAAGTAAAAGGAATATTCACACCTATACATATAAAAAAGTTCATACAAAAATTCACAGCAATTTAATTGTAGAATCCTAGAGTTTTTCAGCTATCAAGGCAATCGTTCCAGTTTACGCTGAACTGACTTGAATTCTCTCATCAGCGCAGTTGCATTGGGAATCGATGTATCCATAGCTTGCAGATCGACCAGATAGTCGGATAAAACATCTAAGCAAAACGTAGTGAAAGATCTCCTACAAGTAAAAAAGGAAATAAGATATAATCTAAACAGTCAGATCATCTTCAAGAAATATAAAAAATTTCCTATATAATCACAACAAAAAAAAAGAAATAAAAATGGAAGCTAAAATATACTTTCTTTTAAACAAAAGAGACAATTTTAAAACTGCAAATTCAAGGAATTGAGACGAGAAATAGGTATTTCACAATTATTATAAAAATAGTACTTGTAAATAAAATTTGAAGAACTTATACCATAATATATAAACATATTATGCAATCAATGGCCATCACTTCCTCAAGGCATCTTTTGATCGGTCAAACTTCCTCAAGGTGGCCATTGCGAATATTCGAAGCCCCATAACTTGGTCAGTTTTAGTCACAGAAGAGTGTCAATTTTTCTGTTTAAAATGTTAGTGATTCAAGAATATTTTATTAAATATGATTAACAACACAAAGGGACTGTATAAAAATTTAAACTTGGTAATTTTTAGCAGTACATTTACAGACCCAAACAGCACAATATATAATTCTTTATGTCATTTAAAGCATTTTTCTAATTGGAAGTATATGTTTATCTCTAATGGTTTAGAATTGATTGCAGCTATTGAGCTATAATTGCAAATGACCCACGAAATTTGTGGTTACAAAGTATTTTTCAGTCTTCATTATAAAACAGTGAAGATCAGAAATAAAATCTTTCAAATAATTGAGTGCCACCCAATGAAGGAAATTTTAAAGAAATAGCCTACTTTGCAAAAATGAAAAATGGCCCTGGGTTTGAATGTACACGGTCAAAAAAATTAAGGAGTCATGTTTAAACTGGGCATTATTGGGCTTTACGAAATTTCCATTTTATGGAATCTTCTACGTGGTCTTTCATCAAGACAAATGCACGAAACAACACAGAAAGAAAATGTTCATAAAAACCCAATCATAACTTTTTAAAACAAGTAATTTACACGTAAGTTTAAAATATCCAAAACTTTCTTTTCAATATCTTACTTGATAATATATTCTGAAAACTTTTATGCATTTTGCAACGCTTCGAGACAAGCTACAAACAATCTAAAAATGTGATTTGGAAAATCTGTCAACAAGAAAAGTTTCTTTTAGCTGGGGAAAAAAAATAAGTCAATGACAACCTATCTTTTAAGCAGAAAAATATACGCTTATAGGATCTCTTAAGTTGCATGGCAAGAAGACGGGAACTCCGAAAACGATAAGATGGGACAACAGATATTTTGTGACCTTAATCCATGCAGATATTTTAAAATATATACAGAAATAGAAGCTCAAATATTTTCAAATAACAATAACATTGGAATATTTTCCACACAAACTCATATTTGGAAATAATTGCTTTGTCAGTTGTCTAAAAAGATGCGAAATGCAGGCCAACTTAAGTATCAATTATCTAGATTTTTTTTTTTGCATAAAATATCAATTTTTAGAGCAAAATATTAGACACATATTCTACACATTTGTAAAATAATGGAGAGGCAAAGATGATTCTTGAATTTAAATTATTGAGAGCTCCTTATTAGGTATTTTATAAATAACATGGATTTTCTCCACAAAGAATGCAGATAAAAGAGAGCAACTTCATATATTCTGATAGTATTTATTGAGAGAGTGCATGACAGATTTATGACCTTCAAGAGCAATAAAAAACATTATTGAACACTCCAATTCTAGGAACCAGATAACTTTAAGATGATAGAAAGAATCAAAACACCAATTTGTGACTGTGGTTCAGGAATACTAATACTGCTAACATGTTGATTAAAAAAAATAAGCTATCGTACACACACATTATATGCGCAAACAATAAAGATGAAGAATTGTGATTATCTCTTCATATCAAAATCTTACCTCTCATTCAATGCCACAATAGATGGTGAGTCTGCAAAATATCCAATGAGAGCATCCAATACAGATAATAAGTGCAAAGGTTTCCTCAGAGACGTCCAACAAGAATCCTTCGCTTTGTAGAGCTTATGGTAGATTTTTAACAGTTCAACAATTGACACTCCAAGATTCAGCATTGTTTGAAAAACCCACGATGGATCAAAATTCAGAGGGCAAGTTTTAACTTCCAAAAATTTGATGATAAAAACTGAAATAGATAAAAATCAATTCATCACTTTTTAGTCAAATAATAGAAAATTACATCCAATTACATCACAAATTCAAATTGTTGAATGCAAAAAATCATGTTTTTCAACTCCTTCCCCTAAGGATTTCCTATGGCTAAGTAACAAATAGCACATCCTTCAGTAGTTTACATTTGTTTTGACAACATCTGAATATAAAATATAGACAAAAAATGCCTCTTACTAAGTGGGAAATATTCATCACAATTTACATAAGGCTGGCTGATGGAAATCAGTTTCTGCTGCAATATTTGTACTCTCGTGTCTGGCAGATTACCAATTGTTCCAATTAACTCTGAAAAAAAAAAAGTCTTGAAAAATAAGCTGACAATAATCATATTTTTAAATAGTAGATAAGTAAAAAAAAAAAAACAATAATACAAATCAATAAGTCTTAAATACACAATAGTAAAAATCATACCCTATCCCGGATTTAATAGTTTTGATCAAATATAGTTCACATTTACAAGTACTCTAATTTATTCTCTCCATATAAAAAACCCAAACTAGTCAGTTCTTTTGAAAATTATCATACCAGGCTCATTTTGTAGTCTATACACATTTGTTTAGTAACATTTTTTAAAAGAATTTATCTAATTTTAAAATAATACTGTTGGAAGTACAAAATCTTATTGCATTTTAAAATTATAAACCAAAAATAGTACTGAAGTCACAGGCATAATTTCATTTTCTTTCCCTTTATTATGTAACTTTTACGGCTATATAATCACAAGAAATTCCCCCCTCCCAAGAACTGCATAAAAAGAATTCTTATCTGCATAAAAAGAATTCACATTTACTGAAAAATAAAACTGCATCAGCACAACTAAGCATTGGAATTTCGGAAGCCATAACTTTATAAAGCCAGAAAGATAACAAAGAAAACAGTCGAATGTTTTCTAAGGCAAAGTATTGAAAAAACTAGTACTAGTATTTGGAAATAAGTATACACACAGTATCAAAATACCGAATAAGAATAAATAAAATACATAACAGGTATATATACATAATAAAATCCATTTAATATTGTAATACATAATAAAAAATTGTAAATAATTGCATATCTTAACACATTAATGATCACAAATGTCATATGATGTCTTTTGAAATCGATATATTGTTGACTGGGCACATCATATGAAATCGTAAAATTCTTTATTATTCACTTTCAGAAAAATTAGCCATCCATATACAAAAATCAGTTGGCCAACACAGTACAGTAACGGACCCTTTATCTGGCAAGCTCGGGACCGACACCCTCCCAGTTTTCGGGTGCGATCTGAAAAAATTAAATAAATAACGATGCAATCCGGAAAAAAAAAAATCTTAGTACCACGAAAATGTGTTTTTTCCTCCCTAAAAGATGACCGGTGACCACACGCAAGCCGATACCTTCACCCGAAAAGGAAGGTGGGGGAGCTTTTGATTTCTTTCGAAGAAGGGAAATAAATAATCTTTCATTGAACTTTCTTTATCAGCACTCCCTCTTCCCGTTCATGAAAATTGAGCAGGAATTGTAATAATTTCCTTTCCGATCATATTGCTCCGCGATAGTGAAAATAAAAAGTGAGTTAATGTATACATTTGAAGAGGTGATAAAACGTTTAAATGATTATTTATTTTTCCATTCAGTTAACAATAAGAAAAAAAGATTGATGTCAATAGAGTAAAGAGTTCACTTAATTTTTGTTTCATATGTTTCGGCTTTTCTTTTAACAGAACCTGCTGAATATTATACACTGACATAATGTGGTGTTCAGAAAGAAATGACCTTTTCTCCATGCCTCGTATAAGCTTCTCTGTTAGTGTTATGCAAATAGCGCATACGTTCCCTTGCCCTCCCTTTCTACTTCGTCATACGAAACCTGACCAAGTGGGGTTAACGCAATCATCGTCGATTGGAAGAGGAAAATATGTAGGGGATTGTATCCAAAGTGCGTACTAAAGCGGGGTCTTCTCCATGTAAAATAATAACACCTCCATGGCAGGACGAATATTTTAAGCAAAATATAAGAAAAGGAGGAAGAAATTCATGAAGGGGGAATAACGGAAAACGGAGGCAAGTCGAAAATTTTCGGGTCATTCTGAATTTCGGGTTGCCGGATAAAGGGTCCGTTACTGTATTAAAGATTACCAATCAGCAATGTGTTAAGAGTTAATCAAATTCCTAACAAGTTATTTTACAATTTTGTTAACTGCATTTTTATGTACCTTTTTCAATAATATTTTGCCACAGAGATTCAGTCAGAGCTGGATCAATAACGCCACCACATTTCACAATCGCTAACTGACTTTCAGGAAGATTAAAGGGAAGAGCATAGTCCTCATATAACTAAAAAAAGAAAAAATTATAAATTTAATAAACACAGTTTTCACAAACAAACATTTTTTAATGCACTCAAAAGTAGATTTGCTTTCATTTTAGTTTTTAATTTATTATTACAAATATCGCAAAATCTCGAAATCGATCTTTTCTCAAAATCCTTACCAGGTAGTGCCACTCGTATTGAATCAAAATTTAATTAAATTAAAAGATTAACTGAAAATTAAGACCTAAAAGATACAAAAGTGTACACAGTTTCAAAACACATCAGGAACAGAGAGAGAAATTGATTACAAATTTCCATCTTTACAAACATGAAACAAATCAAGCTAAATGAAAGTATATGAAAAGGTTAAGAGGTAATAGATAAACAATAAAACTCATGCTACAGTGCAATGGGCTGGACTAATTTTACCTTCCAAGGAGCCAATTATTAATTGACTAATTTAAAAACCTTTACAAACCAAAATCCAAAAGTGGATATAAACAGCACCTTTAATATGCAATTAAATCTTTCAAATTTCAAAGAATATTTTACTTATGGAATTTGAAGAAAATATACAAATAAATATGAATTATCTGCTTTCAAGATGAACTTAAATGTAAATAAAATAAAAATTTTAATATACCACGTTTTTAAAACGGACTAAAAAGTAAAAAATAATTTCTTCTAGGCCCATACAGATTTATAACCCCATACAGATTTAAAACGTAAAATGTGCGGCGCATGCAATAGATAATTGATGCCTAAGTAGTTTATTTCAGTCACTAACAATTTTTTTGCAATGGAGATTATGTGAACTATTGTGCGAGTTTTCTCAACGACAGCTACTCCCTACACTCCTTACTATTAAATATTGCATGCGTCCACGTTTTTCGCTTTAAATCTGTATGGGGTTATAAATCTGTATGGGGCTAGAAGAAATTATTTTTTACTTTTTAGTCCGTTTTAAAAACATGGTATATTAAAATTTTTATTTTACTTAAATAATTATTTTCTGCTTTTTAGTCTTCTCTGTGTGAAATTTTGCAAAGGATTTTAACCATCTTGATGAGATTATGTTGGAGATATGTGACAAATTTCAGGTTTATTTCAGTTTCTCTTCACCTGATCATAAATAGAAAATTGTTATTTTCCTGAAAAATTAAGTTACTTAAAGCAGAAACCTTCGTGAAAACAACTAGCACCCGAACAGCATTTTACTCCCCCCCCCCTGGAATTTCACGGCAAACAAATTATTGTCACTCTGGTATAGCAAACCCTTCCCTCTGAACTTCAATCCACTCTTCGATGTTCCCCCGCGATTTCTTGGAATAACTCCAACTCGAGTTTTCCCTTCCTCGCTATTCACGAGTGACGCCTGAACAGCGCCATCTATCGAAGCTCTGGGTCGGTAAAACACAAAATATGAAATAAAAAATTAACAGACAAACAGACAGACAAGAAAGCGAATTAATATTGCATTGTCATCTAGTTCTGAGCTATGCTTAAAGTTTCAAGTCTCCAGCTCATCGGGAAGTGAGTTTAAAATTCATTGCAAAATTTGTACCGAACAGACAGACAGATAGACAAGAAACCGAGTTAATAAAAACGTGGTAAAAAACGAAAAAGGCAAAGTTAAGAGAATATCTAGAAAGACAAGGAATTCAGAATGATGCAAAGAGAAAAAACTGCAGAAATAAGAATTTATTTAACTTTTTTTATTAGGAGAATGGGAATTCTTTTGACAAAGCTGGATAAAATATACATAATTTGGCTTAGAAAAAATTCCAGACGGAAATTCTATAATGTCTACATATAATATTTGATCACAATGATTTGTCAATATGTCAAAATACAAAGTAACTTTTTTTTTTGTTTCAACAAATTATGGCAATTTATAAAGCATTCATTAATTATTTAAAAATGCTCTAATGAGAACCATGAAAGAAAATGCAACACTAGCTGCAGTTGTAAGTCAATCACACAAACTTAATATCAAGACTTGGAGTTATGTGTTCCTAAAAGCAACTGGTCACTTTCAGGCTTTAACCCTCACCAGTGTATCCTGAATTCAATTTGTGCATTGAATTATGGCGTTTTTACACTGGCAATCTAAAATTAAGTCATAAACGTTATAATTCGATACAAAAATCATTGATAATCCATTAACATTTCAAGCGTTCTATGGGTTTTAAGATGAATCAGTATGACAACACATTCCCAAAACAGAAGGGGACCATCTAATTAGACGCTACAGGATACTATGGGCCAACTATCTAACATGGCACTATTTAACTCCTTAGCAGTATCCCGACGGATGGTACAGGATACTGCTAAGGGGTTAACCCTTTCCAGGGCAGTGGTCACAAAAGAAGACACCAACTTTAAAATTTTCTTTAAAAAATCCCAATCCACTTTGAAACCCGGAAAGATGCAAGAAAAGGCAGTTAATAGTACTCCTTTTAGAATGTAGATGGCAGCCCAATGAAATTTTGCTTACGAATTGGAAATATTAGAGATTAAAAATTCGAAAATTCCTTGACTCAGAGATAGGAAATTTTTTGAGTTCTTGGCGTTTACAATTTTAGCAAATTCGCTCGACAATTTCCCTCCAATATTCTTGAAGTTTTAATTTATGATTTTCTTTAGGATTGAAAAATATTTTTTGAGCATATCAAGGTGTCTGTATCTAAAGGGGTCCTCATATGAGGGGGTGTCCCTAAAGAGGTATGACCCCCCTCGGAATGATGCAAGTTAATTTTTTTTTTGTAGATTCTATGTCTTGACAATAAACTATACCCATTCATGACGTTTTTTCATCATATTTCAAAAATTTTGATGCCTTGCACCGGAAAGGGTTAAATAGTGCCATGTCGGTAAAATATATAGTTTGTTGCTGGAACTCATTATATAATTAAATACAGCTTGTTTTGGACAAAAAAATATTATAGTCAAACAGACCTGCACTGTCAAAATTTCATGATGAAATTGTGTGTAATGTTTAGTTTAGTTATATTAACGTCCTGTTTTGAAGCAACACAAGAGCTATTTTGGGATGTATCTCATAATTCATCAGATGGCATACACTCGAGCTGATGCCCCCTCTCCAAACTTTCGCACCACACCAGTTGTGTGTAATGAAATTTAGATAAATTTTCTTTTAATCCAAAATACCCTACAGAGGTCATCAACCAAGTGCTAAAGTGACTACAGAAAATATAAAGCAATATTTTTCATGTCACACATATACTCACTTTCTCTAAAAATAGAGAAGATCCAACAATAAATTGGTGAATTCTTTTGATTTGCAAGGTTAATCGACAAAAGTATTTGATGGGAAGAAAAAATCTCTCAACACAGGGAAATGCTGATACTTTTCCAGTAGCTAGTTTGACAGCAGTTGTCACCAAGCATATATGTTGCCATGTCACATTTCTACGAGAGCTAAATCTACCCAAGTGTGCACCAAATTAGTACTTTCTAAATACTGTATTTAGGAGGTATTGACCAAGTCTAACAATGTTATGCTATTAAATTGCTGAAACAAGTTACGTTTTGAAATGGAAGAGTGTCGAGTTTTGCCGATTTTGGATGATATGAAGATAACAGAAAAGTACCATTACAGCTAGGGACGTAATGAATATTCGGCAACTGTTTGGCCCTTTTGCCAAATAATCGGCTGGCCGAATACTAAGCAGATATTAGGCTGCATGTTTTCAAGATAATTATTTTTTTTTAAATGTACCATTAAATAATAAAACAAAAAATATTTCAGAATTATATTTCATTGCATTTTTTATCCCCAAAAAAAAATCTCCTAACATTTACTCAGTTTTAAGTTACATAGTATGTAAATGTATTCAATAATTTTACATGTCATATATCACTGTAAAGCCTGCAATTATGATGCACGAGCAATCTTGCTCTCTCGCCGAATGCTAAACAGATATTCGGCTGAATAAATTCAGGACAATATTTTTTTAAATATATATTTAACAAAGAATATTGCAGAATTACAATTACATTTAAATACACTTATCTCCTAACATTTATTCAATTTTAAGGGGGAGGGTAAGCATTATCAGGTTAAATAACTTTTAACCCTCTAACTGTGGGTGTGGTTTATAAACCACACATATAAGAAAGTACCTGCAGTTGAAGGGCTAAAGAAACAGAGGAATGTTTTACTGGGTGGTACGTAGAAATGAAAAAGAATATATTTTAAAGGAAATGGTTTAACATTCTGACTTGGAGAAAAGAAATTTGTTATAGTTAAGTGAAAGACATAAAGGATGACAAGCAAGTTTTTAATTTTTTTTTTTTTAGGTTTTAATAAATTTTCTAAAAAAATAAAACTCTTAAAAATATAATCTAATGTATCTATAGATAAAATTATACTATTATAATTTCTTTAGAATTGTGAAAGCCACATTGTCTTATTCTTAGAATTAAAGTGTTTAAAATATACTACAAAAAATACGTCAAGGTGTTGATGTTTAATAAAATCAATAAAAAATAATTAATAAGATCTTTTATTAATCTTTATTTAAAATTTGAGGAATATTTTATGTACAATGAAAAGTCTAACGTTTTTAGAAAGTAGATATTCGGCCCGATTTTTGGCCGAATATTCAGTATTCAGACAAATTACTATTCGTTACATCCCCAATTACAGCATAGCTTAAAATGATAACAAAAATAAAAATATATCAATAATACTAGAGAAACTTATAGGATTTAAAGGCCATTTCATTGTTTATTACTACCTATACATGAATATACATCAAATATAAATGTGAAATATTTCAACACTGGCTAAACATTTACGACTAATGTTACATCAATACAAGGAAATACCTGCTGAATAGGCTGAAAGTTTGAGTTCAATGTGTTGATAGCATCATCAATACTGTTTGTTTGAATAGGAGACGCTTTAACACTCAAACTATTCTTCTTCTGCTGCAAGGCTTCCAATATTTGAAGTTGAATACGGGCAACCTAGGATATATATGGTACACCAAAATTAATGAAAACAAAGCTATACCAACACCAGACAATATTATTATATTAAAATAAATATCGTGCAAAAAAATTGCAATACATCATGCTTTCATGATGAAAAAACAGTAATCATAATTTTTTCATTTCAATATTCATTCAATTTCATTTCAATATCATTGTTATAATTTTTAACAATTGTCATGGAACTATAAATATAGTAACTATACACATTCTTTGCAATTCAGAATACATTTAAACGTTCTCAATTTTATAAGGGGAATACGAATACATTCACTATCAGAAACTGAAGTTTAAAATTACATTGTTAAAGCAGCCATGAATATAAAATGAAAAAACAAGTTTCAATTGAAATCACATTATCGGCAAACAACACCTTGATCGCCCGAAGCGGCTAGTGGTTTAATAAGAGCAAAAGTATCCAGGCAACGTGAAGTCAAAATCTAGCACAAGTATGACCAAGATTAATATGGGTTAGAGTAAAATCTTACTGTAATAACGGAGTACACTATTTGTTGGAATTCCCTGACTAAACCACAAGATGACGCAACCCTTTTGCACACATGCGCAGTGGTGACGTCAGGTCGAAATCCCATGATTCCCTGAACAGAAAGTAAGTTGGTAAGAGAAATAAACGATGGTTGTATGTGTCCAAAGCGGAAATCAACAATGATTTACAAGCGAGCACATTGTAATCAAAATTGTATATAATGCAATTGCATATATGCCATATACTTCATCACATCTATATGCGTGTGCCCTCTAGAATATAATAAACACAAGGATCAATACCGAATGCTCTCCAGATTTATTTGGAATAATTCATACGGATTATCTCAATTTTTAGATTCTGTAAGAACCCGGAAAGACAAGTAAGTGATTTTTCTCTTACATTTTGATATTGTTGAATTTGGGACCTAGAAATCCCAAAACTATCCTAGAAAAGTTCACAACTGAATTTTAGAGCTTTAACTTGAATCCTATAATAATCTTAACAAAAGAGCAATGAACAAACTGGTTCTCAATCCAACACAATTCATAGATGCTTTGCGACATGGCACTGGAGCCTTCTGAACAGGCAAACTTTAATTGCGACACCCCGCACATGCAATAAGAAACAATTTGTAGAACAGATTAGAAAGCTCGATGTGCCTAAAGGGATTACTTTATGAACATCGTGCCCAATTATAGTTTATGCCTGAATTTAGCTATTTCCTTCACTATCAGTCAAACTGAACGGTTTCAAGAGTGGGTAATTAAATCTTTCACAAGGTTTTCAGATACTTTTGTATATATGATCATGAATCAGTTTTTCAACTGCAGCTACAATTAACATGGTTAATTAAAATAATAACTGTAAAAATACCTCCATCTTTTCTTCCAGTTCGTGCAAAAATTCACCCTCCCCACTGGATGATATTCTCATTTCAGACCCTTTAATACACATAATAGCTCTAGACAAATATTCTATCCTTTGAGACAGGTTCATATCCAAGCTGAAAATAGATAAAAAATAAATTTGGAAATTAATGCTTTAAAAAATGACAAAAATAATTGTTCAAAAGATGTACCAATTGTAAGCCACTTTTTAACACATTAAAATTATTTATTACTACCAATACATCACAGTAAAAGGATCGGAACAAAACTGATATTAAATTAAAATTAATAAAACAATTAAAATTTACATTTTTTTTTTTACTTGGATTATGAAAAAAAACACAGCTACAAAAATTCGCATAACTAATATATACCTACTATATAAACAGCCTGCACTTCTAACAACAAAGTAACATTTTCTTCAAGTTTCATATCAGTTTTGTTGGAATATAAACTATATTTTGATATTATAAAACAGCTTTACACGTGCACAGAGAATTAACAACACAATTTACTCTCGCTAAGAGAAGGCGAAATCCTTACCCTTGTTTATCTGCAAGCTTATCAAGAACCCTAGCAGCAGCTGAGAAATTCTGGTTCTTTTCATAATATTTCCACAAAAGGTTTAATACATATAAATTGTCAGGACGAATAGTACTGCACCGTTTCAGATAATCTTCAAGGTAATGAGATTTTATCTATATGAACGAGAAAAAATATTTCAGAATATAAGTCAACAATTTGTGACGAAAATCAGTAAACATCATTAACTAATGCATACTTTAAAAAAAAAAATTGATAAATAAAATTGCCCAAAAATTAAATTAAAATGCTAAATAAAATTAAAGAAAATGCCATTAATTTTTATGAAGATTTTTATACAAATTGTTTTGTTTGTTGCAAATTCTTGATTTTTTTTCATAAAAAGTTATCAGATTACAATTCTGAGATATTAAATATCATAATTTTTAATATAATTGCTAAATAATTACCCTAAGATTGCTCTGTCTCAAATATATATATAAAAATGTCTTAGATCAGAAAAATGTAGCCCTACATTGAGATTATGACAGAGCAAAATTATCAATAGAAATATGAAAAATCATTTTAAAAAGTCACTTGAAAATGAGATATATCTTACATAGAGAAGAGTATCTGATTGGTTGTTTTCTATCAAGGAGTCATACAAAGCTACGTGGAATAATTCATCATCGGTTTTCAAGGACGTTTCAAATATCTGTTCAAACTGTGAAGAGAGAATAAATATTATTAATATAAAGTAATGCAATCATTCCACAATCAGCATGCCATTTGATTTGCATCATGCACCATGACATGTCACTCAACAAAATTTAAAGCAAGTGAAAAATTCCTAACAAAAATCAAATCTATAATAAATTAATCACATATCTTTTATGAAAAAAATAAATAATAATAACACTTAAACTTTATTTAACCCTCTGAAAGCCACAGTGCTTTGCAATCTACTTCGTTTAAAATCCAGAATGGCCGAGGACAGAAATGAAAGTAGGTAAACATTTCCCTCCCCCTTCTGGAAAGCAAGAGGACATTTG
>BGPR01000466.1:150728-175746 GCA_013235015.1 Araneus ventricosus
GTAGGTAAACATTTCCCTCCCCCTTCTGGAAAGCAAGAGGACATTTGCGTCGTGAAGGTACCATTTTAAAATCATTGCTGCGTCAGAAAAATTTGATCATTTAAGAGTTGTAATTTTTTTTACTTCAAGAATGTACTCATCTAGATAACTCACTGTAAGCAAGTAATATATTATATTTATTAAAATCTAAAATAAGTTTGATTTATTTAATTATAAAGAAATTTATTTCCAGAGCAAATGCTCAGATTTATTTATTAGTATCTAAAAGAGAATTAAAGTTCAAAATTTGGAAACTATTGTTAAGATGAACGTATAAAAGGCAAAATTATTTCCAGAGTAAATAAATCAAAATTTGCTAAAAATTACAGAATTTAAAATTACAAAGCAGAACAAAAGAGGCGACACCGGACAGAGAATATTTACTTGAGCATGATATTCTCTTTTCAGGTGAAACTTACTATTTATAAATATTGTTGGTATACTGCTAAAAGTAAAAAGTCAAAACCTGTCCTTTTCCTTCCGAATACCTTTTGAAGGTACACAATTGTTATTAAACACAAAATGTAAATGCTACGAAGAAAAGAAAAATGTCGAATTTTAATGACTGTAAGAAATAAACCCTGGGTTTTCTAATCAACGGGAACTTTTAATTGCATTATTGTTTTAAAAATTACATTTTCTGCCTTAAACAGCACTCTGAATACATAATATCTGCCAATATTCAAATAATCTGAAAGATTTTTTTTGAAGTACGATTATTTAATTCATTCCATTTATAATTAAGATGGTTTAAAGTAATGGTAGGGAAAAGATTTAGCTTTGAAAAATATTTTATATTGTTACAAACACAATTTAATAAAAAAAATCAAGGCATTTTATATTTTATCAGTAAGACTTTTTAGAGTATGGATATTTAAGTCATTGTATTCTTAATTAAAATTTTGAAATACTGTTTAAAAAAAGAAATACTACAATCGCAATTTTTATTTTTAAAAAAATAGGGACATTTTGTTTACATACTTTCCGATATTGGTTTTTATATTAATATACATTTAAAAAAAATCCACTCTGAAATTCATTAAAACTAAATAGAATTCAAAACAGAAACAATTAGCAGATGGATGAAAAATTATAAATTGAGAAACCTATAATATAAAATTCAACTTACATAAACTTTTGCTTCTTCAGGGGTCAAAAGATTGGGGTCCTTCATGGGTGGAGGACCAGGCACTTTTGGAATGCTAGGTGACTGAGGATGGGAAACACTTTGAGACCTCAAGTCATTCAGGGAATCAATTATATGCTTGTAACATTTCATTCTGCACAATAAAGAATGACGATTAGATAGCAATTACGTGTTAACTAAAAAGAAATAAAATGCTAGCTACAATCTATAATATATTTTTTAAATTAATTTTAAGGAATAAGTGTACAAACTTTAATACTTCATTCTGGGCAAAAAATAAAAACAAAATATTCCAGGAAAAATTTTATTTGTCGATATTAGTTTAACTAAAAAATACCTATATATAATTACCTTTTAATTTATCTGCATCAGAAATGCATGAAACATCATATTAATTTATTTAAGGTACTATTATTTAAGGTAACTACAGTCACTATTATATTCTTCAGCTTTAAAGAACAACAATAATAAAATCCAATGCGCTTTAAAGCAAGCAGTTCAGGGTTCATACACATTCCCTTAAAAGAAAATCAAGGACTATCAAGGACTTTTAAGGACTAAAAAACAAACAAAAAATAAGGACCTCTAAATTGAATAAACTTAACGAATTGTCGTACGCATTTTTAAATAAAATGTCTCATTTTTGCAAATTCAACCTATTAGATGATAAAGTATAACATAAAACATAGAAGATACATTACAAATTTAACACGACAAAAACTCTTAAAAATATGAGTTCATAAATTGATGAAAAAAAAACCCATGAAACTGGTAATCAAATATCTTTTAATTCCCAACTTTTTTCATTCAATTTTACATCCAAGTTATTTATTTAAGTTTTTTTCAGTAATTGTTTTTCTTAGTTCATGCGATTGAATAAATGTCCTTATTATGAATTTATGTCCTTCTACTTTTCAGCCTCATTAGCTAAATCATTTGCTTTCTCATTTGTTTGGTGTATTTGGTTTGGAACATTTTCTTTTGTTTTAAAAAATCTATTTCCTCCTAGAGCTTTTTGTTTCAGTCTTTTCTTTGGATTTTTAACTTTCTAAATACTGCATGTATTTTGCTCTAACTGAGGTGGCAAAAAGTAAGGACTTTCAAGGACTTTTTAAAAATGGGGCATAAAAATAAGGATTTGTACGGACTTTTAAGGACTAAATGTAAAAGTAAGGACTTTTAAGGACTTGTAAGGACGTGTGCGAAACCTGGCAGTTGATTAAAATTAGAAATTTAGGGAATAAGAAGGGGGAAAAAAACATACGTGTGAAAAAAAATTAAATAATGAATTTGCACCAAAGAGGGTTTTTTTTTTTTTTTTGACAACTATAAAATTTAAATAAGAATCAGCTGTTATGCGAAAAAGAAGCTGTAAAGGGAAAAGAAATAAAGAAAATTAATGAGAAAAATTTATAATGATTTTTTAAAAAATTGGCAAATAAACATGATTTTCAGATCCTGTATTGAAGCTACAGAAGAGGTACTGTGGGATGGATCTCTTAGCATTCTTCATGGGGAAAGGACAACATTTGAGCCAGCATCCCCACTATCCAAAGATGCGAGGAAGTTTAACCTATGATGGCAGATTTAATGTGCACCAATACCAATTGCTTGTAGGATCTTTGGTGGAATCTAGTCACGAAATCATTACCCTCTAAATCTTGCAGCTAAGCCTCTGAGTTAACAATAAAACCAAATAGGATAAAACTACTAGCATGAGAACTAAAACATACAAGTCCAAGGTGGCTACAGAAACTGAAAAAAATTTCCCCGACTTTTCCCACATTTCCGGCTACTAATTATATTAGTTTCCTGGCTTTCTCCCTACTCAGAATCACTGTATGTGTACAATATATATTATTAAAAACACTTTTACCAGTTATTTAATACGAAAAAAATATTTTTATGAAATTTAATTTTAAAAAATAGAATGAACATCCTAAAAAAGTTTATTAAAACAGTATATTGCATTTCTTAAATGTAAAAAATACTGGAAATTTTTAACAAAATACTTTGCTTCTAAAAACTGCATAAGAATTCTAAGAAACATTAAAACTACTCTTTTCAACACAAGTTAAATTATATTAACAGTAAAGGTTATTATGATCTTTGCTCAAAACTTTAAAATGGTTCAATAACTAATTAGTGCTCTTTGCATGGGTACCAGGATAACATGTTGCAGCATAAATATAAAAAAAAGTATAATTATATGTACCTAATAATAAATATTTTAGCAAAGATTTAAACAAGAGAAACTACCAAAATATTACTTCAAATCCCTATTCTTTAGCAAACCATAAGAAATTAATTGCTCTAATCAAAGACTTGTGCTCTTATAAATGAATAAGTTTTTTTTTAATTACATTTATTATTACAAATAATGCTATCAGATATTTTTACGAATTTCCCTGACTTTTCCAGATCGATAAAATTCCCCGATATCCCAGTTCTGTCGCCACCAAGAAGTAAAATATTTTAATTGCTAAAAATCCTACTTCATAAAAGAACATATAAAGTCGGAAAATAAACAATCTACCTATTTGCAAATGCCTGCTGGCCTTGTAGATCATCTTGCGGTTCACCATTTTTGTAATAATGTAAAGCGAAGCCTTGTGGATCACGCCGCTGAGCACAACACAGACAGAGATCAATGATTCCATGATAAAATCCAGCACTACGAAAGAGCCCGCACATCAGATCCAAATCAACATTGGGTGCAATCGACTTGCAAAGCTAAAAATATATTTAAAATAGCAATTTTACTTTTTACCAGATCATAAGAGAAAAACATGTTTGTAATATGCAAATGCAACTGACCTTGAGAGCCTCGTATAACTCTTGTTCTCTGTCGGCTTTATTCAAGATATTTTTAGCATTCAATACTATTTCATGAGCCTGTAAAATAGCATGTTGTTTAAAATAAGTAGAAAAATGTAATGACGGATGCGATTAATCAAAAGAAATATATAAAGAGACAAAAATATAAACATACCCTTGAAACCGTTGCATCTTCAAGACGATAAATGGATGGGCAAAGTTCTCTCAGAAGTTGACTAATAGTACCTGTACTTGCATTGTCTTCTAGGTAAAAGTTGATTAATGCATTTGTCAAAGAGACAGAAAGCTAAGAGTGGGAATAAAAATATTTTAAAGATTTATTTTTAAAAACAATTATAAAACTTATATTTACAAAACAAAAGATCAAGTTCAAGAGTTTCAAAGGATATTTTCTGTTGGTTTTGATACCTCAAAATGAATAAGTGTATAAATTTTCCATTTCATATTAAACAATACCAAATATTTCTGACCATTTGTTACACTTCTATAAAATTAGGAATTTTTTTAAAGAAATAATACAAGGCGAAAAGGAAAGAGGGTAGAAATACAGATTAATCTATGCAATGTATGCATCAAATGGCGAAACATATTTGCCAGGCAATGAGTTAAACATGTTTATTTATTTTTACAATAACACACTCCATTCATGAAAAAGTCTTGCTAAATGATTCCAATCCAAGCTTTAATCATGTTCACAGCAATTTTTCGATTTAATTTCATTTTTAAAAAATTAACCAGAAGCCAGCCATAACACAAGTTGCCGACTCGAGTTTTTCCATATCAGAAAGGTATGAACTTTGTACAAATGTAGCTATCTGATTCCCCTTCCCTATAGAGAATACCTGTAATTATGCTTCCCAGATGCCTAGATCAAAACGGTTCTTTTCAAAGACGAAACGGCTGGATAAACTCTCCTTGCATTCTCTTTAGATATGTTACACACAAAAATCCTTTTAATTAATTTTGGAATGGAGAATATAACCTATTCTTTATTATGGAGTTAAAAGAATAATGAAAACAATTATTCTAATGTATTTTCAGAGTAGGTAATTTACTTTAAAGGAACATATATCAAAAACTACGAAAAAAGACAAAAATCTTAAATGGTACAGAAATTAACTTACTATGTTAAAATGTGTAAAAAAAAACTTCAAAACAGTTTTAAAAATGATATTCTTAAATTTATACCAATTATTGATTAGTTGCTACTTAGAATTTAAACATTAAGTAATATATAACTCAAAAGTCTAGACGATACTTACATTTTAAACTAAGTCCTTGTAACATTTAAATTTTTTACAAGGTTTTGTAAATAGCACCATCAATTAAAGCATAAGATGAAATTTTTTTTAAAAAAAAAAACCCACTAAAATTGTGAATTAAACAAAATAAAAAAAAATTAGCATTGCACATAAATCTGAAAGAAATGCTGAAATAATTCTCTATTTTTTAAAAATGGAATCCTCAAGAAAGTAATTAAATACATTTTTAAATAAACATCTTTTTTTTCCTTACCTCTTTGCCATCAACTATAAAATCCTTGAAAGTCAAAAGCTTCAATAATTCTTGCTGAGTCTAATTTTCCAAAAGAAAAGTTATAATTTAGGGAAACGAATTGAAAACACAGTATAGATGATATTATAATTCATTCAAAGATGAATCTATGATAACATTTTAATTGAGCTAAAGCTTTAAAATAAAATAAATTCCAAACATTAAACAAAATTAGAAAAATCATGAAAAAACACAGCCATTATGCATAAATCCAATAATAATTTCAAAAAAAAAATAAATAAACAGATGTGCTACGTTAAAATTAGTCATACTATGGCACCATAGCTGTCATTAATTTTTTTAAGAAACTGGCAGGTTATACAGACAACTGATCAATATAATAATCACACTTATGGTTGACAGAACAGGCAAATAATTGTTAAAAGCAGATTCCATGATTTGAAAAAAAAAAACTTGTTCAAAATTCCTCCCACAACTCAAAGATGGATTAGTTGTTATATGACTGGTACTAACTGGCTTTGATAAATTCAATCTATTTAGAAAACCAAGGTTTACAATTTTTTTTTTTTTTTTGCAAAATAACAATCTACCCGCTGTTTATTCTTTGTTCACCATCATTCCACTTTTTGCTTAAATTCTGCTTCCACAGCAAAAAACAATAAACTGGCATCTCGCAGAATCACAGAAGGTTTAAATCATTCAACATCTGCTTGAATTTCTTTGTCATTATTTGTTTCATAATTTTTAAGATAATTTAATCAAGTGGACATAATTAGCACAAGATAGTTATCAAGAGAGAGTTAAAACCATGGTCTGATTATATCAAAACAGACAGCTTTAATTCAAATTTGTAGAATAATGAAAGAAAAGAAAGGGAACGAAATATTTTCCAGACATCAAAATTTTTGACCATTTGAGCATTTAAAATGCAACTTTTAATAGCAAATAAGTAAAAAATTAAAAATAGATATGTTCTTGAATATTAATGAATAGTATTCTCCCAGTTAAATCAAATTAAACCAGATCAAAAAAATTTCCAATAAAGACAAAGAAAGCATCTTCTAGAATATTTCATCTTAGTAAAATTCCTATACACTCGTTTGGTGAATGAAATGGCAGTTCTGGCCCATGTGAATGCAGCAATACACAAGATCACCACATCAAATAGACTTAAAAAAGAAGCAACATTACATACAAAAGAGCTCCTTCAGTTATCAACTTGTTTTATAAACACAAAGTGAAGAATGGCCAAGCGATAGCTAACAAAAAATACCTCAAAAGAAAATTTTGTTTTCAAAAAGTTAGGAAAACTGGGGAAAAAATTGTTATCCTAGGAATGTTTTTAAAATTAAACCAACTGTTTGAAGTTACTCAAAAATATTTTTAATGATTATGAAAATGACAATGTTAGTAACGTCCCCCATAATAGTAGACCAATAAATGTGGTTTACAAAAACATGTTGTTTTTCACTGTTAAATAACCAGACTTCTCCATTCTTCATCCGTCATTCCAAAGCATCCAACTCATAGTTACAGTAAAACTCTGGTTAGCCGAAATGCCTTTGAAATCGCAAATCCAAAAAACATGTACTGCACAGAAATAATTCTGAAGTCAAGACTTTTTTTGCAACGATATCCTCACATTTTTCTTTTAAACATCCCCAAGAAGGTCAGTGATCAGTTTTAGAATGTTAAAATTAAAATTAATGGGTATTAACAATATTGTTTACCTGTCCTTGCCAGGTGCATTGTGCCCGAAATTGCCGGTGAAATATTGCACCCGATGGAGGGTTAACTTCAATAACGAAAATATAAGGAGCTTACAAAGAGAGTTTTTAATTCGCTTTACACACAAAACATTTCAGAATTGCATACTGTAATTAGATACAAAATAACAGTGGATGTTCATGGCTTAACTGACAAAATCGTTATCCAAAATGGCTACCTCCCCTTTTAGGTCGGTTAGGCGGGGTTGCACTGTATTTATACATTTGCTTAACCCCCTAAGTGTCTATTTTAATCTAACAGATTTAGAAAATTATCTTTGAAGTGAATAAGCCAAACTTTTTTTTAATTTAATCAAATATCTGAAACATTGAGACTATTTCATATCTGAAACTTCAAGAAAATATCTGTATAAATATGAATTATCTGAATTTGAAATTAACACTGAAAATGGGAAAAGAAGGCATGGCTGCTCAGAAGGTTAAAATTCATAGGATAAGAAAATTCTGCAGATTATAAAGACTCTATAACATTTCAAAAAAGGTTATCCAATCTGAAATCTCATTTATCACATCTGAAAATTATCAAAATAATTTGCCACTTGAACCCTCCAAGTATAAGAAATAAATATAGAAAATTTTCTAGCAATTGAAATACCTTTATTTACATACCTGCGAAAGGAATTGTACGAGAGTTTCAAACTGGTGATCACACAATATTTTCCATAAAGCTAACATTTCATAAGTGTAATTAACTAGTTGCTGAAAGTTAGCCAGTGAAATACGTTCCTGTAACTCTGCATCATCTGCAAAATGATGAATTTGTAAGGAAAGAGTATTGCCAGTTCGTATGAAAAAAAATACTTTTTGTACCAAAGTTCATACACTCAACACATTACTTCATTTATTAAATGCTATAAAATTTATCCTCATACTTATGAGCCATTTGAATGCAGAGAACACTCCAGCACATTTACTAAAAAACGGTCAAAATGCAAATGTACAACTCAGCCCAGGCACACTTTTTAATAACAATAATAAAGAACACAATTTTTTTCATTAAGATAACTATTTCTGTAACTAATGGATACCAGCAATTACTGCCATATCTAAAAATTAGCATCTTTACTAACTCTCATGGAAACAAGATAACCACATTATGAACATTAATAACTTGTAATTTAACCTGTTAAAAACTTAATAAGCAATCATTTTCAAGACATTTCTGAATCAATGCTCAGTCAATTGTATTAATTTCAGAGTTTGTATTTCACTTATGCTGAAATAGCACAGTAATAAATACATATAACAGCACAGTGCATAAAAAATACAGTGTGTTGCCAAATTAATGTGGACACTTAATTTTCATATTTTTTCGAATATCTCACGATAATCTGCATGGATTTTTGTAGAATTTCGAACATGTAAACATCAGGCTTGAACTCACATTTTACAGTGATGATTCAGTCACGAGAGCATTTAGGGACCGTCTACAAATTGATGAAGACGAAACTTATTTTGTCCCACCCCGCTTCACAGAAAGCTGATAATGAGTTAAAACTTTCAACAATGGTTCTATTCGATGTTCATGTTACATGCAATTTCATAAATATTCGGGAAGATAAAGGAGTTTTTTTTTTTTTTTTTTAAATCCCAAATTTTTCCGCATTTGGTGGATTTTGGTACACTCCAAGAGAAGATGAATGATGAGGGGTTTTCCACAAATTGATATTCTTGAAACTTGAATCTTCAAACAGTAATATTAAATATCATGGCAGTATGATGTCCTGAATGCCCATGTATACTTATTAAATAACTACATTATTTAACATTATTATTATTTTATTACATTTTTATTATTTTATTTATACATTATTTATTTTATACATTAGTTACAGTTGGTTGCCCAATTAATATGGATACTCATAAAAATTTATGAATCTATCATTTGAACCAGCTATAATTGAGTGCAATGTACTTAAAAAGCTAAATTATACAACTGTATTAATTTGGCAAAAATTGCATTTCGACGATTACTATTTCAAGAATATCAGTTTGTGGAAAAACCCCTCATCATTTAGCTTCTCAGAGTGTACCAAAATTCACCAAATTGCAATACTGATATCGTTCTAAATCTTAACGATATTTGACTGGAATTTTTACATAAGTTGCCCTACATATCTGGCTTTGAAGTTATGAAAGAAAATTTAAGCTACATTTCGTGGATGCACAGTAAAAAAATTATTTACTACAAATGCTCATATTTCCCATAATATTCAAATTTTTTAATTCAAATTTTAATACCATGCTTCTTTTACATATTGTCAACTATTTTGTAAGTTTCGTACAATTGAATTGAAAACTGTACATGTTATTAGCAAAAAACATGAGGAAAAATTTGGTATTTTTAAAGAAAATTCTAAGATATAAATAAAGATATTTATATCTTCCCAAATATTTATGAAATTGCATATAAATATTATGCACGTCAAATATAACCATTGTTGAAAGTTTTAACTCATTACCAGCTTTCTGTGAAGCAGGGTGGCCAAAATAATAATGTTCATTTTCATCAATTTGTAAATGGTCCCCTAAATGCTCTTGTGACTGAATCTTCACTGTTAAATGCGAGTTCAAGCCTAATGTTTACATGTTCGAAATTTAACGAAAATCCATGCAGATTTTTGGCAGATATTCGAAAAAATATGAAAATTTTCAAGTGTCCACATTAATTTGGCAACCCACTGTATATTCTTTATCAGATGTTAGTAGATAGAAATAAAAAGGAAAAGGTGAAATCCTTAATATGAAGAGACTTGACATCCCTGTATTATTTAAAAGACAGCATGTGCTAGCATTAATATTCCTAGCACAATGAGTGTGTGTGGGGGGGGATGTTAATTATTTGATTTCAATTCAAACTTACACTTAAAGCACATTTTAAAATCAATATGTACTTAGGTATTTGTAGAGGAAATTAATAAAAATTTCAAAATTCTTATTAGTAAAAATAACATTTTTTTTTATCACATTTAAGAAACAAAACATAATAAGAATTTTTCTAAATGAGCAGCATTTTCCAAAAAATGTATGTTTTAAAAATATTAACTCACTTTGTGTGTGTCTTTGGTAATTGAGCGATGTATCGCTAGGAGATCCATAGCCATTCTGAGACAGTAGCCTAGACATACCCACATTTTGAGCTAAGCTGAAAGGAATTTTGAAATCATTAAAACAAATGCTTTTGGATAACTCACAGTAATAAGTTTTAATAAAATTAAACTATTTATACTGAAAACCTCTGAAATAGTCAATAGACCCAATTTTAAAAATAGTAATTATTATTTCATCAGCCCTGCCAACCTCCAGATTTGAAAAAGAGGGAGACATCTTCAATTATACATACACAATCACAAATACGCAGCAGGGTCAACATTTACTTTATTTAACTCATGTACGAATAAGGTGGAGGGGGCCTGATGAGACTATCTTTTATTTTGTCTATACTTTATTCAAAATTTTATCTCTTTACAGAATAAATGAAAATGTATTGAGTTTTAAAAATTGCTTAGCTGGCTTTTTTAAGTCCTAACTCTTCCATACATATTTTACATCTAGACAGTATTACCAATATGTATTTTTGGCTCGCCTATATATGTGATATTTTAATTTTTTAAGTTTCCTAAATAATTTTCAGGACACCTCATTTTAAATACTTCTACTTTCATCATAATAAACGCACTACAACTTTCTTTTCAAATCACGAGTTTCTAAAGGGGAAATTCCCTCTTCTGGGTACTTAAGTGTTCTGCGCATTCATTTCTGCCCTTTTTCACGCCAGCATGTAAACTTTCAACAACAACGCGCCGCTCGGGCGTAAACTTCTGAATACTGGTAATGGAGCTACATAAAAATTAAATGCTTTATCTATGAAGAAATAACGCCTGATGCCTAAATAAAAGAAGATTTAAGCAAAAATGGTCTCTTTCTATGACCAAAATGGACTGCCTTTCACCTTTTTAAAGCCTGATCTTATATATATATATATATATATTTGTACTTCAGAGCTTTAATTTATGGATTTGCATTCCTTCATATATATTTCTTTATTATAGATTTTTTCACATTCACAGTTGAGTTCTACTTACAAATAACTCTTATTTACAAATTACATGATAATGTACTTTTACTCCTTTAAAAATAAAATAACAACCAAATGCTTAATTTCATTTGATAAAATGCATGCAACACCAATCTTTTTTCCTATCACCACTGGTGCATTATCTGCACTTAATACTAGATAATTTTCTAATGGAATATTATTAGACTTCAATTCATTTAATATCAGATTGGCAATATTAACTCCTGTGCTGTCACCTTCTAATGCAGAATTTGACAACAAACATTGATTCAATTTTTTGAGTTTCTTCATTGTGGAATGTCACCACCAGTGGATATAATTTAAAATCACCTTTATTGCTACCATTAGTAGCAATGGAAAACGGCACCTTCTTTAATGTAGAAATAATAGCATTTTTCTCAGTTTTTCCCATTTCTGCAATGATTGCTGAGGTTTTTGTACGTGCACAGCCATACTTTTTTGCGGTCTCGCTGTCCGGAAACATTTTCTGGAACGGTCCAGCATGATTAGCACATGCAATTGGAAGGTTGTGCTCCACAATAAATGTGGTAAATAATGATTCTGCTTGAATAACACCATGATCATTTTGCTTATTCAACAAAATCTATTTTTTTTTTATTTGTGCCTAATATCCGAGCAATATCCCGATGCTTTTGCCATGCGAAATGCTTACAAATATCATACTTGCCTCCAAAAGCAATTGAAAAATCACACATGCAAATGGTACAAAATGTATACGATTTATCTTTTTTCGAAGCCATGATAAACGAATATTCCTTGGAATAGGCCTTGGTAAATACAGTCTGGTATTTCTTTTCAGATTCTTGTGATGACATCAGATCTGAACTGGGCAGAAAGAAGTGAATGCACAAAAAAATATATATATATTAAAAAAATATTTCGGCAATAAGCCTAACACGACACGACAAGATCGGCAGAAGAGGTAAAAAATTCTACCCATTTCCTCCCTAGCACACTAACAGTCAAAGCAGTGCATGCTCTGAAAACCCATGACAATAGTCGCGAGTCAACAATCCTGGACATGATACCGTGGCAAAGAGCTAATGAAGAATCCATAGCAGAATGGCATCACACAAAAGAAACTTGAGAAGAATGTGGTTGCGTCAAGCGCTGGATTTTTCTTTCGCCGCTCTTTTATTGCTTTTTTTATTATTACTATTTATTTGTTCCATTTTCTCAAAGATACTAAAAAGCGGGAGGAGATCGTTGAGAATTGGGAGAAATTGTTAAAAAGCTGGAGACTCTCACCAAAAGCGGAAGAGTTGGCAGGTCTGTTTCATGCATACAATAAATATCATGGATTCAATATACATGAAAATTCTAATATATCTGACAATGATTTACATGCAGATTGATGAGACCAAAATAAGCAGACATTTTAATGGAATGGGAGTGCAGAAATGGGTTATTGAGGTAGATGATGCAGCCACTGGCACTGCTACATACATACACAGACTTCATACTTTTACACATGCTTAAACATGCAATTGTGATCTTTGGGTGCATGATTAATCCACAAGAGATAAGATCCCAGGAGCAGAATTATATCCAGTGTTCTGCAACATGACTTCAAACAGAAATGTTCTGCAAGCATTTTGTCCAAATTTGGCGAACCACAGTAAAATGCAAAATAGATATAAAAATACTAATTAACCAGTAGAATCTTTATTACTCATTAATGACAAAACTTTATATTAAAATTAGTTATTTAAAACAAAGGCATACAATCAGAATTTGCAATTCTGTCAATGACTTTTGAAGTCAGATACTGCGACATTGTACATTCTGACAATGGCCGCTTTTAACAACTTTCTGACAGATTTATGGGCAGGTGGTGCACCATTGGAATAAATAAACATTCTTTTATCAGTTGTTCCAACTGCTGCATCATCCCCATCAATTGCGGTGGGTCTTTTTTGAACATTGTTTATTGTGGATCCCCAAGATTCACAAATAGCTTCCAACACGGGAACAGAAATATTAAATACTATAAATTTCATTAATCTGGGGATCTCTGATTCAAGCTCATTAATGGCCTTTTTTTTTAAGGATGGAATGTTCTTCAAAGACCGCGTTTGTTCTGCGACATATGTTGCACTTTCTGCTTCCAGGGATATGATGACACACCCACACAGAAAGATTCTCCTTTAAGGCTTGCACTGGCATGGGACACCATTACTTAGTTTGACCATACATTCTAGACAGTTGAATGGTCAAATATATGGCATCCTTCTACTACTCAGTTATCTTGCTGGAACATCTTTCCAGCATTCGTTCCTCCATCAATGTGGTGCCATCACCATATATGTATTATACATGTTCCATGGCCATCACAATCATCAACATAATCTATAAAGTCCTAGTGAGCCTGATGAAAATCTAGTGGTCAGATGGTCAGTTTATTTTAGAAATGGCTGTAAAAAACCTAAGATTTTTACTACTGTATGCCAATCCATATGCTACCACTCTGAATTTTGTATTACTGTTGGTGATCACACTTTAACAACAATTTTTTAAATAATTAATCATTAAAATGCTTGGTTCTTTTGATTTTGCCAGTTGTCATAAAATTCAAATAAAAATGTAAAAAGTTGAAATCAAATAACACCTTCACGTAAAAAGTTTATTCAAACTAGAAATCCTACCCGAGCCCTGGGAATAATTTTTATTTCTTATGATACATTAAATTGAAAATAAGAAAAAATGCATATAAAAAAACCATAGAACACATGCTTACAACATACAAAAAAAAGTGAAAATTGGTTGCTGCCAATCTGGAAAGATATAAATAACCAACTTTTGTTAATAAATAACACTCTCTCAAGCTGATATTCATTAAAAAACTTTACATCAATCCAATTATTAAATGTTTGTAGATTTTTAAAAAAACGGTAATGCCCCGTTTCTCTTATGCACAAGCTGTTCATCCTTCATTAAGTCCCAGAATTTACATGCAGCATTCCCTAACAAAATGTACTTATTTGTGTTCCCTATACCTGCCTTTTTTTAAAATTTTTGCCAGCCATTTTAAATCACCTATAGATTAATTTTCAATTCACTGTTCCTAAACACCACCGTGAAAATGACTACTTATCATGACATAAATAAACTTACCTGGCAACAGCTGGGTTCAAGAAGGATTGGTTATTTTTTTGTAGAAAATGCTTCAAAGACAGAAGTTGTTGTAAAATGAGGGCTAGATCTTCTTTTGAAATATTACTGGTAAGCTAAAAAGGACAATCATCAATTTAAAAAACATTCAAGAAAGTTACATAATTCAGTACCTTTCTTTTATAATTGTAATCAACATCTTTTAATATATAAGAGAACTATACTGAAAGGTGTAATAATTTAAGTGATTTTCAATCAGTGATGCGTATACTCTATGCTGTATATACTGGGCTCTTCATGAATATAAAAAGTAACCAAAAATAAAAATTACATTTAAAAATACAATCAAAAGTATTTTTTTATGAAATAGCAAATAGTAAATTTGTATTCACACACACACAATACTTAATTCAAATTCACAAATTCCAAGGCTAACTCATATCTCATAAATGTGCTTTCAAGAAATTAGTACATCATAGCAAACAGAACAAATTATTCAGTGATCTGTATAATGCATATCACATACTTTTTAGATTGCATTAATACTATTTGTAAATATAAATTAGAGGCTTCTAAAGTACACAATTCTGATGATCAATATTTAATACCAAAGTATTTTTTATATCTGTTACAAATATTGAAAAATTAAATCAGTGGTTTGTACTTTTAATTTAGAAGCTTTCCCTTCTTACTATTTCTTTATATAAAAATAACTGCTATAAACAACAGTATAAACAAACAAAACTACATGTGCATTTGGGGGGAGGGGTATTTTTAAAATTAAGAAGCATCACCATTTGAAAATAAAATTGTATTTTTATAAGTAAAAAGTAAGATTTTTATAGAAATAAGGTTAAAAGGATGAACAAGTAGAATAAGATTTGAATACTAATCAGCATAAAATATTCAATACTTGGATTTAAAAAAAATAATTAAATTGTACTTCAGTAATACAAATAGAATAAAAGAAAGTTAAAACTTTTTATATCTGGAGTATCATAAAAAGTAGTTAAAAGGTCAGTAAATAAATACAAACTAACAACTCACAAATAATATTTATCAATTATCTTCCACTCAAAAACTTATTTGAAATAATTCACATCAAATTTTTTAAACATTTTATTCACAATACACCAAAAGAAGACTAATCTCATTAATGTCCAAATTAACTTAAAGCATAGATTTCAGCAAATGTATTTTAAATTATGTTAAAAACATCAAGATTGAGATAACTGGAAAGTAATTTATTTTTTTAAAAAGTAAAATCATTGAAAAAATGGCAGGAACCATTTTAAAAAATTTTTATAGATTTTTTTTAAATATGGTAAAATATCAAAAAATAAAGATTATTTTGAATTCCTTGCATTACTTGAAAAATAAAAGTACAAATTCAAAATGACGACAATTCGACTTCAAAATCTCTCCAATGGGTGGCATTTGCCAGTTAAGAATAGAAGTTTGGACTTGTTAGACAAAGCAAAAAAGAAGCAACGCATTCAGTTTAGCCGCAGAAGTGAAATGTAACCGTCCTATAAATATCACACAATGTGTTAGGTGGTTTAATGTGAAAAGCATGGTTCACATGCAAGTGCACATTGTGAAATACATATTAGAACTCCGATGGCGAGTGGCCTTTGAAAACGTTTGCCATTCCGAGTTCTCTTCTATTCTAATGATTTTCTTTTAATGTGTTTTAATTTTTATTAAAGCACTAGTAATACATGCACGGTATTGCCCATGCTATCTTGACTTCAACAAAATGAAAAAAAAAAATAAAAAAAAAAAAAACGCCCACAAATGACATGAAAAGTTTTGAAAACAAAAGATATGCATTATTTGAATTTAAGAAAACAGTACCGAGTATGTTAATCCAAAACAATATTAATAAATGCAACAAACCAGCATGTGAAATATGTGAGACAAAGAAACATTTTAAGACACTGCCAAAAATAATTATCGAATTCATTCATTTAATGTATCTTCTCCGAGAAGAACGCGATAGTATATGACGCCACCTTCCGCGACGAAGGTCACGCACCAGCCAATGAGATGCATGATGGGAAAGTTAACTCATTCCGGAGAATGTCTAACTGAGAAAGCTGGCTTGCAAAAAAAACTGTTTGAACTGATCAAGGAACAATTAATTTAAAAAAAAAAACGGAGAAATGTATTTTAACGGTTCTTGTTTTAAATCCGACAGAAACATTCAAATTATAAGCTGAAAAAAAAATGAAAATTATAAAGTTGTTAGAACGTCAAATGCGAGAATTTGAAAAAATCCTTATCAAAAATTACTATAAACGTGACTATTATTTAAAAATTTCAAAATTCAGTCAATTGAATTAGAAATCAAAACAAACTTCATTAGAACAAAAATTGATTGTTCTATCCGATGGTGCATTGATTGTTTTTCAATGATCATTAGAAAAGATGGTACTTTTCCGTTAGCCGGGCGCAAATGTCGCCAATTGTGATCCAAACACGAGCCAAGTCGCCAAGCAAAGCGATTTTCCGTTAGTTGGGAGCAAATGTCGCCAATTGTGAACTAAACGCGAGCCAAGTCGCCAAGAGAATGGTTGTAAGAAATTTGGTAGAATTCTACATTATTTGGCGATTTTTCACTTGCGCCCGGCTAACGGAAAAGTACCGAAAAGATACTACAGCTGTAAACGTGACAAAAATGACCCAAAACAACACAAAACATTAAATAAAAAATTTTCTAGATTAAATTTTAAAATTCCAGTTTCGAGGTGCATTGAGTCACCATTACGACTACTTGTGTGTCAAATTTCATGGCTGTAAGTGCGATAGATTCGCCTGGACATCGCACACACACATGCAAACATTGCCTTTTCTAAGTATAGATGTTTGCTCTACACTTTATCTACAAAACATCATTATATATACCTATATATATAAGCGTTTTAACGAAAGGTGGTTTTGAGTTCTAGGGGTCATGATGGGTGAAGATCTGCAAAACTTTTTCCGGAAGTCGAGTCATGAGAACCATTATATCTTTTATAAGTGTATACGATTTTTGTTGTTTGAATCTATAGTAATTTGTTAGTTAATTATGGACAATATTGTTGATGCAATTACTGGATGCTGCTGCGTTGGTACACAAAAGGTGTATTGTTATCGCTATTGTTTACTTCTGTATTTTCTTCTTTTTTTGTATTAAAATATCAATTTTTTGTATTTTATTGGAAGCTGTAGCATTTTTGCACCATTCTAATACAAAGTTTAATTAATTTTTTAACTCAATTTTTGATATCTTTTGTTAAATTTTTTCACTTGTACTTGTAAAATACATGTTCTTTAATTTTGAAAGCCACCTTTTCTGTTTCTCAGAAACCACGCAGCAATTTAAATTGTAAACTTTTATACATGCATTATATATATTAAACAAAGCTTACAAAATATAAGACTTGTACATACAGGGGAAGAAAAACTAAGTAGATTTGATATTGGTATGCATCTTGTTGCTTCAGCACTGTGAAGACTCTAAGAACATTGGCACAGATTTAATCCCACTGTGAGTAAAAAGCCCAAAATGAGAACAAATCTGTTTGTGATACCTACTGTTAAAGTGCACAAATGGTTGCTCTGTTTGTTTTCATTGTTAATATTTATTTATTGTTGCTTTAAATAAAAATATAGGGTATTTTTTTTAAATTTTCTTTTGAAACTTTTTTAATATGATAGCATTCTCCTATGTTAGTGATATGATGAAGCATTATATTAATATATGTGATTTTTAGGATTATAGATAATTTTCTTTAATAATTTCTACTACATCCTTAACAAAGAACATATAACAGCACAAACTTCCGACACAGTTTTAACTATAAATATTTGTTAAAAAATAATACTTACATAAGTAACTCTTGATTCCCCTATTTTTGCAGAAGTTTCAGACACCAGTTTTAAATTCCATACAGGCCTATTAAAAAGAAAAGTAGCTATTCACCTCCCTCATATAATGCAAGTAAATTTATTAAATCTTAACTATTTGAAAAGTGAATGGAAAAGCAAAACTCATAAGAACAAATATTTCTGATACTTGTTTTAAGGATTTAAGCAATTAATTTCAAGTAAGCAAAGTGTGTCAAATAATGTAAAGGAAACAATTTTTAATGTAAAAAATTGTGAAATTAGTACTGATGCACTATGACAATTGCATACTCTACAAAATACAAATAACAAGTGGAGAGACACGCAGAGATCAGTTTTCAGGTTACAGCTTTCGAATATGACAATACAGCCTTTAACCACAATTTTGAACTAGTAATATACTATGTAATGTAAACAAAAGCTAACATACATACAAGCAATGTACAAAAGGTGTCACTCCAATGCTCACTTAAATATTTAAGAAAATTATTTCAGATATACTCAATGAGTTAAATAGGAAAAGTTCAATTTGCCTCCTAATAATACAATTAAGTAACTGATGGAAAAGACTGTAGATCTCAAATTTAGAGTCACACCTAATAAAATAGATAAAATGAATAAATATCTTATTAGCATAAATGAGTAAAACATGTTGTTGGACAGGCATTTTTAAAATATTTGCAGGAATATTACATAAAAAGGGGAAAAAAACTTAACACCTTTACAAATAAGATCATTTATATGTTTGGCTCAATGCCTTATAATTAATTCATTAAACAAATCTAGAATTTTGCAGATTTTTGATCTTATATTTTACACGATAGTTTTTGAAAAACAATCGGTTTAAATCACCAATCACACAAAAATTAAACTCGGAACATTTCGAAAAGAATGTGCAAAATCTGATAATGTTCAGCAACTCATATTCAGCTTATCTCACTAGCAAGTAAATAGAAAGTTAAAAATTTTTTGATATTTTATTTCTTTGCTTCATAATATCAATGAACTGAAAAGTTCAAGCCACAACATTGCTTTTTTATAGTAATTACAAAAATGCCTTCATCTTTCTTATATAAACATACTAGCTGGTATACCTGGCATTGCACATTATAAAAATATTTTCAAGCATAAGTACTTATAACACTATAAACTTAATTAAACAGTTTTCACAGAAAAGTCTTTCTTTGATTTTCGTAGTCCACTCCCGTGTTGTGCGACATCCTCGTCCAGCAGCAAAACTCCTCGTCTTTTTTTTCTTCGTAGTTTGAGCCACCTGACCACGAATCTAGACATCCTTGATAAACATTTTTCCTTCACTATAATTAATTGCTAAGGTGACAACAAACGCTCTTACATATCTTTGTTTTTATTACCATTTTCCAGACTAAAATTCTCTTCTTTTTAATGTTTGCATGACTGATCAGATAAAACACCTACACAGTGATATTGTCTCGTCATCAACTTCATGACTCTTTCTTTTACCGTTAAGCTGGCTTCCTACCATTAGATGTGAACTGCGCTAAATCTAATACCAAATTTGATGACTTATCACTTGAGAAAATTCAAGTTTGGAGGCAGTACTGTGCTCTTAAGCCTAACCAAAATTTGAATAAAAATTTGCATTTTATGCAATATACAAAAAGTTAAAGGAGTTTTCAATTTTTAATTTTAAAATAGCAAGAAAGCATAAGATTAACTGCTTGAAGAACGAATGAAAATCATTTCAGTCTACCTTACACACACAAAACCTGAAATCAAATATTCGTTGCCACACTTAATATAAATACAAAAAATATTACTTTGAAGCAAGTGCACTAAATTTTTCAGCATTGCAATGAATACTAAAGTGAAAATTCTGCTTTAGAGTTAATTTTCCAAGAAAACAATTTATACTATCTATAACAATAATGAGATTGGTTTGAATTTTATTTATAACAATTAAAACATTGTTGCAAAATCATGTTTGAAAACATTTTGAAAAATTAATTAAAATTCAACAAAATTTCAGATGGAAATATGATGGGTGTCATTGAAAAGCTACTTTTTTAAACTTTACGATGATGTTAAAAGATTTTGTGCGATTTTACGCTTCAAAGTAATTGCGGAAAATTTACACATTTAAAATAATTTTTAATTAATTAAAATTCTAATAAAAATTTTGAAAAATCCTACCTTAGTGAGCACCTACTACCCAAAAAACAACCAACTGCCAAATTTCAAGCCTCAATGGTTAGGGAGATTTGGTAATGAATCAGTGAGTCCCTTTCTCTTTTATATATATAGATTTAAAAAAATATTTTATTTTTCAATCTTTTCCCTTTAAGTGTCACACACTATACCTTAACTTAGCTAATGTGCTCTAAAGTTTAAGAATTATTTGCAAATTACTTATGATTACCAATCTTTATACAACTTTGAATTGATTTTCTACAAGAACTTAGTGTCAAAATAAAGCACATTTTCATTTTTCATATTTATTGAAATTAAACATGTTAAACATGACTCAGGCTTGGAACAAAAAAAGCTGAACTTCATAAATAATTTATCGTGCCAAACATAAACACCAAAAATTAAAATAAGTATGATTAATTGAACAATAAAATGAATAAATTTATACAAAAAGTGTATGAGATATTAGAAATATTGTAGAATTATTATAAGTATAAAGAAAATTAATGGATTAAAAAAGAATGAAATAGAAAATTTTGTTAAAAACTATGGAAAAAATTATCTCACTAAAAAAATATGGCTATGTAAAAGCGTTTTTTTTTTATTTATACATTATTCTCAATCCTTTTTTTATTTTTTTGAACCAACAGCTCAAGCTTTCTTTTATGCTCTAGTCTGCTACTTTCCAAGATTTTTTTTAATGCTGTCTTTCTTTGATAGGGGCTTTTTCTTTATATTTTCTCAAATGTTATTTTCTAACTATCAAGTTCCACCAGGTAGAATTTGCTTGATGACCTTAAATTTTTTCACTTGTTACTATCAATAGCATCATGCCAAATCTAAAACAATCAAGTCTAAATTTTCGAAAATACTCAACAGCAGACTGCTGTTTGCTCATCATTTTGTATTCAACATTGTGAATTGAAGAATATGTTTCAATATGCATTCTTCCTAATCTTTTATCTATCAAATCTGACATTATGTTGAATGTGCACAAGGCGCGTAGTTTTTGTTTGCATGCTACTCGTGTCTTTTGCGTGCGTACCCTCACCCCCCAACACATTGGCAAAAATTTTAATGCAAACTTGCAATGCCGAAATCAGCGTTTTCACAGAAATGTGTCATGTCCAAGTCATTACAAAGAATGCACAACACTTTTCCACTGACATCGACATTGTTTAAACTTTCTCCTACTGTTTGTTTTAAGGAATAATTTCAAAAAAAAAAAAAAAACAAGCATAAGAAGCCCATTACACACACTACTTACCTGACAATTCTAGAAAAATGTAAATAGAGACCATTATGTTTCCCTGAGTATATCATTTCAGAAGTAGTAGGTGGAACAGCAGTAGTAGGTAAAACACCACCACTAGGAGATGCAGGGTGCTGTACAGGAGTAGACACTGGCCTTACAGGACTGTAGATATCTGAGGAAAAAATTACCAGGAAATAATTAATCTTGCTAATTTACAAGCTGCACAGTAAACACCAAACATTGTCCCTTCTCTTTGCAATTAAAAGTTCTTACTCGAAAACTGTGGCTGAGGAAGAACAACACGTTGTGGATTCTGAGGAGTGCTTGCCCATACTAATAGAAAAAAAAATAAATAAACAATTATTAGTACAAAATTGGATGAAACTGTCGTCAAAAATAACATTATTACAATGTTAAGAAGTAGTTTTTCCCAATTTTGCATACAAGCATAAAAAATACTATTATAAAAATTATGTTAATAATGTGTTAATTATGTTTTAATAGATTTTATCATAGGATAATAATTTCTGCATTGGCCTATATTAAGTGCCCACTTTCCTGGCTTATCTTCCATATCCACATTAAGTCTGATCAAAAATAGTAACTACTAGTTCATATACTCTTATTCTACATAACCAAGAATAAATCTTCAGTTGTGCAATGTGCAATATGAAGAGTTAAATACCTGGATTTATTGCGGAACCTATGCTAGGTCGACCAAGTGACAGCTGCGACTCCATTGGATTCAAAGGAGAATCTCCAACTTGTATCTGACCATAATGAGGCTCACCCCCATACATAAAAAATGCTCTGTTAGCCCATTCTGCAATCTAAAACATGGAAAAGAAATTGATTTCAGCAACTAGCAGTTTGATTTTTTAAATTCATAGATTTTTAAAATTAAGTTATTAGCAAATAATAATATGTGAATTTTATGCATAATTTTATCAATTCAAATTTAAAAGTAAATATGTTTTATTTAGATTAAATAACATTACTCAGAAAACATTGACTTTCATAGAAGGGAAATTTCAAATAATTATTTATTTCATTAACAAAATGTAACCTGAAAATTTGTAACTTAAACTGTTGTGGTAAAAAGGGAAGAAGATTATGCATATAATCAATTAGAAAACATATTATTTGGTTTTCATAACATTTATTATTTAGTATTAAAATACAAACATTAATTACTAACTATTTTCCAGTTTATATTTTAAATTCAAAAATACATGTGTTTAAGGATTTCATACATTCAAGATTTAATAAAATTATTTTCCCTGACTTTGGAAATAATATTGTTTGTACAAAAAATTATTCTTTAAACTCGTGTCTTGTAATTTTTAATAATCATACCTGTTTTTCTGGCAGAGTTTGAGAGCATGCTAAAATAAGGCACATGGCACATGCTTGGGATTCCTGGAATAGATATAATAGGTGCTTATTAGAAATATATTAATTATACAAGTCATGTTTTTAAAATAAGTACCATTTTGAAATTCAAAATACACAACTGTTTTTTTTATCAATTTTATTTTAAATGAAAGCCTGTTTTTTAATCTACTTTTCAAAATAATTTCCACCACTATTAAGGCATCTGTCGTATCATACAACCAGCATCCTCATAGAAATCTGCCGCCTCCTCAGTGTGAGCACAACTTACGATAATTTAAGTGTTCTGTCACAATTCCATAGAGAACACTTCTTGAAACTTGAGGACACTCATTAGAGAAAGGTGAAATCATAGAGTGTCTGTTCTCTCAAACTTTACCAATTCAACTCTCTACTCAAATTCTTCAGTAATGATGAAAAAAGGTCACCCACTTCGGTTCTCATCATGCATATTCGTGCAGCCATCTTTAAATGCTCTAACTCGTTTTCTTACCATTCCTTCACCCGTAAGATTTTCTCCATACACTTCACTGATCTGCCAATGAATTTCAGCTGCTTTCACATCTTTTATAATATGAAAACGAATGACAGAGCTATTTCCTTGTCAGTGCGATTTTCAATTGACCGAGACATTCTAAATACTCACAAACCGACGTAAACATGGTCGAATTCTTCTGTAATAGCGTCTGTGGCTAGCCAACAAATGCAGGTACTCAACGTCCATGCACAAAACGGCAGCCGTAGAGCTGCAGCGGCCGAATTTCAAAACGGTACTTTAAAAAATCCCATTCGGCAAGCTGGAAGGCAAAGGCAGATTCCTTTATGTTAATGCTATTGCTCAATCTAGACATTGACAATGACTTTGTTACCACATATTGGAATATTTACATCATGATTCTGTTTTCATGACATTCAATTTTTTACTATATCAAGGTTTTATCATTCTACTCAAAAAGTTATGCAAGATTTATTGGTCAGTAAATTTCTCAAATTTTTTATATTCCAACACATAATCATTCAACAAGTAGGAGTCATAAAGAAATAAATTTCCCAGCAGTGTAGATGTCGCCTAGATAACATTAAGCCAGCCTATCTGAAACAGTAGCAAGAAATTGACACGAATGGAGAACGACTCTAGATTTAAAAATTAGTTTATTTAATCTAGGTTACCATATAATTGTACGAAAATTAATTTGTCATATGATAAAATCACATGGCAAGAAACATTTAAACACTACTAGAATGGGCTCATTTAGAAAACTCCCTGGTTACAGAGATAATGGTCACTAAATTCTTAACACCAGGGAAGAGATTGGAAAAAAACCCAAAAAGCTGAAAATAGAAATCTGAAAATGTTACGCGTGAAATACATTTTAAGTAACTTAAGTATTTAAGCGCGATAAATGCTTATATACAAATATATATATATGTTTGTGAGTGGGTAATTGTTTAATTACATGCAGGCTAAAATCAGCAAATCAAAAAAATAAAGGACAAAAAAGGAATACCAAATTAACAGTGAAATACTAATCATACTTACAACTGTTTATTTAGTCAACTAATTTGTAGATAAAATAGTAAAACATGGAAAAAAATACTTTTAAAAATAAAATTTTAAATGTCAATGAAATTTTTGAAATTTATGACAGTAAGCAATTAGTTACATTCTACTTGGTTTTCAACAAATTTTTCACTTTAAAATGCAGATTATTTTGAAAAAAAAAAAAAAAAAAAGAGAAATGCCAGAAAAGACTCCTGTAATTGAAAATCTC
>BGPR01000466.1:178774-333997 GCA_013235015.1 Araneus ventricosus
CATTTCTTTCATCTGAACAATTTTACACACCCTGCTCAATTAATCTTTTTTCTTTCACGATGTCTACATGCAATTTTCTTTTTTTTTTTTTTTTTGCAAAATATACAGAGGTTTCTTCGTGTAAAAAAAGGTAAGACTTTATTAAACTGAACATTGAATGTTCATCCCGAGCTTCAATATATAATGTTGATCTCAGGTTAAGAATCTGCTCTAGCTTTGGTGGAGGTTTACAAGCACATTTTCCAGAATCTTTTCTAAAACGAAGTTTAGGAATACTATTCTTAGAAAGCTGAATTTAATAGTGCCAAATTTTGTAGTTATATATATATGTGAATTTGAGAGAGAAAAATATAAAAAAGAATTTCTTTCAAAGAACAAAAAAAGGAAGAATCCTCATCCCTGAAACATATATAATTGATTCTTTGAATCTGTTTGATTCTTTACAAATACACGAAAACTAAAGATGCTAAGATATTACGAGCTATTTTTGAAGCAAACAAATGAAATATTAGGTTTTGTTTGCAAACCATGCTATGAACAAAATATAAAAAACCACCAACAGCTTGTCTCTTTCTGTTCTAAAATGAGTTATAATTAGCCATCAGTTTGACGTCTTATCCCATATTTTAAATGAATAATTATGACATAGATAATTTCTGAATTAAAGCCATTCTAACTAAATAATTTTCAAACTGAAGTTACAAATAAATCTGATATATTTTCTTAAAAAAAAATTTTAGGATTTAAAAGATTCTGACTCTATAAACTTCCAGGTAAAACTAAAGAAAATTGAAAACCCAAAGAAATTTTTAAACTTTCTCTAAATAACACCATATGTAATTTCTGTGGTATTTTAAATTATATCCCAAAATGAACTAGAGAAGGGGAAAAAAGTGAGATGAAATCACCCACTCATAGCTGGGCTTGTGTCACATTATGTAAAATACTAAATTGGTGCTAGAATTACCGTTCAAGACGCATTGAAAACCAGTGATCATATTCATGTTTTTCTCTGAGGCTCTCATGGCAAATGCATCGAATACACCATTATGAAGCACTCAACGAAAATTGTAGCCAAAAATATTTCTTAACACTTCAGAAAAAATACACTGAATATCTAACCCAAGTATATTTTGGAACCATTCTTGTTTTGAAACTAGGTATCGTATTCATTACCAAAAAAATAAAGAGATAACGTTATTAGATTCATGATGGAAAATTTAAATAAAATAAAATTTTCTATGTAAACTTGTTTTTTTAAAAATTTCTAAAAATCTGCAAATTAAGTTTGAAATCAAACAAATTTTGAAAGAAAATTCTACGGTTCCATCCAATGGTGCATCAATTGTTTTTCAACCACATTACAAAAAAAGATAATTACAACAAATGCCAAATGACCCAAAGCATTTTAAAAATTTATAGATTAAATTTTAAAACCTGGATCTGCGCATTGAGTCACCACCACCTGTAAAAGCAATCATGGTTGTAAGTGCTATAGATCGCCCTCGGATTAACGGCACACAAACATTGCCTTTTCAAGAGTAGAGATACTATCATATTCTTATCTGGCTAAACATCATTATATATACCCAAGTGTTTTAACTGGTGGACATTGAGTCTGAATAAGATGGTGAAGATCTGCAAAATTTTTTCCTGAATGCACATGAGAGATTTAAATAGACTCTCTTCAAGGAATCACCAAAGCATGCCCTAGCATTATAGCCACAGCAAAATATATGAAATATTAATCTTTTTCATAATATGGTACTTAATAATTTCTGTAATATAAATAGGTTCACCTTACTGATGAAAAAAAAGTAAGGATCCTTTCAGAATCTTTTTAAATTAAGCACAAAACACAAAAAAGAGAAATTTAAATCAACATTTTCAACTCTTGTCTCAAATTGCAAATACTTCCTACTCTCATGATTTTTTAGATGCTTAAGTGAAGAGTGCATCAAAGAACATGTTTTTCACACCCTGCAGTTAAAATTAAATCTATAGAAAAGTGGCTCAGATTCCAACAATCTAAGCACCCTATAGTAATACTACCAGAGAGTTAATTCTTACAATAAATTACTCTTTACAATACTATACGCTCACTCACAAACACAATAATGAATACAAAACAAATTAAAAAAAAATTAAGTTAATCACAAAACTGACTAGCTTAAGCTTGATTAGAAATTAGTGAAAAAAAAGCAAGAGACAAGTACAACAAACCATTTAAAGAAATAAACCAAAATACTCAATTTATATATCTGTTGCTCGTTAAAGCCTCCAAGTTTTTCATTGATCATTTTGACTCTTATTAAATTTTCATTATAGCCAACCATGCCTGATTCTTGCAGATTTATAATCTCTATTTTCCTTAAAGCCTTTCAGTTTAAGTTTGTCCAGATTCTTGTAGTGAACAAATGAAATGTCAGTGTGATGTGTTGACTCATACCATGATTAATCCTTCGTACTACATATATTACTACCTATCAATTGAATAGCCAGTTCATGGAACGGAGTACAAAATTGCCCACTATTTGCTGGTAATGAAGAGTAAACTGAGAATTCAATCCTCGTTTTTTGCGTTCAATTTAATAATCAGACCACTCTGGCTTAATCCCTCATGAACGCGAAAAAGTTTTATTAATAAGAATCAATATATAGTGTAAAAAACTGATTACCAGAAAAGCTCGGATTTTTTCCAAATAGGAACAACAAAACTTTTTGAAAATTACACTCAAGAAATGTAGCCTAATAAATTAATTTTAAACTCTTAATAGTTTATCTTAATTGTAAATTATTACCATTACTAATATATTTTTCATACTCAGACTTTTCTTGTTTGAAAACATGATGCAGAATTTCAAGAATGCTTCCTTCCTGTGTGATCATAATTAGACCTCACAGAAACAACCTAAATTAGATACAGAAAGTTTTGTTGAAGTGATGAAAAGTGCAGAGTTGCTCAAAAGGTTTGTGGTCGGAAAATATGGAACCCACCACTTTAGAATCTAATTTCTTCAAGCAATGAAACCAACTAAGACAGAAAAGTCCATTACCATTTATCTCTCACACAACCTTTCAAAAAAAAATAAGGCCAAATTTGGATGGTAAATTGAAGACCCTATTGAAGAGAAGAAAAAGGCCATCCTTCCAAGAAACAAACCCCCCACCCTTCAGGATATATGCAATGCTCATTGGTTTAAAATAAATTGGCGAAAATTTAAAACATCCTTATTCCATTCTAATAGCCATTTGCTGATAGCTCAAAACTATATATAATTGAAAACTGTAATACAAAAAATGTATTAAAATAATCTCCGATAATAATTTCCCATATAGAGAGAAATATATACTATGTGTGTGTGTGTGTGTGTGTACAATCATAATTTGTCTAAAGGCACAATATGCAACCCTGAATAAGAACTCTAGGCGTTCCCAAGTGCTGTTGATTTGAAAAATATAAACTTAAAAAAGTCCTAAAAGTAAAACTAATAAAATATCCATTGAAAATGACAAAAGACAAAAATTATATATTATATATATATACGTGAAAAGATCATTCTAATGTTTATATTTAAAACATGAAGAAAAATATTTTTTTGCTTATAGAAAATTTAACTTTGATCCTGACCAACTTTTCACTGCCTAAAAAAGAATAAAATCAAACGTGGTCAGTGGAGAAACAAAGACCGTGACAAGAAGAAAATACAAAATAATAAAATTAGTAAAGCACTGAAGTTTAACTTCTCTAGCTTATGTAAAAAGTAATAATGGGGAAAAAGAAACTCAAAATGGCAGTATGTAAAAAACACTGAATTCACTTACAGAAAAATTAAATATATAAAAATCCACCAATTTTAAACAAATGTCATGGAGCTCCTTCTTGCATCCACCAATTTACAAATTTAATCAAGTCAAACTTGTTTGTAGAAAAGCATGACCAAAACAACATGCAATGTATACAACAATAACAAAAAAAACCCTCTATACTTATAAAAGTAGTCAGTTTTGTGTGTGGTAAAGGCGAGGTATCATGCAGGATGTCCAGACGACGACTAAGAAATTCTCAAATTTATAACACAGGTGGTAGACTAATGGTGACCACTCCAACTGAAACCGAAAATTTAATCTAGAAAATCTCATTTCATCGTTTGTGTGTTGTTTGGTGATTTGCACCATCTCAATAGTAATGGTTTCAATAACTGTATGACAAAAATATACCCAATGGTAGAGAGTGTTTTACTCTCTAATTACTAGAGTTTGTTTTGTAACGTCTAATTTTACTGAATTTGAAAAATTTCTGAAAAATAGTCGTTTGCTTCAAAAAAACCTTTGTTTCAATTATAATCACCCTTGTATCCCTGTTCTAATTTAGTTATCAATTTGAAATTCAAGAAGTAAGGTACCTAACGCCTCCATGGATTAAGATAAAGAATGAGCAAAATGTTGGAACAGTCGGTTGAATTTAATTATATTTTTCTGAAGTGTTAAAAAAAATCTTTGCCCAAAATCTCCTCTAATCACACAGCTGGATTCCATTCACATTCCAACAACAGAAAATTTGATACAATACAGTGAAGATTTCATTAAATGAAAATTTATTCAACAGTAAAAAATTGATGTTGAGTTTTTACATACTGAGGAAAAATAAACATGCGACTATTTCACCGCCGCAGCAAAGTGTAGCTGTGACTGCTGTTCATCGCGAAGTTTTACACGCCATCCAAGTAGAGGACGCATTATCAAATGAGAGCTATACTACCATGGCTTAGCAATACGCGTAACCGAACGAAGAAATATGCCACAGAGGTTTTGTTTTCTGCAAAAAGGTGGTATGTAATACTTTGAATGGCACTGAATATTGGAATGTTCATCCTTGTAGAGCTTGCCGATATAATGTTGATTCGTCAGTAGAAGTTGAATCGCTAGTTTCCTAGCTGGTGGAGTTAAGCCGTACGGTCAAGCATATTTTCCCAGAATTTTCTTTCGAAAACGGAAGCTAGGAAGGTTTCTATTCTTTGTGTGAAAGCGGAATTTTCGGAAGAAAAAGCAAATTTTTGCAGTTATATATATATATAAAAACGGAATTTTGAGAGAAAAAAGACAAAAAAGCGGAATTTCTTCAAAATAACAAAAAAAGCGGAAGAATCTCATCCCTGAAAAAATATATATAATTGATTTTGACCGTTTATTTTTCTTCGCGACAATGACATAAACTAAAGATGCGTTTATTATTATTATTATTTTGAAGCAACAATGAAATTATTAGGTTTGCTGCAAACGATGCTATTAGAATTCAAAATGAGTAAAAACAAACAGCTGGTTCCTTCACTAAAATGGAGTTATAATTAGTCAGGCTGATGCCTTATCCTGTTTAAAATGGTCAATTGGTGACATTAGATACTTTGAATTAAAGCCATTCAACGAAATAATTTCAAATTGAAGTTACAAATAAACTGATATTTTCGAAAAAAAATTTTAGGATTTAAAAGATTGATTCCTATAAACCAGGTAAAACGTTAAAGAATGAAAACCAAATGAAATTTTAAACGATTTTAAATGGAACAATACAACAAATATAATTTCTGTGGTATTTAAATATATCCAAAATGAATCAGAGAAGAAGGGGGAAAAAAAAAGAGATGAAATCGCCCACTTCAGGTTTAAACTTTGAAGCCACATTATGTAAAACACCAATTAAAAGAATGTTCTGTTGACGTGCTGAAAACAAAGGGATTATGATGTCACATGCTTTTTCTCTGAGGTTTCGACAAAATGCATCGCTAGGAATGGAACACCGCGACCTTGATTATGAAGAATCAAGAAAATTGCAGCGAAAATATTTTAACACTTCAGAAAAAATTAATTAATATTCAACCATAACAGATATTTTAACCATTCTTGTTTTAAATCAGGGGGGTATATTCCATTCATTACCTCAAAAAAAAATGAAAGAGATAACGTTATTAGAACGGTTGATGCAGTAAATTTAAATACGAAAACAAAATTTTCTCGGCGAAACTGTTTTTTAAAAATTTCTCAAAATTCAGTAAATTAAGTTTGAAAATCAAAACAAATTTCTTTAGAAAGAAAATTGTTTGTTCTATCCAATGGTGCATCAATTGTTTTTCAACTATCATTAAAAAAGATACTACAGCCGTAAACGTGCCAAAAATGACCCAAAACAAAACATTTTTTTAAAAAATTTATAGATTAAATTTTAAAACTCTGGATTCAAAGTGCATTGAGTCACCATTACGTCTACCTGTGTGCCAAATTTCATGGCTGTAAGTGCGATAGATTCGTCTCGACATCACACGTACACACACAAACATTGCCTTTTCTAAGTATAGATGTTTGCTCTACACTTTATCTACAAAACATCATTATATATACCTATATATATAAGCGTTTTAACGAAAGGTGGTTTTGAGTTCTAGGGGTCATGATGGGTGAAGATCTGCAAAAATTTTTCCGGAAGTCGCGTCATGAGAACCATTGCAATAGGTAGACTTCCTATAAGGAATCTACCTAAAGCATGCCTCATATTATAGCTGTTACAGCAAAATATATGAAATATTAACTTTTTTCATAATATGCATTTAACAATTTCTGTAATGCTAAATATAACAGGGTTCCCACTCTTACTGATGAAAAAAAATTCAAGGACTTTCAAGGACCTTTTTTTAAAAATTCAAGGACATAAAATTACAAAAATGCAAAGGAGAAATTTAAATCAAATATTTTCAACTTTAAGGTTCAAATGTGTCATCACTTTCCTACTTATGACTTTTAGATGCTTAAGTGAAGAGTATCAAAGGAACATGTTTTTCACACCTTGCAGTTAGTAAACCAAAATCTACAGTGCAAAGTGGGTTTCGAGATCACAATTCAAGCACCCTTACTGTTAGGTATAGTGTACTACTACTAGATGCTAATTTTACACAAATTACTTCTAAGCATTACTTGGTAGCTCACTTCACAAACACATTAGCTGAAACAAAATTCATTAAAAAAATTGTTAACCCCACAAAAACCTCTATTGTTACTTTTGGCCATTGATTGGGAATGAAGGGGGAAAAAAAGCAAGAGACAAGTACAAATCAACAAACCTTTTACATTTAAAGAAATAAACTTCAAAATACTTTAAATTTACATTTTAAGTTGCTCTGTTAAAGCCTCAAGTTTTTCATTGATCATTTTGACTTCATTAGTCCTTTCTTTGGCTGTTTTCTTAAAACTATTCGATTCTGCAATAGATTGAAAATCTCTGCTTTTCTCAGCCTTTTCAGCTAGTTTGTCCGCAGACTTCTGCAGTGCAGAAACAAATGCAATGCAGTTCAGTGTGATGTATGACTCACAATTATGATGACCCTTCAAAATTTTGGCCATATATTTATTTACCTACTAACTGAATAGCCAGTTCATGTGAACGGAGCACAAAAATTTACCCGACTATTTGCCATAATGAAGAGTAAAAAAACTGTATAATCTGGCATCCCTTGCTCTTTTATGTTCAATTTTAATAATCAGACCACTTACATTAATCCTCTATGAACGTTGAAAAAGAAAAAAGTTTTATTAATAAGAACTAATATAAGTAAAAACTGATTACTACAGGTGCCCGTAGGATTTTTTCCAAACAGGAACAAAAACTTTTTGAAAATAACTGACACTCAAGAAATATGTAGCCTAATAAATTAATTTTTAAACTTATTAGTTATCTTAATTAAATTATTACTCATTACTTAATATATTTTTCATACTTCCGTAATTTTTCTGTTTGGAAAACATGATGCAGAATTTTCAAAGGGGAATGCTTCCCTTTTCCTGTGTGACTCATACTTGTAGACCTCACAGAAACAACTCAAAATGACAGAAAGTTTGTTGAAGATGAAAAAGTGCAAGAGTTGCTCAAAAAGGTTTGCAGGTCGGCAATATGGAACCGACCCTTCCATTTTAGAATCCATTTCTTCAAAGGGGCCTCTATGAAACCAACGAAGATAGAAAAACCATTACCATTGGCCCTTAAAATAAGGCCAAACCTTCTCAAAAATAAGGCCAAATTTGACATACAAATTGAAGACCTCATTAGTTATATGAAAAAGGGCTATCCTTCATGAAAACAAATCCCACTTTCAGGATATGTGCAATGCTCTATTATTAAAATAAAATTTAAGTGAAAAAATTTAAAACATCCTTGTTCTATTCAATAGCCATTTCGTTTGACAGCTCAAAACTATATATAATTTGAAAACTGTAATATCAAAAAATTTACTTAAAAATATCTGATAATAAATTAGAAGTAATTAATTTAAGTAAATAAGTTATTAAAAATTGCTCTAAAAGTCATTACCAAAAATAAAGCCAAAAAAGGCCAAAAATGAATCCAAGGCCAAAGGAAAATTCCCAAGGCTAAGGGCTTTGAAAAAAGGCCAAATCTCCATAATTTGGCCTTAAAAAGGCCAATATGGCAACCCTGGACAAGAACTTTGTGTTCCCTGCGTTGCTGATTGAAAATATAAACTTAAAAAAGTCTTAAGCAAAGTAAAATCTTAATAAAAAATATCCATTGAAAAAAATATTAAAAGACAAAATATATATATATACATGAAAAAGAAAAGATACGATTTTTCCCAATGTTTATATATTAAAACATGGAAGCAAAATATTTTTTTTATTATAGGAAAAAAAAATTTAACTTTTGATTCCGACCAACTTTTTTCAACACTGCTCAAAAAGAATAAAAATCGGCTCAAAGAGAAACAAAACATCAAAAGACAAATAAGAGAGAGAAAAAATACAAGAAATAATAAATTAAAATACCGGAAGCTTAACTTTCTTCTAGCGTATGTAAAAATAATAATGGGGAAAAAAGAAAACTCGCAAAAATGGGCAAAAAACACCGGAATTTACTACTTAAAATTAAATATATAAAAATCCAATTCAATTTTTAAAACAAATGTACGCCGTGAGCTCCTTCTTGCACTAATCCACCACTTTACAAATTTAATTGTAAGTCAAACTGTTTGGGAAAGCATAAAGAACAAAAACCGAACATGCATGTATACACACACACGAAAAAAAACCCCTCTATACTTATAAAAGGCAATGTTTGTGTGTGTGCGTATGTGTATGTCTGCGTGTGATGTCCAGACGAATCTATCGCACTTACAGCCTTCAAATTTGGCACACAGGTAGACTTAATGGTGACTCAATGCACCTCGAAACCGAAATTTTAAAATTTAATCTAGAAAATTTATTTAATGTTTTGTGTTGTTTTGGGTGATTTTTCGCACTAATTTCTCAATAGCATGGTTTCGAATAACTGTATGACAAAAATAGATACTCCATCGGAAAGAGCACGCAATTTCCGTTCTAATGAAGTTTGTTTTGTACGTCTAACGTAATTTACTGAATTTTGAAAAATTTTAGAAAAATAGTCGTTTAAGCCTAAAAAACTTTGTTTGGAATTATAATTTCTTGCATCCGCTGTTCTAATTTAGTTATCAATTTGAAATTCGTTAAAGTAATAAACATAACGTTTCTCCGTGATTTAAGACAAGAATGGTTAAAATTGAACAGTCGGTTGAATTTTAATTATATTTTTTCTGAAGTGTTAAAAAATTTTCGCCTCAAAATTCTCTTAACGCTAGTTACACACACAGCGGATTCTTATCGCGCTGCCATTCCAACAGTAGTGCACTGATGTAAGTTACACACACAGCAGATTTCTATTGCGCGGAAAATTTATCGCGCTGCCGTTCCAACAGTAGTGCACTGATGCAAGTTAGAGTTTACACATTGAGTGGAAAAATAAACATGCGGACTATTTACCGCGTGCGGTAGATATGCAGTTGCAGACTGCCACTATCGTCTGCGGAAGTTTTACCGTCGCCATCCAAGTAGAGGCGCACATGGTCAAATGAGAGCTTACACACATGGCGGTATTTCTACCGCGTTTGTTTCGCTCAGTGAGATTTTCATCTATGTTTGTATAAGTTGGTTTGGAATCTATTGGGGGTTTTTCCTATTGTGAAAATGTCTGACCTTATAGATAATGAATTTTTAATTGCATTAATCCAAAAAAGGTATGTTTTGTGGAATAAAACTCTCGACATTTTTAAGGACAGAAACACCTTGCTTCAGCCTGGAAATTCGCAACGACTTTGTTCTATTGGAAGAAATAGAAAGAAATGATTTTGTTAAGTTCATACTTTCTCACATATACGTACTAGAAAGTGTAAAAGTCATAAAAAACATTGAGATTCTTGAAGTGCCCCATTAGCACCAGAATATTAAAATATTTTACTTATATAAATATTTTAGTATATGCTATAAATATTTCTTTTCTACTTTATTCGACGACGGAATAACAATAAAGATAGAATTTGCTCTCTGTTCATTTCAAACAGCACCAATCAGTAAGTAATTTAAATAACTCAGTTAAGCTAAACTAAGTTCATTTGATGATGTCGATAGTCGATACAGTCAACAGCTGACTCGTACGATGGAGATTTTACCGCTGTGTGTGTAAATTGTTAGGTTAATTGGCAGTTTTTTCATGCTCAGAAAAATCGTATGGATGTTTGTTTGAACCTTTGTTTGCATTTTATCTTGTTTATTTGTGTTGGTGATGTCATGACGTGGGCGTGTGCATTTTCTATGACACCACAGCCAATCAGGTTTTGCCACTTGGTCAGTTATGACATCACAGCCAATCAGGTTGTGCCACTTGTTTTTGTTAAGATAGCATGTTGGATTGTTTTTATTAAGGAAAAAAAGAGTTTTTAGTTTAAGCAATGCTGTTGTGTTTTTTGTACTGAGTCTGATATTCTAAACTGCAACATGGGTGCAGATGCATTGCCTGGTAGAAACATTGCTACATAAATGCTAGATTTTCGGTGATCGGCGCTATAAATTTTCCGCGCGATAAAAATCCACTGTGTGTTGCTTCAATCGGTTGCAAGCAAGGTCGCGTAGCGTATTTTCCCAACATGCATGTTAGGAAAAAGATAAATTAATCATAATATATTGTATTTACCTTTTCTCGGTTTTTCCTGACCTAAAGTTTTCAAATGTACGCGATAAACGCCTACATAAACAAAACCGTAGTTCGCTTCTGTTCATTCCCGAGAAATTGTTTTTATTAATCATTAAACACATTTCTCTTAATCTATAAACATATCAGTATTATAAATAATAAATTAAAGTTCATAATCTCGTGCTGTATTAGTTTTGTGAAAGATTAAATTATTTTTAGATGCGATCATCTAATTAGCATAAGATTCCGATATTTATGTTTCCGAGTCGTAACTACCACATTATATGCAAATGATTATGCAAATCTTTCTCACGTGATCGCCAGAAGATTGTATAAAAGCAGTTGCAAGCATTTTGTTTTGCTTTTATCCTCTTTGCTTTCGCTCGCTGGCTGATTCAAGCTACTGTTGTTCAAATGAGCATGTAAATATTTTTCTATTTTTAAAGTTGTAATAGTAACTTTGTGCTTTTATATTTTTTTGTTGCACTTAAAGGAATAAATGCCGTTAGCCGTAAATATTGTTGATTCTGATTTTAATCAACTAAAAGTTGTTGCATTAAAAGTGATATTAGTATTCGATTGGATTTAAAGGCCACTGCGCAATTATAGAATTTCTTTGAAGTAAAAATTCAGCCAAAGTTTTATGTAATATTTCTCAAAGAGATAGAAATCTCATTAATGCATTTTGTTGAAATCCCGCGATGACATAACCCCTTTGCTTCGCATCGACAGATAATTCTTTTAATTTGTTTGCTTTTATACTGTTTGACAGTCGAGTATACGGCTTATATTAAAAAAAAAAAAAAAGAATTTGGAAGCTCTTCTAGGAGGACGCCATTTTTTTTTTGTCTTGACCGAATCAAATCAGCTATAGTTCTAGACCATCTTTTGATGGCAATTTTTCCTTCTTTTTTGATTACGGATTGAAAAGAACTTTGGAATGAATAGGGGATAATAGCCTTTAGCTGAAAATCCCAAAAAACCCTTTTTCAAATCAAACGGCTGATAACTTTAGCTAGAAAAAATGAAATATGATTTCAAGGAGCTATTTACATAATATTGCTTCAAAGTTTAAATCTGAAGTGAAAGATTTCATCTCTCTTTTTCTTTTCTTCTTTGATTCATTTTGGATATATTTAAATACTATAGAAATTATGTTTGTCTGTATCTTTCGAGGCATCCCAATTGAAAACGTTTAAGATTTCATTCTTTAACATTTTACCTGGTTTATAGGAATCTATCTTTTAAATCCTAAAAAAACTTTTTCGAAAATATCTGCTTATTTTTTATTCCGTACTGTCAAATGTCATAATCGCGAAGAAAAATAACCGGGAAAATCAATAATTTGTATCGTTTGACTTGATTCTGTTTTCAAAACTTTTTCGTGTCATTGTGGGTGGTTTTTTTTTTTTTTTTTTCCCATTTTGTTGAAGTCCTGATTCCACGGGCAACATGAATTTCGTCGAAACCACTTGACGTCATAATCCCTTTGCTTCGCGTCTGATATCTTTAGTTACAGAAGACTGGAAAAAATTAAATATGTCTTCAAGGAGCTATTTACATAATGTGGCTTCAAAGTTTAAACCTGAAGTGGAAGATTTCATCTCAGTCTCTCTTTTTTTCCCTCCTTCTCTGGGGATATATTTAAATACCACAGAAACTATGTTTGTCGTATTATTCCATTTGAAATCGTTTAAAATTTTATTCAGTTAGCCTTCCCAACATGCATTGTTGAAATTTCATTGGCTGACGGGACAGAGCAAGGGATACATCATAAACTTCAACTGAATGCCTCCGATTATTATTTTCGGCAGTGTCTTAAAGTGTTTATTTGTTTGACATATTTTGCTTTCTGTATAATAATCATTTTCATGTTGCAATTTTTTAATATTGTTTCGGATAAACGTACTCTGTACTGTTTTTCTACAGTTGAAATGTCTTTATAGCGAAGAAAAATAAAGGGGGAAATCAATAATGTGTATCTTTTGTTTTGATTTTGATTTCAAATCTTTTTCGTGTCATTGTGGGCGGTGTTTTTTTTTTTTCATTTTGTTGAAGTCCTGATTCCACGGGCAACGCCGTGCACTTACTGCTAGTTTTCTATAAAAGATAATTTCCGTCCAATACTTTGAAGATCCCATAATTTATCAAAATGATCGGTATTCATAACAGAAAAAAAAAACAAATTTTAAAAAAATGCCGAGATAAAAAAATATTAATAATAACATCAGGAATTGCAATAATTCACCAAAAAGATCTCCTTGACATGGAAAAATGAATTAATTCTGGTTATAACTCATATTTTATATTATATCATCAAAGAAGCAAACAGTATCCAGAGTGGATGGGGTTTTTTTTTTTTTTTTTTTTTTTATAGACAGATGAAGGCAAATTTACGATCTCACAAATTGTCTGAATCTCTTTGGCACGATGCCAAATTCCTGTTCGTCTTCCACATTTGAGTACAATTAATATTTATTAACTCAGTATTGTATAGCAACGGATTTGGAAGCCCTCTGCACTTTTGCACATGCGCCGGGCAGAGTTATTTCCATCAAAGTAAGGAGAAAGGGAAGAATGGAAGGGTGATGTTTACACTTTACTGAGCGTGATCTAACAAAGAACTCCGGAAATGCACTCATATGACTCATTGCTTGACACCCCATTCCGGTGTAAAATCAGTGGTAGTCTCGGAATCCGTTGCTGAACTATTTAATTTAACAAATAAAGGGAACGCGATCCTGTTCATAGACGAAATTTGGATTCCACGGAAATTTAAATGTAAACATTCCTCTTACTGGTGCGTGCTCAGAAGCGCAGATGGCCTCCATTTCTGATTGTCAGTACATGACCGATTTTCATTGGTAGTCATCGATGTTTTATTCTACTTACGATAAAAGACCAGCGAATATTATCTCATCTGATAAGAATTATCAAAATAAAAAAAATTCCAGTTTTAGAATAAATTTCCCTGCTTTTTCCGGATCTCAAGGAATCCCCGGGTCATAGCGAAACCCTACTCTTTTTTGCCAGCCCCCATCCTAGACAGAGAGGAAATATTGGTGATTGACAGCGTTACCATAGCAACACCCTTTTTTGCCACCCCTCCCTCTTCCTCCAAACTAGAGAAAAGAATAGTGACTGACAGCATTCCCATAGCAACATCCTTTTTCCAGTGGTGTTATTCTCAAGAGTACATTTCGAATTTTTCACGGACTTTTCAAGGACCCTACAAATAAAAATCAAGCACCCTTCCAGACTTTTCAAGGACCCAACGAAAAATCAAGTACTTTTCCAGGGCCCCGAGTATGTAGTGTTGCTACTTTTGGGAATGTTTTTATTTTAATTTTAATTTGCTCGTTCCACAGACACTCGGGCATTGAATGATCATTTTTTATTGGTGTGTGTTTTAAAGTACGAATATATTTGATTGATTAGTTTTAAAGAATGAACATTTATTTTTAATGAAGCAGTTTTCTTTTAATTAATGTGTGATTAAAGAAAGTATTTTGTGATTCTGTTAGGTGTTTTAAGTAAGGATTTAGTTAAGTTTAAATTGAATTGACTTTCTTGGCAAATGAACAGTAATATTCATATGTGTTTTAAATATTTATGTGTTTAGGATGGGTTTTTAATTACTGCTTACTTTAATTAGGGCTTTTAAAGTTTTTTCGGCTTTTTTGGGGGCTTTTTAGAGTTTTTCTTGATTTAGTTTGCTCTCTTTTCCTTCAGGGCAAGACGAGCATGGATGAGATCGTCGTCGCGAGGGATGACTTGTTGTTTCGCATCCGGTGGGATGTCCACAAGATGGCGAATTTTTTAAAAGAAGGGAGATCGGCTTGAAACCCCCTTCTTCCCTAGAACTTGACCAATGAGGTCCGACTCCCACACGTAGAGATGACGTAGGCGCGCGACGCTATTTAAGAGTGTGGGTGACGCGTTTCAGGATCTTTTGCGTTTCTTCGACTGGCTTTGGTTTTTCCCTTGACACCGAGAGCCAAGGGGGTGTTTGCTTTCAACGGTCTGCAGCGGCGGAGTGACCAAAGTGAGGCAGGGCTGGATGCCGAAATAGAATCCTTCTCCATCAGAAAAAGCCATGATTTCTTGAACCTATAAAGGTGGCTATTACCCTGTTGAGACCTGATTGCTTGCTGCCAACAGGTATTTTGCAGGTAGCTAGATATTTTTCGATGCGCAGAGAGGTCAGTATGAGATAGGCAAAATGGCGAACTGAATTTCTCACTCCATGAATTCCAGTGAGCTCGGAGCCCGCAAGAACAATGAAAATTCGCATCGGTTCTGTATGGTTGGCGACGCCAAGAAATTGGTTCGAGTAGCATACCGGGACGCGCAGAGAGACTGACCAGAGGCAGGGACGTGTTCTTTAGAAACCGGAGGACTCACTCTTTCAGCGTGGCTCAGCAACCAGACAGTGGGAGCGCGTTGGACGGACATATCGGCAAAGATTCCACCATTGGGTGCCTGACCTCGGAGAAACATTTGCTCGACGCGGGAGATTCCTGGCGGAAAGTTCTGAAGGAAAGCGGACTACCTGGCGATGAGAGGCCCCCGTGCAAAGTTCTGAGGGTTGGCAGACTGAAAGCGGTGTTCAGGATGAGTACAAAAATCAATTTCCTATGTTTTACTTTAAATTTAAATTAGACGCGAATTTCTGTAAAGTTTCATGGAAGGGAGAGCAATAAGTCATCTGGGATGGAACTTTAAGATCATCTTCCCGTTTTTCATTTAGCCTAGAAATGTAGTGCAAGTCATGAATGTTATTTTTTATTGTTTACTCAAGATTAAACTTTTGGCATTATATATTAGTGTTTAATGTATGAATTTTTTTTTATGTGTATGAGATCCTTTGATATAGTGAGATATGGGGTATGAGTCACGTGCAAACAAGTGGAGTAAATCCTAAATTCCAATTTAATTGTGTTTCATGTTTCTTGTCACCTTGCGGTGAACATTAATTTCTCAGGAAAAATATGTTTTATCTAGTGAGATTAAATTCTGAATTTTCTTCATAACTATTAAATTTGTTCTATTTGATGAGCCTAGATCTAATATTTGAAAGTATTTGGACATTAATCTGAACGGAATGAAGTAATCCCACAGACGGGTCTTGTTCATATCATTGGACGTGTGAAGTAATGTTTCTTTTTTGAAATGCAAGTTGTGTAAGTCTAATTCTAATCAGGGGAGATGTGAATTGTAGTAGGGATGGATCAAAGATAAAAATTCCGTGGCTCAGGCCCCATCCAGCGAATGTATCTGTGTGTATATGTTATTTTGAAATTTCAATGCTGTTTCTAACCATTTGGGCGCCCTCCGAAAATTTGCATTCATTTTTATATCTTTGTTTTAAATTCTGTTCATGTGTTCAGTAGTACGAGATACAGAGATTCGTGAAAAATTATTTACCGAATTGGATGTTGTGCAAATTAATCATTCCTTAACCTTTTGTTGCTTAAATTGAGATGGTGCAATACTTTGATTCTTAAGGTTTTTTCAGCTGAATTTGATCCTGTGCAATACCATCATTCCTTAACTTTCATTTACTTAACTTGAAATTGTGCAATACATTGATTTTTTTAAAGCTTTACTAGCAGAACTTGATACTGTGCAATATCATCATTCCTTAACTTTCATTTACTTATCTTGAAATTGTGCAATACATCGATTTTTTTAAAGCTTTACTAGCAGAACTTGATACTGTGCAATATTTTGACTGGCTGAATTTGATACTGTGCAATACCATGACTGCAATTCTTTTTATTTCTGAAATATTCGCATTTTAATTTTTCCCATTTCTGAAGTCCACGGTGTATCTAAAAAATTTAGTGCTAGATTAATAAATATGTGTTTTATATTAAGAATTGTTGTCGTGTATTCATTTTCACACAGGATTCACATCACCTACGTTACTGAAGGATCTGGTTAAATTTAAGAACATAATGCTATTGCGGCCAACGACATAAATTTCTGTTGAAACTAAGTATCTCACGTGTAAAGATTTTAATTTATGATTGAGTAAAAATTCTACTCTTTATCTAAAAGCAATTTTAGTTAATGTAATCTAGTAACTTTAGATATTGTGTGTTACAATTATTGAGTAGTTTCAATTGTCATGCGAGTGTATGATCAAAATTTTAATTTAGAATGATTGCTGAAAATGAAAGCAGGTTAATTTATGTGTAAATTGAATGATTTTGTAACTTCACGAATCAATAGTTAAAAGTAAACTAACTAGAGAGTATAACTAAGTCGCAACAAAATTGCTACCTTGAAGTAAAATCACGACAAGTACGACAAATAAAATTCAAGTTTTCAAGGATCGTGGGAACCCTGTATAAGAATTAGAGCAAGTTAACATTATAAAAGTCCGATTAAATACTATGAAATAAGATTTGATATTGATGATCCCTTTGTACAATCACTTCTTTCATCTCAAACTTGCTCTCTACTCAATGTTATTCAGTAACACTTGAGACAAGGAGTGAGATATTTAAATCAGAGCTATAAAATGAACTAGCAACTAATAAATTATTACTTAATGAAACATTTTGTAATTTTTTGGATATCATATCACTGTCATTCAGGCAACAGTCGATAAGAAAAAACTAAAATTTTGAAAAGCAGGTCACTCCAGCAAAAATGGTATACAAATCATGTCCAATATTTTGGAATTTTTTAAAGAAAATTTCATAATTACTAGTAATTAATCATATTTTTCTATTTATTCTTCATTTAATTCTATATAATAAGGTATTTTTTGTTTTGACTTGGGTGATTTATAAAAGGAGTTAAATTTTTTTTTATTTGGAACAAGAAGAGAAAATCTTGCTTCAAGAATTAAAAAGTTAATTAAGGAATTGCTTAAATACTATAACAATACAAAATATCAAATATATATATTTGATTTATCTTTTATAGTGCAAGTTATACATTCACAATGTGAGTATTAATTATATTTTAGATTAATATTGCACCCTATTACAATGCTGTTTAATGAAAGTTGCCTTTACTATTCACCATATAATGTGTTCACCACATCATTGCAACAAATAATTACTGCAATAACAGAAAATTATTTTAGTGACACTTTTATTATAATATTTCTAAGCAAAACCAACTTCATTTTCTGAATCACTTCCTATATTAGTTCCATATTTAGATTCTGAAGAGTTTTTTAAACTTAGCAAAAATTTGAATGAAACTCTTGTTGCATAGAAATCAATTATCATACCATTCCCAGAAGTGGGAGGTAATCATTAATAAATCGTTCAGTCCTTTCACTGACTCACGCATATCGACAATAAATCTGCTAAAAATTACTAAGTGTACTTGATGATTTCTGCCAGACAATACAAATGCCTGCAGGTCTTGGTGAAATTTGAAAATCTCTGTAACTCATCAACAGAAGTTAGCGAGTTTTATTAGGCTATAGACAGGGTTGCGGCGATTTAAATCAACTGATTTTTTTAAAAAAAATCACTGATTTATATCACTTTATTTTAAATATCAATTTAAACTGCTTTAATGAAATAACATTTTTCATGTATCTTTAAATAGTGATTTTAAAATATTTTTAAATGTATATTCAAAGAATATATAGAACACAAACAAAAATATTTCATTGAATTGGTGTAACTAGATAGTACTTCCCTATCTTTATTATTGAGAACAAAGCAAATTAGATTTTAAATAAATCTGTAATGAGCAACACAAAATCCAAAGTATGAGATGCTCCTTTTTATAAAATAAAATAAATATTGTGAAAGGATCATGTTCACAAAGAAAGAACATAGTAAAATGCAGCGAGTTTCATTTTAATATTGGAGAAAACTAAATAGTGTTGGGGACAACAAAGTTTCTATATTGCAATAATGTTCAAGTGTAAGATAATGAAGTAATACATATAAATGTTCCAAAAGAAATACAAACATCTACATATTGCAATCTCTTAACTATTATCTATACTTATAAAAGGCAATGTTTGTGTGTGTGTGCTCTTACAAATATTTTTTAAATAGTTGTTACATGTTTGAATTAAATTTTTTTAATTTATGTTTTTTAAAAAAGAAAGTACAGCTTAATGACCGGTATGTTGTTATATATATATAATTCTATGACTGTAGGGCTCATTGTCTAATATACAAATGTTAAATATATTTATAGATTTAAAAAAATCATTAAAATAAAAAAAATCTTGATTTAAATCAAAAAAATCCGATTTAAATCAAATAAATCGATTTTTTTGAAAAAAAATCAAATAAATCGACAACCCTGGCTATAGAGCATTAATTGGAGATGGCAATATGAAACAGGACATTTGCCAGTGTTCCACTCAATTTTCTTTGGAACACACGACGCCAAACTCATTCGTCAACGTGAAATCCCGATGATAATCGGCAGGTAGAGGGAGAATTTGGAATTCCAACATTGTTGGTTTTCCATTTTCCGCATTCCGCCATAAAAGTGAAATATGATCCTTCGAGGTGGGCAATATATCACCTTTATATGGGAGGAACGTTGGGGAGGAATGTGTGTGGGAGTCAGACAGGAGAAATCAGGGCAGGAAGGGGAGAGTGCTCTCTCCAAAAAGCAAAAATCCCAAGAGTGGGATGAGAAAAAAACAGCCATCAGTGCGTTTTGGAGCCTTCGTGAATGATCCACCTATATGCAACGGCTTGAATGGGTGGAAAACAAAATGGCTTTAGGTCCAAATGGAGTTGAACAGCCTTATGGTGAATGTAACTCAAAATCCAAGCTTTTGGACGTAGTAACTTTTGCATCAAAGACAATAATATAGTTTAGCAACGGTGCATGACTTCAGCTGTTCAGATTCCATTAATATTCCAGGATTAGGACAAACGGATGTTGACATGAGATAGTTGAATCAATAACATACCCAAGAAAAAAGGGTGTATCATGTGCCATGGTTAATTTGCAAATACTTAAACAAATCATTTTTATGAACTCGTACAGTGCAGAGTTCAAGGATCATTATGCACAAATTCTCCAAATATTATAATTTTATAGCAGTTTTTTGCCAATACATTTCCATGAGATTCTACAACAGAATTTCCACTAAGTAATGGTACAATAACTTACCTTATGTATAATAAAAAATGATTTCACAGCTTCACTCTCAGGTCCTTTATTATCCATAAGCAATTTATACAGCTGGTCAACAGGCCTTGGCTTTCTTAGCATAAAGCTTCCCTATAAGGGATAAACCAATATTTTAAATTTCTACTTTACTAAACAATAAGTGCATGGCAAATTCAAATTTCGTATTTTAAAATGAAATCAGCAAGATTGATAAGAATTTCATAACTAAAAAGCATGTAGCAGTATTTACATTTTAAAGCAGTATTTTCTGTGATTCAACAATGAAAATGAAATAAAAGATTTAAAAAGGCTGGATTTGGTCTAACAACATTTGAACAAAGTAATATAATTTTAATTGTATTTCTCCAGGGCCTATGCTTTAAAATATCAAAAATTGCTCAGATGTCCAAGCTGTTGCTTAAGATGCAATATAAAATACTGAAGAGAAATAAAAAAGAGACTTCCCCCAAAAAAATTTTCAAAATGTTAACAATTTTGAGAAAACATTTTGTCACATTCAGTGCTAAACTAGAACACCTTAAAAAAATTCAATTTTCTTAAATTAAGTGTATTTCACTATTTTAGCATGACCTTAATAATACCTTTACATCTTGTCAACCATAACTCTAGATTTATGATTAGATCAATTTTTAAGATCTATTTAATGTGCACAAAATCTAAACTGTAGGATAAAATTTAGATTTAAATTCAAACTATATTCTACAATACTTATAGCACATTGAAAATACCCTCAATTTATCTTTAAAACTTCCGAGGCTATTATATCACTCTAGCTGGAAAATATGCAAATAAGAAAAGGTCTTTAAATAGGTCACCATCGATTTCTTTAATTAGATGGAAATGGTATTCACAAACCTTATGCTTTACTTTGAATTATTATGGACATTCACATTACAACATTCACAGTTATTTTAGTAAGTGGGAAAAAAGTAATAACTATTTTTTGTCAAAATGATAGGCAAAGACCTTAAAATATTCAAATTTCATAAAACAAATTTTTAAAACATACTTGTGTAGAGAGAAAAACAAATTGCCTAGGAAGTTCTCTATGCTGAGTTACTAAAACTGGTGGATCACAATCGATTTCTCTATTCTTGGGAGCAACAGGTACAGGCAAAATACTCGGAACTTCAGCAATTGACCAAGCATTACCATCCAGCACAATAGTAGTCTAAAAATCAATTTACAAATTAAAACACGTTGATAGAAAAAGTTAAAACTATCACATAAAATAAACTCTCATGAATTTAAAAATTCACCCAGTAAAAATTTCTGTTTTTCTTTATAAATATTTTACTAAATAAATATTGAAAAATTTGATATAATACAATTATAGTACTATTTTAGTGTACAATTTAAGTTTCAATCGATACCTAGTAAGGAAACTTAACTTATTTCTAAATATCTGTGATAATTAATAACACAACTGCCATTAAGCAGCTAAAGATAAAAAAATATTTTCATAACCAATATTGTGAACATATTTTAGAACTAAAATAAGGAACAGATAAAAATCTTTAAATAATGATACAAATGAAATGTTAAAATTAAATTTTATTAAACGATATTTTTAAAAAAGTCACACCATCCAAGAATCGTACTACGTTGCCTCCCTCTCCCCCCATATTCCAGGGCAATTGCAGTTTTCATAAATTTTTCACGTTAAACATCAAACACACCAAGTGGTAACATTATTAAGAAAAATTGATCTACTGGCTATTCTAATGCTTAACAATACAAATCTGTAAAAAATGTTAAAGATGTATTAATATTAAATATTCCCTGAAAAAAGTTTTAAAAAAACACAATACATAAACAAAAATCACGTCTATGAAATCATGCACAGCAAAAGACAGTTAAAATTATAAAATTTTAAAAAGAGAAAAATGATATAAATGTCTTACATGGGTTTCAATCAGTTGATTATAAAATGCAAAGGAATCATTACTGGTAGCAAAAATAAGATCATTGTCTTCAGTCTGCGCAGATGCTAATAATGTAAATCCTAAAATAGCAACAAGTAAAACATGAGAAATTTTCTAATTTACATCAAAAGTTGAAATTGCTATTCAATGCATCCCATAGATTGACAAAGTGAGAGTTTCTCTCCCATTCAATATTTGAATTTCTGTTATGAAATAGTAATATTTCAATTCCTAAGTGAATATGTAAACTACATCCATTGCCATATATTTCAAAACTGGAAAGGTGACTGTCCATAGCAGAAGGTCTACGAGGGTGGCAGACACACAGACTTTTGTCAAAATTTTGAATGTATGATCATTTATATATTTCATTTTATTTTAAGTAATCAAAATTTTCTATTTTTAAGAAAATTGCCTTATCTGAATAAATAATACAAGAATATATATATATCACTATTATTAGAGGAATTAAGAAATAATTATATGATATTTTTCAAAAACATGAAATGTAGAAAAAACATCTGGATCGCCATGTCATCAAGGAATACAACTAAAACGACTGCCAACACGGGGGTAAAACTCATTTCCGTAGAAATATTAATCTTGTATCTAGTTCTGTAGTTTGCAGAAATTTTTGATTAAATCCATAGAAACAACAGAGAATCCGTAGCAGTTGGCATGTATGCATTACGAGGATGAACATGACCATACTACAGAACAACATTAAGAAAATTTAAAAAGCAATGTCAAATATTAGATATTTGACATTATAAGTATTCTGAATTCACACATTATATCCTATGAAATAATAAAATTTCTATAAATAAGCTTATTAAAAATCTGTACATACGATTAACTCTTACAGGAAAGAAAAGGAATTCATCTTAAAAATATAAATAAAGCTGCAGAGAAAGATACTGTATCAAAAATATGCAGCTGTGAAATTATTACGAGTAGAACTCGATTCCATTTCAAAGCCCTTTGATAACAAATTACCATTTAATTAATTAATTAAACTAAATTAAGCTAAACAATACAAATGGAATTTCTTACAAAATTCATTAAATATAACTGAAATGAATATATATGAAACATGCAAAATAATAAATAAAAATAACAGAAAAAAAGATATTTACACAAAGCAGATGCAACCAACTTTATAAATAAATGTAACATTATGAATCTTACAACAAGATTAATCTGTGTTATATCCGATATTATTTCACATATATATCAACAGTTTACAAAACAACTGGAATCAATATACAAAAACTAAAGGCAAGAAATATCTTCAATACCTTTTTTGTAATATGCCATGCGCACATTCAGGGGTCTTGGAACATCAGCATTAGCAGTAAAGCCAGGAGGTAAACGAACATGCAGTAATGCTAACGTATATGGACGGTTATCACCAAATCCGCCGTTTGTAGTAAAATAAAGTCTCACACCTAAGAGAAATTTAAATTATTAGTGATTTTACAAAATGAGTTTCTGAACACTGTAATTATATGAAAAGTCACACTCATTTATGTTTTTAAACAAATATTTTTTAGTTCAAATTAAAATATTTGAAAAGAAAATTCCGATTACATGAGAAAAAGTGATGCAATACATTACAAGAAAAACCATGAAGAAATATTTTTTTTAAACCAATTTCATTAATTATTTGAATTTTATTATAGACATCTGTAAGCACTGTGTCATTAATGTGATTACTATCAATGTGTTTGCTCAGTATAAATAATATATTTAATATTAGTAATTACAATGGCATTTCTTGCAGGGGTGAAAACAGCAAAGATACAAAAAAGAGGAAAATTCACGCGAGTAGCTACATTTTCACGCGAGTAGAGACATACAACAAGGAAGAAATAAGTAAACACTTATTATAATGAATGATTTATTCATCATCAAAAAAAAAATTATGATACAAATATGGTCTTTCTTACCACCATGTATGAATTTTTTCAATTACAAATACTTATATTTAACATTATAAAATCAATGATTTTTACTCACTTTCTTAAAATAGATACAATTAATAAATAATTTTTATAATATCAATAATTTTTATAAAATACATATAATAAACCTAAAATATATAAATCAGATTTTGCTTCATAAAAGAAAAAGGCACAAAAGAGTCCTGCATAAATATCAGTTTTATGAATAATCACAAATTAACTATGGCCTAACCTCTTAACTGCCATGAATGAGATAATTCAAATAGTTCTTTTCAAACGAGCTTATTTTTTCATGTCATGTTTTCAAACATAATTTAATAGTTTGGCAGCGGCCACTCTGTTTTGTTTCAGTGCATTTAATTTTTTTAAATTTTGACTGCATTTCATTATTTAGTTCTTCTAAAAGTCTTTTTTCACCCTTCTCTGAGCTATTTTTAGAAGTATCAATAGGTTTTTCTTTAGATGATGCGACAAGAATAATCAATTCACTCTCCGCTGCAATTGAAACAAAAGATTTTTTAAGAACTTAATCACGAGAATGTAAATGTTTTTTTAAGTCTTGGAGTCTGATGTTTTGCAGCATCTCCAAAAACTTTTTTTAGTAGCCTTTTTAGTCGGAACCTTTTCTTTTTGTAACTGTAACTTTCTTTTCTTCTTTTAGGGCCAAATTCTTTTTCTGTTCTTCCTTGTGAAGTTTGGCAGACTGTCTTAAATTTCTGCAAAGTTCTTTGGTAAACCTGGAGTTTACGGTGCCAGCCTGTTTCTCGCCAATTCTTCTTGGTGCAATTTTATGTGCCGTCGCCAAATACTGTTTTAGATGTGCAGTACACTTTTTATTGCTCTCTTGCGTGTGCGTCACGTGAAAGGGAGAGATTGAGCACGCAATGCCTGCGGTATTTCAAGTGCGTACCGGGGAAATTTTTTAACTTAAAAAACATCAGCGGCTTCGCTTTCAGCATAGCGGAATTATCGTAGCTTCGCTTATTCATTGAGAAACGAAACACGCAGAATAACATACATGGTACTGAACCGATATTCCATCCGAAGAAGTCCATACGAAGTTTTATTCAAATTCGAATCTATCGACCAATTGCATTGAAGATTTGAACAAAACAGTCCAATCGGAATATGGCGCAATATAGCCTGATAAGCAGAACACCGATGAAAGGATCAATTTGTGTGCATGAGCGCTTGTCACTCGTTAAAAACATCTAGACGCAACCAACACAAATGTTCTCTCATCGCTGTTCTTGGCGGCAAAGATTTGACGATCCTAAGAGGAACGAAGTAGGCGGGCACCGTAAACTCCAGGTTAACCAGTTCTTTATCCACTGGCTCACTCAACAATTCTTCTTTCTTGAAAACATTTAGAGCAGTCTTATTTTGAGATAAAAGTTCGTACTTTATTGTCTGAATGGCAGAGAAAGTAGAAACATTCATGCTACTTGTCCCAGGGGTGATGATATTGATCATCATGCTGAAGCTCGACTCCACTTTTGCGCCGTGAAAAGAAGTCAGCAAAAAAAATGCGACTTTGCAGCCTGTATTTTCCAGACACTTCAACTTGTCACCGCCATTCTATGATTTCCTCTTCTTTGCTATACTTGACTGTTGGATCATTCACATACATGTGAATTTCTTTTTCTTTTCTTCAATATCTTCATATCTTATAAAATTTTTTACATGAACTGGAATACTTTGTAAGTGTAGTAAAGTGTCACCTTTATTTCTTACTACAGGAACAATAGCTGCAACTGCAATCAAAAAAGGAATTGCAAAGTGGCATTTCTGTTTGAAGCGATTTAGTGCAGCACAGATAGGCCTCAGTTGCCAGCTTCCTAAACTCACCAACAATTGAAATTTGTGACTTGAGTGCTGGAATAATAACTTGCTTGGCCATTTCTCCTATAAACATGGTTTGGGGCTGATAGATGATAACTTGTTTTACTAACATCCAGGCATTTTTCTTTGAAGAATTTTTTAACTTGAGAAGAATTTCAGGTTTAATGAAAATACCTAGAAAAAGATGTAACAGCTCTTTTTGTTTGGTATGTAATCTGTGGATGAGAGGTTCAGCACTCTCAAAGAGTTTTATGTGAATTATATTATTTTATCTATTTAGCATGGGCAAAGCAGATGCATAAAAACCCAAGTATAGTTTAGTTTTAGTATGATTAATAACTAACTTTTGTCCAATGCATTCTTTACGATCTTTCCCGGCTTTGGTTAATACTTTAGCTGACTGAAGTTCTCTTATATAATCTTTTGAAGATGCATTTAAATCATGATTTCTTAAAATTTTTACAATTACATGCAGATAGGTATTTTTTTCTAATGGTCTTAAAAATGGAAAATAAACTAATATTAAAGCATCCAATAATCGGCCCCTATGTTGGAACGTCATTTTCTTTCAGTTCACTCCCTTGCCTGTCACTGACTTTCCAATGGGGAGGGCTGGGGAATTTGATTCTTCATCCTCGGAAGTGAATAATAATTAAAAAAAGCGGAGTCAAAGAAATATACAAAAAAGCGGAAAATTGCGGATCCGCGGAAGATTTTCACCCCTGTTCTTGGAATAATGGTTATGAAGGAAGCAATAATAATCACCTGATTGAGTTACAGCAACCAGATGAGCAAATCTTGACTCCCTGGCATCAATTGGGCTTATATGAACAACAGGGCAAAAATTTTTCTTGTCTATGGTTCTAAGGGAAAGAAAATTGTTTTTTAAAAGTTAATCTCAACACATATCAGTAAGAAAGGAAAAAAACTAAATAGTTTTAATATAAGTGTGGAAAAAGTGAAATTACGACAGAAGTTCATATATAATAAATTACAGAATAACACAATAAGTGGTAGTAAATACCTGGCAATATCAGAGGCCTGCTGTACAATTGCATGCTGGTGAAGAACATGAACTTTACTCATTTGTTTACCATCTTTTCCCAAATCAAAAACCTACAGCAATTATTTTAAATATATATAATATATTAATATTTGTGAAATGTTTAGCAATTGTATAACATTTTTTAATATTTAACTTATGATGGACAAAATAATACAAATTGAATTTTTAATGTAGCAAATTGCATTAAAAATAATAACAATAGGGTTAATTTTTCTCACACACTTTAAATAGATTACTAAAAATAATCCAGTTACCTTCTTTAAATTGATTAAAACAGGCATAAAAATATCATTTTACACCAGCATAAAATTAACATAATTAGAAATTAAAACATTTGCAAACAGAATCGTAAATAAAAATAATCTTACTGAATCTATCGTAAAATTTTATTAACTGGTAACATAAAAGAGCCTAACAAATTAGGGTAAAGATTGTTGCTTAAATTAGGGTTGGATTATCTTGTTCCAAATGCTTTAGGTTCCAATTTATTTTTTTAAAAAAATGCACAGCAGAAAAAATTTAACTTGTTGGTTTAGGGAATAATATGTAAAAAGCAGTACATGTTGTTGGTGACAATAAGTCAAACACGTCATCTTGTAGTTTGGCAAAACAAGTGTCAACCATCAAATGCATCTAGCTATAATAATAATAAATTGTTTTGCAGAAGAAGGTTTAAAAAAATTGTTTTACCTGAATGGACCCTTTCTCAAGTCTAGCATATAAGACATGCCTTGTATCATCAATAGCTATTTGAAGAACAGCATCTGTAAAAAATTCAGTATAAATACATTAGCAAATAATTAAAATAAAAGAAATTTTAAATATTAGGCTAAAAAAATGTTGATTTCTGCATACTTTCAGTCACATCTTTCAATTTATCAAGCTAATTTTCTAAAATGAAACCCACTGTAGAATAAATTAATTCAGTCATCTAATCAATCCTATAACTAAACTTGTCAGTATCACTTTTACTGATGGTTCATAAACAATAGTATATTCTTAGAATATCATTCAAGTGCTAATACAGACAAGGTCAGAAAATAGTGCTATTACAATTACTTCACATTAAATAATCAACCCAATTCAAGATTATTAAAATGCAATATTGCATAGATAAATATTTAATAGGGATTAATTTTTTAAAAAGAAAATCTATTTTTTGTACATGGTACACCTACTATGTTAATTAAACTTAAGCAAAAATTCAATTTAGTAATTCAGTTGTATCATATACAATACTGTGTAAGTCTCCTATTTATTAAATTCCAGAGAACTCACAGAAAAGTCAAATTAGATTGAATTTGAAACAATAGAAAAATAGTCCAAAAAAATTCATTCTTACACTGTATCAATTAAGATAATATGCATTACAAATAGACACTAAAAGAGAAAAGATATTGCTTCGAAGAATTTCTTAAAACATGTTATGTTCAGATTATTTAAAATGCCCCCCCCCACTTATTTTATTAGTAACTAACTGGGGTTTTCTATTCCTTAATATTAACATCTAAGAACATTGTTTTACAGAAAACTGCTAAGCACTCCAAAATTGAATAGGTAGTGTTCTTTACAGATCAAAACATTCTGGCTCATCACTTATAAAGTTGTTTTTAAGAACAATAAAATAGATTAAGATTATTAAGAAAATCTTATTATAAAACTTGTATCAAAGAACCTCTTTTGTATTACAAGATAAAATAACTGAAAACATTTAACAAAATAAACAGCATTAAACTGGAAGTTAACAGTTTTCAAACTGGAGATCCACATATGAAAAACATATATAAACATATCAGACATGACACAGGCTTGGAGCAAAAAAAGCTGAACTTCATAAATTATGAATTGTGCCGAACATAAATACCGAGAAGTAAAATAAGTATAATTAATTAAACAATAAAATGAATAAATTTCAACAAAATGCGCTTGAGATATTAAAAATAACGTGGAATTATTATATAAAAGAAAATTAAGAATGATAAAATCTGATGCCGAAAAAGTTGAAATCCGCAGAAATATGTCATGTCTGACATATTATTCCTATAAAGCTCCATAGACTGTGTTGATGTGTTGCGAAGAGTTATTAGCTTTTCCCTCTTTAAGGTCAGAATAAAATAGTTTGAATAATGATAAAGAGGACAAACTATTTTTATTTAAATGATATCAAGCAAAACTATTTTTTGCAATAAGGAAAGATGCAGGCCACGATAAATTTTAAAAAGTTTCCCTTGCAAATTAAAAGTAATAATTTTTATTTAAAATAAAAATTTAAGAAGTAATATAAAAACATGATACAAGACAAATTCAAGGTTTCAGACTGGCTTGGGCATCATAATTAAACTGAAAATATTTCGCATTTTGGGTCAAATTTTAGATATCAGGCCCATGCCAGATCTTTAGTTCTTATAAATATATTGAAAAATAATATTTTCCTTAAAAAATTTCCATCATAAATATTTGTCATGAAACAAGGTTAGGAAAATTAAATGGAAAATTGAAGAAACACATATTGAATCCATTCTATTTAGGGGAGAGAGCAGATTGGACCAGTATGAATTCAATTACATATTTGGGCCCTAAAATAGGCTAATTATGTTGAAACAATGTAAATGGGCTGTGTGAAAATATTTCTAAGCAAAAACACTATGTGGTTACAGTTAGAGAACAATATTTAGATTTAGGCATCAGCAATTGGTCATTTTAACGAAAGACAAAAGGTTCTAAATTAAGTAAGAAAATACATTATTATATCAGATAAGAAATTTCTTTGGCTACAATTTACTAAAATCATTTTATGAAAAAAGTTTAAAATTAAGGCTAGGGGAATTTTTTTCATTGATGTCCAAAAGTTGCTTAATTAGTTAAAAGTTGCTTAGAACTGAAAGTGTTGCCATTATTAGATTTAAATTATATTTGAAATTAGATTTAATTATTCGGCAACTCAAATCTTGACTGATTAATTATATGAAATACTAGCTGATATACCCAGCCTTGTTCGGGATTAAATTAATTTCATGTCTAATATTTTTTTTTTAATGACAGATATTGTGTATAGCTGATATACCCGGGGTTGCTCAGAATTAAAATCCTTTTGTACAAAATATTATTATACACAAAATCCTCTTATCGTGTGAACAGTTTTTAAATTGAGAACATCAATTGAAGCAAACGATTTTTAAAAAATGCTGAAAACTAATTATCTCCATAATATGTTATATAAGTACTTCAAATTTTTTCACAAATACTGAAGTATAAGAAAGGTTTTAATGGACTTCTAGGGACGATAAATTACTTTCTAATTAAAAACATGAAAATAAACCAAATCAAAAGTTTTTCTGGTATAAAAACGTGAATTGTCTACTTTTAAACTTTTATTTTAGTGTTTTCCAGAATTTTTTTAATGTTTTTTGGCAAAAGTTCTTCATATGTGCATTTTTGTTCATCAGCATTAAATAAATAATTGTGTATAAAATTAATTTTGAAAAATTTATTAAAATGAGAGAAAAAACTTGTACGGAAATAAAATTAGTGTCACTGAAAAGCTAATTCTTTTAAAAATATGGTGTAAAATTAGTTTTTGATTTTCAGAAGATATATTCGGTAAAACAAAAAAATCTGGCTAAATTTTTAATTAACTTTTGGCCTTTGAATAGTTGACAGTGACCTTCATCTTGTACTTAAGACCTCATATACATAAAAAAATGTACAATAAACAATCACAACCAAAGCCTCCCAACTACAGAGGTAAAGGCTACAACAACTTGCATTAATCCAATGCTTGCCTGTAAACGACATTTCTGGAGTGTGTTGTTGTCAAACATCTATTTCATCTGCTTAACAAAAGCTTTACTATCTTTGCCTTTGTTGGAATTTGAGCGATTGACTTATATTTTCTTTTAGGCATTGTTAAAACACAACTCCGAATCTCTGAAAGTTATATAATTTCAAATAAAATATTACTTATCATTTCTTACGAAATGCAGGTAAAGATGACAGGTGATATTAACTGCAGCGATTTTTTAATCGAATTAAATAAGCTTTGGAATTCTTTAAGAACCAATGAAAACATTGCCAAACAATATTTTAAAAAAATAATTAGAAAAAAATAATGGTAAAGTAATTGCACAGTTGCCTAGCAATCGAGTATCGTCAAATATACTTTATTTCAAAATCGTCTGCGTATAAAATCAACTTTTTATTAAATTTTATTAAAAATTAATAAAAATTGAAGGAAAATGCCACAGATATAAGATTGGTATCATTGAATTGTAAGATAGTATAAAAATATTTTTGGAGGGGATAATTTGCTCCAAACGGACAGCAGAAAAACGGTTTTGGTTAATTTCTAATTAACTGACTGTTTGCACTTTGAAAAGTGGACAGGTATCTTTCTCTTGTCCTAAATAATAAGTGTACAAAGGTTGTTTAAAATCAGTGCAGTTGGAGAGGAGAGGTGGAACATAGCCACAATGACTTTTATTTATATTAAGATAATAAACAATTTAAAAAATACAACCGTAAAACAAGCTCACAGTATGCTGCAGGATCAAAATGCAAATTCCAGCAAAAATTAATACTACAAATCTGGCTCAGTTAATATGCATATAGCATAATTTTGAAGATATTTTGTAAAATACCAAGAGATTAAAAGAGATGGGCAATGCAGCATTAACACTGAAATATAAAGTAACAAACTATAAAGTATGTAATAAGAATTTGATAAAAATCTACCAATACCAATCTAAAAATGTCATTAATTCATTTTCACTCCCATATATAAAATAGTTAACTTACCATCTTCTGAAAAGGCTAAACTTAGAAAGGATGGCACCAGGAATGATAATGTACTGCTGGAGTGATTGATCTTACGACACTTTCTACCAAACCAACTGTCTTGTGCCTAAACAAGAAAAAGAGACAAAATTCAATTAAAACAAGGACCTACTAAAATATTTAAAAACAAATTAGCATTTAACAATAGAAAATCATGAAAGCATATATGCTCTTGCATTAAGGAAAGAAAATAAATGAACATGATTTTTTAATCAGATGTGCAACTTAAATGTTCAGTATTTATGAATTAGTTTCTCTTCAAAACATATTTCTTACAGACAGCGGACTAGAAAAAGAAGATAATAATAACACAAATTGTATTAATCAAGCAGTACTTGCTTTCACAATAGTTTCATGGATAATTTTAACTCCAAAATTATTTTGAATATTTAAAATTGATCAATGTCTTGAAAAATAAGTTTTTAGAAATGAACATTAAATAAACATTTCAGATTAAAATAACAAGATTTTGCCATCTTATACAAAACATGTAACTTCTCGTATGCTAAGAAAACATATAAACACTCAACCCTGGTATCATTTAGATTGTAAATCTAGTATGTGTGAACAATTTCTATGGTGCCCTTAAATTTGTAGAAAGATGTTTGGTACCATGTGTATGAATAAGATGTTCAGTTTTTCACACCCATTTAGTTTAGTTAGTAATTTTTAATCATTCTATATTAAAATTAACAATGCATGATAAAGAGCCTGAAATAAATAATAAAAAAAACTATAATTTAAAATGTTGATGTTTCTATAAATGAAAGTTATATTTTTATGCTGATGACACAGACTTGACAGATATTCAGAAAACTGAGGCATTACTTTAAAAAAATTAACTACCCATTTTTAAAATATTGAATGTGATTTATTGCCAAAATATAGCTATCCAAGAAACAAGGGTTATTAGGAAATAAAATATTAACTAGCAGAGTACCCAGTCTTTCTCATGTCAAAATCTTGTGCAAGACCGGAAACTGAATTTTTTTTTATATTAATTAAAAAATCTTAATGTTATTTTATTGCGAAAATATTTTGCGACAATCAATTTTCTTTATGAAAAGATCCATAAATTAACAGCACAAAAATTTCTTTCATTTATCTTATATCATAGTAAACAATATTACATACATTTCTTGCATTATTAGCCAATATTTGGGGGCATCTTATTATTTTAGGAACCCTGACCATAAAACTTTCATACTAATTGACACATTTGCTCAATGTATTTCAATGACTGACCTCCACCCAATCCAGATAAGTGCGAGATAGGGCCCATTTCTCAATACAATATTCTTTTTGTTGTTGAACAATGTTGGAGTCATTTTTAAAATAACATTCTAACAATTAACGTGTCTAAATCAACTAATGAAACATGTTTCGCCAAAATTGATCCAGCCGTTCTAAAAAAACATTTCTCCATATCTTATCGGTACTTATCATCCTAAAGGGTTGATTTAAAAAAATTTAACCCCTTCATATTTTTAGTTCGACATGTTGAAATCTGTTAGTTAAGTTTTATTTTGATCAATCCCTTTTTATTTAAGAGACATTGCCCCAACCTACCCTGATAACTTAGGGCTTATTTACCTCAATAGTGCTTCACGTCGGTTAAAATGGAACATGCGTACAAAAGTTTCATAAAAAATCTATCCAGCAGTATCTAGTTTCTTGTCAATCGGCCTGTGGCTTTGCTCCACCCTACTTGAGGCATTGAGTGAGTATTTGTGCTAAAATGCTTTTATTTAGCTTGTGAGGAATATATGTATAATGTTTTATCAAATGGCCCAAGCCGTATCAAATTTCATACAAATCGTCCATTTGCCAAATGTATTTAAACAAATTTGTCCTACCCTAACCTCACAGATTAGGTTAGACCGCTAATTAGAAGTATATGTACCAAAATTCATCAAAAACTCCCTAACTGTATCCAACAGTATATCAATCGGCCCAAGGCTTCACATGTATTTTGAGGATTTTTCCCCAACCTACTCTGAGGGATTGGATTAGCATTTATTTACCCCTACAGTACTTTCAGTCAACCTGTGAGGAACATATTTACCCTGTGTCATCAAAATATCCCTGTTCCTATCAAATTTCATATCAGTCGGCCCATTTGTTAGAGGTATTTAAACGGATGAACACGATCTTACTCTGAAGGAATTGTGTTAGCGTATTTACCCGTAGAGTATTTTCAATCAGACTAAGAGAAACATATGTGCAAAATATCGTCAAAATCTCCCTAGCCATAACCAACAGCATGTTAATCGACCTTACAATTTACGTGTATAACCCTACAATTTACGTAATTCTTCAGAGAAGAATTTTGCTCCATTCTTCTCTGAAGAAATGGAGTATTGTTTATTTACCCAGACACTATGTTTAGTCAGCCTTACAGGAATATATGTAGCCACTGTCATCAAAATTGACCCAGATATATCAAGTTAATGCCAATTGACACTTTTATTAAACATATTTAAATGACTTTGCCTCGCAGTAACCTGACGGATTGGATTAGCGTTTATTTACCTTTATAGAACTTTTAGTTGCCATATTAGAAGTATGTGCACCAAATTTCATCAAAATCATCCAAGCCACTAAAATCATCAAGCATGTTAACCAACCTATTTGTTACATGTATTTTCGAGATTTTGGCCCACCCTGTCCTGAGGTGCTGAGTTAGAGCTTATTTACCCCTATAGTACTTCATGTCGGCCAATGAAGAATCTGTTTACCGAGTTTCATCAAAATCATGAAGCTTGTCAACCAGCCTATTTTGGGGCCTGGGTTAGAGCTTATTTACCCCTACATTAATTCATGTCGCTAATGAGGAACCTGCGTACCGAGTCTCATCAAAATTCGCAAGCATGTCTACCAGCCTATTTTTTGCATGTATTTTGGAGATTTTGGCCCACCCTGCCCTGAGGACCTAGGTTAGGGCTTATTTACGCCTACAGTAATTCAAGTTGACTAATGAGTAACCTGTGTACCAACTTTCATCAAAATTGGTGCAGGCATTTGGAAGTAATGCTGGAACAAACATATATACATACATATATATATAGATACACATACAAAGACAGAATTTCTCATAAACTGCAATCTTGGAGGCAGAAAAAAAAAAAGGCCGACAATTTTACTGAACAGATACGAAATCAATAGGAGGGATAAAAATAATACAGCAATCCCTAAAAGGTAAAAAACAACAAGTTGAAACCTCATCTGTGACATTTTAAAAACACAGTGAAAAATGACTTTTTCTCCATATAAAGGCATTTAGAAAATATATGTTACTGCTAACTTCACTACTTTCATAAATTAGTTTCTGCTTACTGCAAAGCAACTGCTAATGTAATCATCCGAGTAGTAAATTATGATATTACATATTAAAAAGTTGTTAAAAATATATGAATATTTTTTCAACCAAATGTTTTTAAAAATTATTTTACTTGAAAATAAAAGATCAATCACCCAGCATTTAAAAAAAAAGCTTTAAAATGCTTTTCACTATAAAACTGTATTTATAGAAAAATAAAAAGGACAATAAAATTACAACAAAATTTATTTTAGAATTTCTCCTCAAGTCTTTTAAATTCAAAAATTCAGTAATGACGATTAACTGAAGATGCAGCACATTACTCACATAAAAAGTTATTTGAATGTTTTATGTGCTAACTAAATAAAACTTTTAAATCATATCTACTTGGTTATTTAAATTTAAAAAGCAACAACATCTGCTGCACTTTACTTCTTATATTTCAGAATAATCTGCATTGCTTACCACAATACATAATTTAATTCAAGAATTATTAAATAAATGAATCGAAGGAACTTTTTAAGTGTTGACATTTTAAAACTGGCTAAGAATAGTGTTTAAATTTATTTCATGATGTTTTTATTTACAAATTAAGAACTGGAGAAGAAGAAACTTTTTGTTTTATTTGCAAACATCTCTAAAAATTTAATTCCTATTCAGTTTCGGAAAAAAAAAAAAAACGCGTTATTAATCATGTGTTACAAAGTTATGCAAAAGAAAATTTTCAAAACAAATTTGCATGTAGACTGTTACAATTACAAACAAAAAAATGCTATACCTGATAGGTAAATTCATAAACACAGCCATCTTTACCACCCAGAAATATGCGGCCATCATCTGTCCCAGCAAATGTGCACATATGAACATTGTCAGTTGGATAGGAGAATAGAGGTTCTGGAAGCATGTGCATCTCTTCAAATGGAGATGAAGCTTTAAAAGAAAACGATAATTTGAAAAAGATATTGAAATTTTCTTATGCATCATTAATCAAGCAATAACAAAAGCAATGCAATTTTAAACTTAAATCATAACTTACTTCTGTCTTGAGATGTAAAATTGATTCCAAGCAAGACAATTTCAACAGGTGTGGTCAAGCAAAGTAAATAATGAATAAAGTTCTGGAATATATCTGTAATTGTTTAAACGAAAGAAAATATTATTACAGAGAAAGTTTTAAAAATATTGTATAAAAGTATAACTCTGAGAATTTTGAAAGTTAACTGATATACTACTTTCTAAAATATTAATGAATTAAAATTTGTAGATATACTGTGATCAACAGTAATTTGAAAAATAATACAGAAGAAAACTGATTTTAATAAAGGCATTTCACATATTAATACCAATATTCTAAAATACATCTAAACAATACATTTAACAAACAAATAATTATCACACAGCTTACAAATACCTGTATTCTTTTTTTTTTAAATTCAATGAAATCAATCACCACCAATTAATTATTTACCTGGCTTGGGCTTAACTAGGCCAACACAGAGTATAGTTTCATTGAGACCATCATAATACGCCAGGTCACTCCTATAACAGTAGAAATGTTTTACAATTTAACATTTTAAAAGAGAGTAACGACTCTATTTAATCAATTCTTTTTAAGTTTTTCATGAAAATAGCATTTAAGGATAAGATTCTTTGATTTAAAACTAGTTTTATATAAAATATTTGAAATTTTCATATCCCTAGACTATACAACATAGTATATTATATAATATATACTATAATATTATATATATGATAGTACAAAATACACTATATTTATATGTAACTAATTATCATATAAATATACTATTTATACATATTATGTATATATACATATCATTTTACATACAATGTACTATATCATATAAATATACTATAAAGTATATTCTTTAAATATTTAAAGATTTTTTTTAATTTTAACTTTTAATGTAATAAATTAAAAATCTATTGCATTATAATTTTAAAATAACCCAATATAAGATGCAAAGAAATATATAGTATTTCATTCCAACTAATGCCCACCTACATGCAAATTGTTTGCATTTATAATGCTAAAAAAATTTACAATTCTCCATTTATTTCCAAGAAAAATTAACAGCTATATTAAGAAATGTATAAAGAAAAGAAATCAGAATTTGTAATAAAAATATTTTTTGAAATAAAAATAATATTTTTTAAAAATATTTTGATGCTATTAATTATTAACTGAAAAAATTGAGTAATTTGATAACGTCTGCAATTCACATGCAAAAAAAATTTAAAAATAATTCATAAAGAAACAGGGAAGTAAATATTACATTTGCATCTAAACAATTTTTTCTTCAATAAGTTATGACTTTATTCCACTTTTCAATCATTATTTGAATTTGTAAACCTTTCTGATTTAATTTATATTAAATTAGAAGAAAAAGGTAAAAAAAAAAATAGCTTCTCAGGAAACTATGACTGCTGAAAATTTATAACACACAATTTCTCCCACTGAATTGCCAGCAATCAATTTTTTCATGCTAAGAAGTTTTGCAAATATGAGAAAATCAATCCTCTATGTATTGAATTGTAGTTAACATGAAAACAAAAGCATTAAATAATGTAAATTAATAACAACTACAATTGGCTAACTTTTCAAAGAATTCTCAAATCAATAATATCCATGGAAAATAAATAGAATTACAGATTATACTAAACAGACCACAAGTGTAATAGATTACAAATTATTTGTTAGATAATATATTGATAAAAAGTGACCAATTTTCCATAAAATACCAATAATATATTTTTAATTCTCAAATTAGATAAATTTTTTTCAAATACAGTTATTAATAAATATGGTTTTAAAGGAGTAATAATTTAAAACTGCATATAATACACAACTTACAGCTCAAGCACGTAAAAGTTGCAGAGAATTTATAATTAACTTATTGCTTACCCATCATGAAATGACCAGAGAAATATGTTACTATCAATTGTTAACCATGCACGACCAATTTCAGGAAACAAGCCCATTTGGCAGTTGCTTTGCATAACTGAGGCAAGTTAAGGCAATTTTTTAAATCTCTCATTGTTAAAGTATAGTTAAATGCAAAAGACAAAAAGAAATTAATATCAAATATTTCAATATGTTCTTTTAAGAATTAAAAAAAATTCTAGTGAAAAGTTTTTCCAAAGCACATAATCAATTTTCCAGGGATATTTTTAAAAACAGTACAAATAAAATCATTCTCCTCAGATTTCTACATAAATGGTATCTTCTGAATTTTTCTATAGAATATATACTATTTCATTCTATTTTTTTTAAAAATCACAAGACAGGCAGTTCAATATATTAATTCATCATACAGAAATATTTGAAAATTCATATTTCATTGCACTATTAAATGAATTACAAAGTTGTGAATTTGATTTCATTTGTTCAATTAGCATGCTGCACTTAAGAATCAAATTACTTTCATTACGCTTACATTACAATTTATTTTTCATAAAAAGTTGCATAAATTGACATAAAGTATAAGGAATAGAGAAAATCTTTTAATTAAAATTAATTAAGGATCTAATTTCATCAAAAAATTTTAATTAAAATTAATTAAAAAATTAATCATTTTTTTATTAAAATATGTTCTAATCAAAGTCTAGTTCCTCAAGTCAAAAATATAATAAGTATCTTATTTTATTAATTATTAAATTATTTTTTCAACAGATGAAAATGTAAGAGCTGCAACCACTTATCTGACTGTGCAATGTCTTTAATAAATACCTCACAATGGACAAAGTTACTTCCGGTGGCAATTAAATACAATGCAAGAAAAAATTATCAATACTTTCATATTAACCACATATCATTGGTAAATATCAAACAAGTTTTGCTTGCCAATAAAAAAAAATGCAATATAATATTGATAACTTGTAACATTTATAATATAAAACAGAAAATTTATGTATCTGTCGGTCCTAAACGGTGAACCGTAGTGACATGAAATTTGCATACAACATTCTAGAGCACATTTCTAGGTCAACAGTGCTATTTTCAACCTTCAGAGTTAATTAGTTCTTAAGATATTAAATTAAGTAACGAAAATTAGCTGCCGTTAAACCTAATGCTTAGGCGTTTTTTTGTCAACTTCTGAAATATTTATTAGACAACAATTATTTTTATGCCATCTTAAAGAGCAGAAAATGATCTTTTTAATGATATTAGTTCCATTGCGATAAAGTGTTTTCTCCAATTGTTATTAACATTTAAAAATTTATTTTTAACGCAATTTCTAATGAATTATTCTTATAGAAATAAATTCAAGCCTATATACTATTTCGTGCACAGGCTTTTGCCAGTGTTCAAGTTAATATAAGAAAATATTGTTTTAATTGAGCATAAACAACAAAGTAGACTTTTCACTTCCTGTTGTCATAGCATTTACACCTTTTAATACGGTTAAACAGTGATCCAATGACGTTAGTGAATTATTCTCTCGATGTTTTGCTTAATTTTCACAAATTTTTTAATGATCCTAATGAGTGTGTGCTAAGCCTCTAAGGTTACTTAGTTCGGTTGCTATCGTAGGAAGGGGAAAGAAGGAGGGGGAAAAAAAGATGTTCTAACGGTCTATCTGTCACGAGAACTCCTCCTTAACGGTGAATACTCTTGAGAAGAAATTTGCACATGTCATTTTAGGGTCCGTTCCTAGATTAATTCTACTTCTTCAAATTTTCAAAAAAATTATTTCCTAAAATATTTAATTAAATAAAGAAAATTAAGCCAATTTTCGGCGTTTTATTTCAGATTTTCGCCAATAATTTCAGAAAAATATATTGAACATAGATTATTTACATACCATTTTAAAAAGCAGAAAATTATCTCTTTAAACATTTCAATTTAAATGCCATATGTTCTTTTCCTTAATTTAATAAACATTTCAAATTTATTTCGTACACAATCTGTAACAATGCTTTTTATTATGGTAATTAAATTAAAACCAATTGATTGTTTTATCAAATCTTGCATTACAGTATATTTACCATTGTGAAAGCTATGATAAAATTATTGTTCTCTTTGAATGTTAACAAAAAGGTAGAAATTTTATTCAGCTTTTATTTTGTAGTATATACATCTTTCAATATGTTTGCACAACAATTCAATGATGTTAATTACTCTCTTTCTGTGATGTTTCATTTAATTTTACAAATTTTTTAATGATCATAAAAAAATCATGTAACATCCTTCAAGATTGTTGGGTAGGGTGGGTTGAAAGAAGTGATTTTCTTTTTTCAGAACGCTTTAGTGCGGAAAAGTTGCCTATTACAATAAAAAGGAAAACGGCATAAAAAAAATTTAAATCGGTTAACATCTTCCGTTCACGCATCATACTTAAAAGTTAATGAAAAATTGCAAAAATCGCACCTCTTTTAGAATTTTTTAAGTTAGATAAAACTTTTAAAATAAACACGCTTTAGTTTTTTATGCTTGTTTTATGGTTTAAATAACCTAAATAAATTAAATTCTGATCAATAATCTAATTTTTTCAGTTCACACAACGTCTCAGAAAAAACAGAAATATACCAATTTTTCGCAATTTTCACTGTGCAACAAAACGAACCAGAACTCTTAATTAAATTGAACTGGTTCGAATTAGATTGAACCATGGCGTGGTCCCTCCCTACCTACTCTGCCGCACCCCACCACCAACAACAACTCAGGCTTCTACTCGCCAGTCGCCACCACTGCCTTCACTTCAGTCTTTTTTTGTCTGTTACATGTGGTGCACAATTTGGTGCTGTGAGTCTGTGCTGTGCATTGTGCAGTACTGTTTTGTTTAATGTTTATTCTAACAACATTAGCTAATGATGAAAGAGAAAACTAGAAGTAGTAGGGGTTAACCAACACTGGATGGAAGAATGATGTCATCCACCGAATGGAAAATCATGTAGGACGCCAGCTCAGTGGAGCATATGCCTCCTGCATTTTAATAAGCTTCCTTTTTGCCACATTTTCCAACATATTGACGTTCAAACTGCGGGGCCTAAATCTTTTAGTGGGCCAATCGGGCAGCAGCTCGATTGCTGTGAAAAACTCCCCGTGTTGGATTATGAGCCCATAGATTGTTCGATTCCTGATATAGACAGGAATTTGCTGAGCAAAGATAACAGTATTTGTTGGACATCTCAAATGCTTGGGAAATTGTCCAGAAGACTTGGCAAATCAGGACCCTGGTCCTTTGTTCCATTCCAGATGGCTAACTGTGGCCAACCGAGTCCTTGGGTTATATATAAGTTCACCAGATCCATCCGGAAAAATAACAGAAATAGTTAGCTTCATCTTAAAATCATACATGCATGTGTGATTTGTCATAAAAAAAAGAGAAAATATTTTATTGACGGACCAAATGTCTTTCAAGCAATCCAAACATCACGGTATTTATCCGACGAATTACTTCAAGTTGTCAATCCAATAATACAACGAAATGCGTTCTTTGCGCACGCAGAGAACTCTCTGTTGGCAATGCTTGTTGATGAAAGAAAACATATTTGGGAGCTCGGTCACAGAAGGATCTTAAAAGCAAGACAAATCGTCCCACAGAAGAAGACTGTTAGAAATTTCGTACCACCAAAGATAGACTTTCAAGCTTCCGATTACACTGAAATTATTAATTGGAATTCTTGTGTGGTGTATCCTCTGCCAATGCTGCAGGACCTAAGTGAAGAGGATATTAAATCACTAATCATTTCTGAAACTACGCCTATCAGAGAAATACAAAAGTTTTCCTGTCACACCTAGGCTGTGGAGAGGTGCATCAAACTTGTAACAGAAGCCTCGAATAAAGTATGTGTACAAGAAGATAGAGATTGCTATATCCGAGCAACAATGAAATCTAGATCGATTATGCCTAATTTCTCCAAAAAATCAGACTTTAAATGTGAGTAGATATAAAAAAGAAAAAGTAAAAAGCACAATAAGCCAAAGAATACTACTCTATGGAAAATCTTTGTAAATATAATGTAAATACCACACCCAACAATTGGATGGTTGGTTGGGTAGGGTGTGGGTGGAATTACACGTGCAACCACCTCCACGTGGTGAGTTCTGGGTCATTTTGCTATAGCAAAACAAGCGAAGAGTTACACAGTGATAATTGCAAAAAATTGGTATATTCCAGTTTTTTCTGAGACATTGCGTGAATGGAAAAAAATAGATTATTGATCAGAATTTAATTTATTCAGGTTATTTAAACCATAAAACAAGCATAAAAAACTAAAGCGCGTTTATTTTAAAAGTTTTAACTAACTTAAAAAATTTACAAAAAAGGCGCGAGTTTGCAATTTTTTATTAACTTTAAGTACGATGTGCAAACGGAAAATGTTAACCGATTTTATTTTTTTTATGCCGTTTTCCTTCTTATTACAATAGGCAACTTTTCTGCACTAAAGCGTTCCGAAAAAAAAAAATTATTTTTTTCGACCCACCCTATTGTTGAGCCCACTTCCTACCGGAAGGAGGGGGCCCAAGCAGAAAAAGAATAAAAACTATGCTGTTTTTTCTGGTCAGTGACAAAAACACTAAAGAGAAGATAATTGTAGTCGGAAAATGCCAATAAAATCCAAAATATGAAAGAGTTTCTGTTGTTGCTGAAGCAATGATGGGGAGGGGAAAATGGAGTACGAAGGACTACGAGATGCTTGCCAGGTGGTTCAAACTAAAAAGAGAAAAAGAAGGGTGTTTCACTGCTGGTTAAAAAAGGGTCAGCGGATTAACGAAAATCAACGAAAGACACTTCCGCGAAAAACTCTTTTATTAAATTGAAAGTATTACAAGTACTTGGACTTGAAAATATTTTTATTCCGAGCAATGCCGGGTATATCAGTTAGTAATATATATAATATAGACCAATATACAATTGGTGTTTCATAAAACTTTGTTCATATTCGCCAATAGTATGCGATTAATATGAAAATGTCAAATTATCTGTCTTCTGTTTTCGAGCAAAATACCACTTGCAATAAATTCAAGAAATGTTTTTATATTCAAATTAAGCACATATTGATCTGGATATGCTAATGATTAAGGATTTTTTATTTTTAGGCTGAGACAAAATATTATTATTGTATATGTTTTCCCATTTTCTTCACTTTCATCCTCAGAATGCTTCAATTGTATTTAAAACTCTTGTCAGCACTTTAAATTATCCTCTAATGCAGATATAGTTAAATTTTATTTTCAATGTTGGATAGAGTACAAGTATGTCGAATGACCTCTCAAACTTTGAAAAAGAAGCACCTGGAATACAGAGGAAATGATTTTTTTCTTGAAATTAGATATTGAATTGGGAAAACAAAGATCTACTCTATCAGATTTTATACATGGAAAATAAACTTTATGAGGAATAAAGGGAAAAACAACAGACGTAAATTAAATTTATCAAACAAAAACAAAATGTTCAATTTCTAGGCTTGCTGCAAATAAAATTTGTCAAAAGATAAAATGCAAGTTATACGATTAAGTGTATACAGAACACCATATCCAGATGCTAAAAGTTTTCAGTACAATTGAAGTATGCAGCAGCTTCAAAATGAAGAAAGTGAGAAAACATAAACCATTATAATATTTTATCTCGGCTTAACAACATAAAATCTTAAATCATTGGTATGTCTAGATCAATAAGCACTTAATTGTAATTAAAAAGAATTCATCATATTATATCCCTTTCTTAATAATTTTACCTTTTTAATGATACCAATTTTATATCTGTGAAATGTTTCCTTCAACTTTTATTAATTTTTCAAAATTTAATAATTAAACTATTACAGCAGAAGATTCTTAAATAAAGCAAATTTAGTGATACTTCGCTGCTAGGCAACAGTGAGACTTTGAACAAATTTCTTTTTATTTCTGCAAATATTTTTAAAAGAAGTGAAAGATCACTGTCAACTTTAAAAGGCCCAAAAGTTAATTACATTTTTTTTAATTAAAAATTAAGCAAGAGTTTACAGTTTTTTGTGATATATTTCGAAAGTGTTATGTTACAATAACTATTTTTATACTATATTAAAGTTTTAAAAAATGGCTTTTCAGTGGCACAATTTTCATTTGCATTCAAAATTGTTGCTCTTATTTCAATATTTTTAAAAAATTCAATTGTGTATAAAATTCACAATTTGTAGCAGTGTATTTTTTATTGTTAAAGAGCAAGTATGCATATGAAGAGCTGTTGCTAGAACATATAAATAAAATTCTAGAAGAATACTAAAAAAAAGTTTAAAAGCAGACGATTCATAATTTATATCAGGAACAACTATTGATCTGGTTTATTTTGACACTTTTTATTAATGAAAATTTAATTAATTGACCCAAAATATTCGCCAAGATCCTTCTTATACTTCACTATTTATGAACAAATTTTGAAGTAAAAACATTTCAGATAATAAAGGAATTTTTGTATTATAATTTTCTATACAAAAATAGTTTTTTCATTAAAAATATTAGCCATAAAAGTGTTTTAATCCCAAGTAACACCGGGCATAACAGATAATCATTAATAAAATCGCTAAACATGTATAAAACATGAAAACTAGATCCTCAAAAACAATTCGACAAATCAATAATTGCCCTTTTTTCATTTAAATTGTTATAAATCAAAAACATTAAAAAAATATATATCATGACTATTATAAAAATATCAAAATGATAAATCGTTAAATTTTTAAATAATTTTGTTGAATTCATTTTAAACTTTTTCCATGCCACCCATTTAATATGTTAAAAGAATACAATGAAAATATTATAACGAATAGCAGTTCAGACTGTGCAATGTTACGATTGTAAGAGAAATCTATTTCAAAGGATACAACCAAACTGTTCCACAAGTTCTGTAGGCAATGGTATTCTTTTCACTAAATTGAGCTGAGAGAGCGACTGGAGACTGATGCTCAATTCAGATATTCCAGGATAATCTTGATCATTAAGGCCACTTACTGTGGGCAATGTGGCTGTAATGGGGGGAAAATGAAACTACTAATGAACAAAAATTTGAAATAAATCATACAAGGCAAATAATAATAAACAGCAATTAATAAGTTCTTATTTTCAATAATGTAACTTTATTTAAAAAGAAATTATGTAAAAAAATACTTTTTAACTATTTACTTTTAAATTATCAAATACCTCAAAATCTTTAGTAATTTCTGTAAAGAATCCTATAATAATAAACTAGAAATTTTAATCTACTTCATTTAATGTAGAATTGTTTAATACGACATGGCTAAATCAAGTTAACATTGAAAAGAATATTTTAACTTCTTTAAAAATGAATATTACATGAAATATTTAAGAATAATTTAATAACAAATATAAAACGAGCTTCAAATGTGAAATACCTTAATAAGGTTAAACATGAATGGTTTGAGTTGTCTACTTCTAAATAGAGAAAATTGTTAGAAATAAGCAACAAAGAATTGTAGAAGGAGAATGTTTTCTTATCTTTATAAGATACATTTTTAGATTCAAGCAAACAAATTTCAATTCAAACATTTAATATTTTACCCATGCTATTTATTAGTCTTTTAAGGTTTTTTATAGATAGGCAAAATTTTATTCTCTTCATATAATTCATGTTAAACCCATTTGAAAACTGCATGCTTCCATAAACCAGTTTATGTTTGCTTTGAGTTTTAATTAAAAGCAGGGGGGAACTAAACATCCTCCACAGTAAAGAAAAATTAATTTAAAATTAAAAAAGGAAAAAAATTACCTCCACCCATTTTCAGACAGTCCGTCAATTCAGGATACGAATTATCCAGTTGCATCTGTGTTTCTACCATTTTTGTAGATGACTCCAAAACATCCTTTGGCACTCCATTGACTGAATGGCTACTAGCATCTAATGTTGGCATCTTGCTTAATGTAAAAATCTGTTCAGAAATAAAATTTAAAAAAAAAATTCACAACAATATCTAATTTTGAAACTTTAAATATTTCATTACCTATAAGAAAATCCTAACAAATTAGGAAAAAAGCAGAATTTCAAAAGATGGATCTTAAGATATAAAACTTTCAAACTATTTATACCACTGATTCAGAGAATTGGATGAATTTATATTGATAAAAAGGATCAAACCATCCATTTATAACTGCAACAGGAATACAAATACTACAACTGCATTCATTCTAAAAGCAGTTTATTGTACATGCCTGAAAAAGTGCTAATTACCTGTTCCCAATACCTAACATTCGCACAGGTTGCTTTTCACTTCGCTGAATAAAGTATCTGTCGTCCTGTAACACAATGCCCATTTGTACTATATACTTAGGGTTACCATAATTCTCTTAGCTGAAATCCGGACACACTGGAAGGGGGGGAGGACAAAGCATTGTATAAAATTCTAAATTCTGCCTACAACCCTTTTTTATAACAATAAAAAATGTCTAGTCTAGGCTTTACTTCTAGTTTGGGGGAGTGAAAAAATTTAAGATGTCAGAATGCAAAAAATATACAATTCTTATTAATGTTTGGTAAATCAAAATTATAATGATGACATACAGAACTAAAACTACCTAAGCTTTTAATTCCTTAGCTCAAACACCTTATCATCAACAATGGGTGTATACAGAGTAAACAATGAATTTTCTTTTATCAGCAGAATGACTTCAGCTTTTTTGAATACTTCAGATTTTCTCAATTACAGTATACTCTCTATTATCCACGCTCATTCCAGACTCACAAAAAAATTTTAAGAGAAACATTTTCACGCTTATCATGCATGTAAAACCGATGTTGATGTTCGATCGAGAGATTCATTCCGTGAAACTAGTGGGTCGTGACGGTGGAGGCTATAAGAATAGATTTTTTTCTTTGTTCCTCCTTGAGCAATCTCTACCGGTTCAAACCCTAATTTTACGAGAAATGAATCATCCACTTCCAACTAGCTCATTCTCGTACGAACACACTTCTCCCTGACACGTCATTCTTTAACATCCGTCTTCTCTCACTTTCGCATGTGTTCCTTTAGTTTTTGTGTCTTGTTTATCGTCAGTTAATAGCGTGAAATTTTTTACTGATAAAAATAAGTGGTGCGAAACCAAAACGTTTTAAATGTTAAACAAAAATTAGAAATCCTTCAAGAACTTGATAATGGTGGATCAGCTAGTACTGATGCAAAAGATGTACTAAATGAGGGAAATGCAATTTCTCATTCTGCTGCTCTACAAACTGTGGAAACTTTGTTAGATTATATGGGACAAAGAGGATTTGATTACAGTGATATTATTGCAGTTCGTCAAATATGTGTCGATATACGACAAGAGATGAACAAACAGCAGAAGCAAAGACGCATTACAGATTTTTTAAAGCAGTAAATGTTAAAAGGAAAATTCAGTTTGATGTCATACAGCATGCAAATGTAAGTAATTTTTATATTTTTGTACTGATGTTGATTTTTTCTTTAATAAAAAGGAGTTTTCGGATTATCCATGTTTTTCTATTGTCCGTGCAATCCCTCCTGGTGTAATTAACCCAGATAATCGGGAGTGCACTGTACAACCAAATTTCTCTTTAAATACATTCACTGGTGTAAATCCGGACATTTTGAAGATCTGGACACCAGTCCGGATGCGAGCTTGAAATCTGGATATATGGTAACCCGTATATATACTTGTTTATTCCGCTGTTATGTGTTATTTTCTTCCATGTGCAACACTGTCACCAATAACGATTTGAATACCTACCCTCCCATACAGTATACAGAGATTACAAAAACAAAAAGCATTTCCACCACTTCTTTGGTAAACTTTTAAGTAGATACCAATGGTGACATTCATATTTTATTTAAGGAACATTAAATAAAAGTCAAGCTGTTAAAATTATGCATGAAATTTAAATCCAATTAAGACCATTAATGTGGAAAAATATTAATAAGCTTATTCAGATAATGATGAAAAGAAACCGAAACATATTAGACAGAATTATCACTAAAAAATTAAAATACAATAAAATAACAATTTTGCTTTTTTTTTATTTGCTAATTTTGAGAATATTCAAGCAAAACACTGTAAATAATCAATGAATTATTTATCACATACATTAATGTTAAATGTTTAACAAATGGCTTGTTACTTCGATTTTTGAAAAAATTTTTACGATAGTAAGTACATGGAGGACACTTTAGTGGAAATGCTAATCTGATGTGCAGAATACTTACTTCAAAAATCATTATCGATATTAGAAACAGTAAATATTAATTTACCACAAATAGATCATTCTTAAAACACCTTGCAAATTCATGAACACAAAGATTTCAACTAAGACTTTTAACTACTTATTCAGCATAAAGTCCAGCTCAAAACTTATTACGTATGAAGAATAGGTTACCATAATCCCAATTCAAATCATGATTCATATTTCTTAAACCCATTCTTCTCTAATTCTTATCTTTGTTTGTTTCACAAATTAGCCACAGAATTACTTCAACTAAAACCCTCTGTGAGCATGATTACTTCCCCAAGAAAAAAATTTTTAGAATATCAAAAATATACCTATTTTCTCTTATTTATTCTTGTAAAGTCGTTTACGACATCTAACAATGATGTATTTAAAAGAAATATACGTCAGAATATAAATCCTTTCCAATATTATGCACTGGTTATCATTCAATAACAAAACGTGATTGCCAAAATTTTCCGCGCATTTTGAAGCAGTGCCGAAGAAAACACAAGCGCAAACAGATTGTGAATTAACACTTTACAACAGTCTTCTTACAATGACAAATTCGAATTTAATACGATGTAATAAAAAGTTATTAAACAACAAACCAGTTAATTATTTCTGTATGAGAACCTGGTAAACAATTTTGAGACAAAACCTAAAACATTTTGAATTGAGTAAACTAAAAACATTGCCATTTCCAAAATCCAATATATCACAATTAGGGGGGAAATGTATTTTAAGAAAAGAACATCAAAACTACTTTTGTGTTATCTTTTTTCGTTACCTTGTGATGAAAAATACATTCGAATATCTTATTTCGTATTTGTAAATGAAAAAATAGTGATTCATGAATAAAACAAAACTTACAAAGAGCGAAAAAAAATTGAGAGCTAAATTTTAACAAGGGTATTCAGATAATAGAATGATGCAATATAGCCAAATATTTATTTAAATTTACCATAATATAAAAATTTTCTTATTTATTCCACTTTTAATTTCTGTAAACAATTAATTAAGTACTGAGGAATTGACACTGATTTTTCCCTCGGTTGGTGAATATTCAAGAGTCTGGTGATTTCAATAGCATAAAAACTTTAAATTCACTTAAATAATAATTTTTATTTTGAAACTGTGAAGTGAGAAATGCACAGACATATTTTTTAAAACAGGACACCCTTTCATGTTCACTCCTGACTGCTTGCATTGTTTGAGGAAGCAATCGTTGAACAACACAGCTCCAAGAAATGAAATTTTTCACTGTGACTGCAAATTATTCTGTTTGTAGGCGGTTAGTTTAAACGGATAGCGGAAAAAAATGTCTTTTGATTTCCTGCTAAAGTAACACTCATTTTTATCAAAAATACTTTTAAATTTACTCCCGAGATGTAACTTTATCATAAAATGCCAATATTTCCCCCAAATCTATCGAGTGAAGTTCAGCATTTCCCTAAGAGGCTACCATGGAATCATTCAACGTGTACCCCTGATAATGTATCGCACTGTTGTTTGTTATCGTCTGGTTGTTGATAGTACGATTTTCTTTTGGCTATGCTGCGTTCAAATTAGGTAATTTATTGTTCTTTCCAGATGTGATTGTTTCTAATGAAAAATAATTTTAGATGAATTATTTTATGTTGGCGATATTTCAGAAACCGGCAAACGAAGAAAAATATTCGTGCCAAATTTGGCGCCATCTTGTGTTGCCATCATAATGTTTGTTTTGCTTTTATTGAAATGACATATCTGAATCACGCCTTTTCAAAAATAAATAAAAAAAGCGCTTAAATATAACACGCGAATTTAAATATTAGGGTAAACTTTTTAAACAATTGCATACTGCTAAATTTCGTGGGAAACCAATTTTATCCGTTTTATTTTTTTCTAGATATGTTCCAAATTAAATTCAGCATCTTTTCTTTTGAAATTCAATTATTTTGTTGAGATTAATTAATTTATGTAATTCATTCTAATGGACATCTTACCAAATAGTTATGGCATAAAATCTTCTATCATTTTCATCTTGCAATTAATGTTTCTCTATCAAGTAGGAATTAACTAATCAGAAAATATAGTTTTGCATTTTTATGACAAATGTTCATTCAACTTCATATTCTTTCGTCATTTCAAAAGTTAAATCTGAAAGCTATGTTGTAGACTTCACTTTGTTAAACTTGTTATATTCTGTTTTCAGGAAGCATGTTAAATTAAAGCTGAGAAAAGTATTTCAACTAATAATTACACTAAGATGCATTGGTTTTAATTAAATAAAATGATAGAGTATTTAGCAGATATTGTTTTATCAAGAATCAATTTACTATCTAACTTGTACTTTTTCTTTTCATGAATAATTGTCTACTAGAACAAAAAATCTATTTGAACAATCAATTATGCAAGTCTGCTGTAGTCTTTTCTCATAATGAAATTGTATGGCATTCAGTTTATTTGGCTCTGTTATTGAGAAATTTAGGTTAATATTAATTTACAAATGATTTTTAAGTTAAATTTTTTTATTCTTTCTTATATTTTTAACCTTATTTAAGGAGTTATTCCATAAAATAATTTTTAACCATTTATTATCTTGAATAATTCGTCCTAAATGGAAATCTGACTCTTGTATAAAATGCTTAATCCAGATTAAAATATTTTAGGCATACACTACAAAACAATTCAAATCAGTTGTCGCTTCTTCATCAGTACATTATAATTTCATAAAAATCATTGAAACCTTACTGGCCAATATCAAAAATTTTATGTGACTTAATAAATTTATTGCTCAAAACTATAATGCACAATCTTTTCTTTTTAAAAGTTCTTTACATGACAATTTTTGAGAACTAATTTCCCCGATCGAGTGTTGTTTGAATATCAAACTAAAAAAGTAGAAAGCCATTATACTTTAATTTTTTTAATTGCTACTTAAAAATATATAATTACTGAACAGTTAATGTTTTTTAATTGCTCACCTTCACATTTTACTGTGTTCTACTATTTCCTGCTCACCAGAACTGCTTTTAAAATACTTTTTTTATTAGATAAAAAAAAAAGTATTTTAGTTTAAAAGCAGTTCTGGTGAAGAAAAGTTCATAAAATATATTTAAAAAAATCGCTTTCTCTGTTCTTTTTTTCAAAATTTGACTTCAATAAAATCATGAAATGCTGATGCTTGGTAAAATGACATGGCTGTGGAACTAAAAAAATGGGTAACAGAATTTCAATATCATAAACACTTATCTTAGGGTATTTTTCTTTAGCTCCTTAAGTGGTTTAATACCAAAAAATAGTATTTGCATATATCACATTTTTGGTTTAATAGTGCTCAGAAGAATATTTCAAGGTTATTGCCTTATATATCAGTGAAATGTGTAGAAAGACTGTTTGGACATTATTTCTGTTATTTCATTGCAACTTTCTGTGAAAGTACTGAAATAGTCAGGCTTGTTTAATGTGTTCATTACCAGCATTTATTAAAAAATGCATCAATTTTATACAAAATTATACTGCTTGTCATTTGAGGATGTGGCCAAGGTCAATGTATCAAAGTTTTTGGTTACAATCATTGTCCAGGTCTGGATTAATCTTGTATTGTTACAGCAGATATTTGTATTTTAAAAAAAAATGCTAGTAATTTGTGAGCATTGATTTCTTTGGATCACTTTAATATTGATTTTTCCAGTTAAAAAATGTCTTAAGAGTTCCAAGTATTTCAATGCAAATGCAGAGTATGAATTTATAACTATGTTTTCAATTTAATATGAAATATTTAGTAATGGTGTGATAAATCACTGGAAAGTGATTATTTGGTAAAAAATAAAAATGGAAAGTTTGCTATCCAGTATTATAGGTTACATATTGTTTTTCTTTGACAATTCAATACCTAGCTGTTTATCATTTTGCAATTACTCTCAATGTTATTGGGTGTCAGTGAATATGAGATACTTTTATCTTACATAATATGTTAAAGTATAACATCCAATATTCTTTTAGCAGAGTTTATGTTGAATTCATTGAAGTATACAGACCTGGCTATTTTTATTATTAGAAGAGGGAAAATTAAATTTCTATCAAGACTGAGGATAGAAACTGTAATTGCATACCATGCCAACTACTGCAGAATCTCCGTAGTTACTATGAATTTTATCGAAAATTTCCGCAAACTACTAATAAGATTAAAATTTTTACAGAAACTAGTATTTTTCCCCCTTGTGTGCAGTCGTTTTATTGTATTCCTCGATGGCATGACATCCAGATTTTTTTTCTACATTTCAATGTTTTTGAAAAATGCCATATAATTATTTCTAATTTTGCTAATAGTGATATGTATATTTCTTTTAGTATTTATTCAGATAAGATATTTTTCTTAAAAATAGAAATTTTTGATTACTTAAAATATGATGAAATATATAAATCTTAAATTCAAAATTTACCCTCGTAGACGGACAACCACCTTTCCAATGTTGGCATGTATGTAATTGTCAACAATACAGGTGAGGGTTTAATTTGGTGTTAAAGCACATTTTTTTTATGTTTGAAGTGTAATATTTCTCTCGTATTTTTTGCAATAAATTGCTGTTTATTTTAACTGAAGGCATCTGGTTTGTTTTTACATTCAAAAATTTAAACTGAGCCAAACCTCTGTCTAGATTTTAGACATTAAATTGTATTTTAATCCATATTCAACTCTATTGCTCCGAATTTTTATTCCATCCATATGTTTAGTTTTTTTATCATGCCATTTTTTTACTTTTGAGCAAACAATTTTTATAGTATAGAGCATTGATATTTCATTACTTTGTTATCACAACCTGAAGTTTCTGTGACGCTATTTCTAGGGGCTATTAAAATTGGATTGATTTTGTTACATCTGTAAAAAAGTAGAGCAAAGATGAAAGACATCAACAGAACTTCTCGAGCCTTCTGTTACTGTGGTCAACCAGGAGAGTAGGTCATTTTCCTGTTTATTTACTACTAATAATATAATATAAAGATTATCTATCATAGGTATAAATTTATAAGATAAGAAATAACAGTTTTAAAATTTTGATGCTCAGACATGTTTACATAGAATTTTCTTGTAAAAACTATAAATTATCTGGACAGTTTAAGCATGTCCTCTTATTTGTGCTTCACTCGCGGCATGATCAGTCCTTAACATTCAAGTCATTTTTTCCAATCTTTCATCCATAAATTTGTTTATAAAATTTTTTTGAATTTGATGCTTATGTAGTTAATTTATAAATAGCTCTTGGTAAGCTTATATTTTTGCAAAATTGCTGCATTTTGGTTGAACTGGTTTTTTGTATGTGATGCAGATGCAATTAAAATTATATCATAAATATATTTTATGACTGATATTGTATTTGCTTTATAAAACTATTATTAACCTTCTCCAACTGAAATTATTTGTTAATTCCTGTGATGCCAAAAGGCATCATAAGTCTGGCAGGGTTCCCACGGTCCATGAGAGTCCTTGAATTTTTAGGCGACCACCGATAATCTCCGCCCCCATTTTCTCCTCAACGCGAAATATGAAGGTCACTGAAAAAACTCCGGGAATGCACTCGTGTTTCTACTCGCCGCTTATTACCCTCTTCAGAGTAAAATAGTTAAGAGGGGTAGTCCGTGCCTTCGGAGTTTTCAAACAAATAGTACTCTCTTGTAAGTGGGGGCTTTAACCCTCTGATTCGTAGGATATTCTGAGCACCCTGCCCCCCCCTCAGAAACCGCAATGAGAGCTGACAATCTTAAGGGGTTTTATTTGAAAGAAATCGGTTTGGTCCGGGGTTGAAATGCTAATGGCCAGTTTTGAGGATTACAGCGAATATATGTTCGGACTTTCCCTAACAGTTCTAGGAAATATCCCTTTTCTCCAAGGTGGAAATTTTACAGAGAGAGTGGGACGTTCTCGAACCGTAGGTTGGTTGCCCATTGCGCTTCGGTCTTTTCAGTATGAAGAGTTTATTTCACTGCTTAGACTTGAAACTTATATCTAGGTGGGGGTTAAACATCAGTGACTTATTTTTATTTATTTCATCTGTTTAAAATTTTAATCAATCATGTATTGATAGCTACTTTTGATTATTGTCTCTTGAGAAGGTAAAAAATAAAAATAATTTTGATTTAAAAATTTAGTTTTAATTCTGTTTGAATCATTGTTACATTGTGATTGAATTACTAAAATGGCCAGGCTTGATCTTAAAAGCCATAATACAAAGGCTTATAAAAGATCTGTTCCAAAAAGCATAAAATAGTTATTAATTGTAAATTTCTTTAGTGTTCAATTGAGATTGACTTATGGATATTCAAGATAAATTAGATGCAAGTTTTGATTTTATCTCGATATATTTCAAGTTTTCAGTTAAGATTCTATTGCTATTCATTATTGCTTCTACACTGTCTCTTGCCCTATTGACATCAAAGATTAAAAAAATCATGATCGTTTTTGAAATTTTTATTTTTTATATTTATTTAATTTGTAGTTTGATTCCTGTAAAATCAGAACAAATGCAATATCAAGTGTATAGACTCATTTTACAGTTTTTCAAGTGAAAAATTCAGTTATGTACAATTTCTACAATATGTAATTTTATGGTCCTTGAATTTTCTTAAGTCATTGAAAGTCCTTGAATTTTTTTTCTTCAATAAAAGTGGGAACCCTGGGCTGGAAAGGGTTAATATGGGATAATCTGGATCTCAAGAAAGGATAATCTGTTCCGATTATCTAATATATTTGATGTAAGGTAAGTGCTCCAGTAGTGGGCCACGTACCAGTAGTGGACCACTTGAATTTTTAATTTGCAAAACTAATTCCAACATTCCAGTGAAATAAGCGATCTGCCTCTGGTAGACTGAAACCCTTATCAACTACAGGGATGCCACTTTTCCGCCGAATGGCGGATTTCCACTTTTTTTGTTTTTTTATAAATCCGCGAATTGAAAAATTCCGCTTTAAAAAAAAAAAAATCCTCGATTTCCACGGATATTTCTTCTTTCTTTATCTTCAATCTTTGTGGGTTATAAAACTGGCTCCGAAATCTCAATTTATTGTGTAAAAAATTTTAAGATATGTGTATTTAAGGCATACATTGGGTGTGCTAAGTAAGTGGCTTGTGGGAAAAAATGCCTTTTGCCAACCCTTTTTTAAAGGCAGTATCTTCACTGGATCCATGCAATAGAAAGACTTCTGTTGCATTAGAATTGATGAAAGAACTGCCACTCTATGCTTCAAATGTTGTTCAAGATTCAGAAAAAGAAGCATATGATTTGGAAATACATGATTTTCAGAATGATCATTTTAGTAATATTGTAGAAGAATCTGTTGATTTATGGTGGAGAGATGTGGAGAATACCTCAAAATATCCTCTACTCTCAAGGATGGCATTTGCCTTGCTAACCTGTTTCCATGGACTCAAAGTGGAAAGTAGCTTTAGCATAATGAATAATGTGATTACACCTGGAAGAAACAGATTAAATGTTTCAACATTTGATGCAATGCAGTGCATTAAATATGAGCTGCGCTCACAAAAAAAAATTGGCAGTGTCTATGTTTTCCAAACATGACTTTCTCAAAGAAATGTAATTGAATCCAAAAGAAGAAAAGTTGAGGATAAAAGTAAAAGTAAAGCTGTCAAAAACATTCATTCAGAACAGTCATTAAAACATCCTCTAGAACAAAATTCAAAAACAAAAACTACTAATGATACATCGGAACAATCATTAAAGCAACCACTTATACAAAATTTGAAAAATAAAACTGCTGTTGCTATATCAGAACAACTTTCTGAACTTATTTCTAAAAGAAATGTTAAAGTTTAAAAAAAAAAATCCTAACTATCAAAGAGATGTTTCTGCAGGCAAATATTAAAAATGAAAATGTTTTATTTTTATAGATTTTCTGCATTTGAATGTAAAAATACAGCATTGTAATAAAATTAATAATATGGTTAGTATTTTTCAAAATTTTTAATTTCTGTGAAGAATGCGGTAATTTAACTTTTTAGTAACTTAAACATTTTAAATTCTATCCTAGTGTTGGACATTTTTTAATTGTAAAAATATGTAATTTGGATTGGATTTCTGTTTCTAATATTCATGCACAACTTTATTGGGTAAAAATATTAATTAAAAATCAAATTTAAATTATATATATATTTGTGTGTTGTGCGAGTCAACCTCATTTTTATGCAGTCGGCTTATTTTTTAAAAAGTATTATAACATTGATTTCAATTATAACAAAATTATCATTTTTTGATATATTATATTAATTTATGAAATTCATGCATAAATGTTATGAAAAATGGAAATTTTACTTCACAAATTCTTTTACTCGTGTGCGATTCCTATACTTTTAACTTTTTTTTAAATTCATGCGCGATTTCCTCATTTTTGCTTTTTTTAAAATTCATGCGTGATTTCCTCTTTTTTGGTTTTTTGTAAGTGGCATCCCTGCAACTAAATACCAAAGGCACAGCCTTTATTTCCTGTTTAGTTAGGAGCTAGAAAGTTTGTTGCTGAAGTTGGTCTCTGAGAGAAGCATGCTTATTCTTAGCGATTTCCTTAAGAGGTAACTCTTCATTCAACTATTTTTTAACATACATTCTATTTGTTTTTAAAATGAATTTTTCTTGATATTATTTGATTATATAATGAATGTATTATAAACTGTCTTTAAATTAAATAATATTGATAATTTATAGATAGTGAAGGGTGGCCCACTTTTGGATCAATGTTTTACTAAATGCTCCAGTAGTGGGCCTAGGGAGGCTAGTACTGGAGTACATGTTTTCTCTCAAATAGACTGTTTTGTGATGTTTAATAAGAAGGTTATGTCTTGTAAAGTCTTTTTATTTAATTAGATTTGCTTTATTTTTTATCAGAACCAGTAGTAGGCCACATGGCCCACTTTTGATACACTAATGGCCCACTACTGGTACACTATGGAACATTCTGACCAATTACTTAAATAATAAATATTTTATAGTACTGTTGAGGAAAAGACAGATATTCAAGAATTAGTTGGGCTCTGTAACGAGACAGACAATAATGACTATCGCATTGCTGGACCATCGAAAAATATTCCATCACCATTTAAAAGGGCTCTTTTCTGGCTGCAGAGGAAAGATGATAAAAGAAAAAAAAAAAAAGATTTATTCAACATAAAATATCAAGATTTAATATCCACAATGCCCCCAAAAAAACTTAAAATGAAAGATCGATAATTAGCCATAAACCTTTAAAAAAAAATTGGCTGTTAGAGAAAAAATGTAAATCTCATGCGACTAGAATCTATAAATAAAAGATTTCACCTATATCAAGCCATTTTTATTGCATTTTTTATAGTGTATAATGTTAATGTATTTACTACTATATAAATGATTTTATTCTTTTTTCTTTGGCACAATTGACAAATCTGGTGGCCCACTTCTGGTGCATAGGAGTGATCTAAGTTTTTAATTTTTTAAAAATTATATTACAATTATTTTGATATTTCAGGTGATTATTATTTTAGATAAAAGTTTGAACAACCATAAAAAAAAAATACAGCTTAGCGAAACTTCTCAAAAGTTTAGATGATAATTGAAGAAATACCCTTAAGTGGCCCACTACTGGGGCATTTACCTTATTGGCTTTATAATGGCCTAATAAATCATAAGATCGTCATAACTTCAATTTTTTCATTACATTGAGTTTGTGAGAACAAAGAACAAATTTTTCCAGAATTCTCTTGGGTCCATCTACCTTTTTAGGTGGGTTGTTTTTGCTAGATATCTGGTCTTCTTTTTTTTGTTTTATTCTTTTTTGCCTTATATTTCACTGTTTTTTCCATCCTATTCTAGCATAAAAAGACAAATTCAGAAGCTGTCACTGCTCTACTTAATGAGCCTTGGGCAGGGATGATTATGGTCCGGTATTCAAGATTTGTGAAATGTTAACTTGCTTATTTTAAAAAATGCATCCAAAGCTTGTAGATCAGAAAATACCTCGCAAGACCATATTGGTAAAAATTTTACAGATTCATTCAATAGCTTGACACTGGACCAAAATTTATATTCCCTGAACCATTCTCTTTTTATTAGTATTTCTTGGTCTCAAGACTTGTGAATATTGATACTTGAAATTTAAATCCTTTGTTCCTTGTGAATAGGCTGTGTATTGTTGCATCATGTGTATTAGTTTTATTTCATACATTCTAAGGATCAAGTAGATGGGGTCACTTTTCGTAGGGACTTATTGGGATGGAAACTGTTTCCAAGAATGGTTCTGGCAAGATGAATTCAACCATCTGCATTTCTTGGGAGTCCTTGTGAAAAATCTTTTTATAATTAATAATACTCGGTATGTCATGCTGCATAGTTTGCAGATCAGACTTGAGAAAATGTTATTCAGGAACATTTTATGTCTGGACAAGTGAAAGACCCAGAAGGGGGGGGGGAGATGCTTTGTTCTTATTAGCTACTCGTTCTTAATCACAAATATGAGTTGCAAATACACTATCTGATCAAAAGTATCCAGATACTTTCGGTTTTTCACGTTTTTTAGAATTTCTCCTGAAAGGCTAAACTGACTGTCCTTGAATTTTGACCATGTAAAGAATAGACTCTAACTCTCATTTTACAGTGGAGATTCGGTCCTGAGGGCAATTAGGGGACTGTCTACAAATTGATGAAGACGAAAATTATATTGGCCCACCCTGCTTCATAGAAAGCTTATAATGAGGTGAAACTTTCAGCAACGGTTGTTCGATTTGCATAACATTTGCTTGACAAATATTCTGGGAGATATAAGGGTTTTCTTTAAAAATCCCAAATTTTTCCACATGTTTTTTGCTTATAACAAGCAGTTTTCCATTAAATTATAAGAAACTTATAGAAAAAGTCACCATATGTTAGAGAAGCATTATGTAAAAATTTGTTTAAAAAAATTGAGTATTATAGAAAATATGAATAGTTGTAGTAAATTTTTTACTGCACATGTGCGAGACATAGCGTAATTTTTCTTTCACAAATTTAAAGCCGTATATATAGGGTTACTTATATAAAAAATTCATTTCAATATCATAAGTATTCAGAAAGATATTGACATTGCAACAAGCAGATGGAATTGCTTTTAAATTGCAGCAGCAAGCAATTTTGGCTCCTATTGAAGAGAGGCTAAAAGATGAGGGGTTTTACACAAAATTTGATATTTTGTAAACTAATATTTTTGCATACTGTTTAGCAACAGATTCAGAAACTCTCCGCGCTTTTGCGCATGCACCTATCTGAGTTATTTTCATCAAAATAGGGGAAAGGGAAGAATGGAAGGGTGATATTTACATTTTACTGAGCGTGATCTAACAGGAACTCCAGAAATGCACTTGTATGCCTCATTGCATGACACCCCTTTCCTGTATAAAATCGTCCAAAAGTGCTAGTCTCGGAATCCATTGCTTAACAGTAGTTATATTGAATTATATAGTGGTTGGAAATTTGCTAAATACCCATGAACACTTGTAATATTTTTAACGAATAAAAATATATATATGTAGAATTATTATAATATTTAAAGAAAAGAAATTAGATAAAAAAATTGTTTGGCCATAAAAGAAATTAATTTAAAAATATCAATTTGTGTAAAACCCCTCATCTTTTAGCTTCTCTTCAATAGGAGCTGAAATTCTGCTCGTCGTAATGCCGATATCTGTCTGAATACTTACGATATTGAACTGAATTTTTTATATAAGATGCCCTATATATCTGGCTTTAAATGTGTGAAAGAAAAATTACGTTATGTCTTGCGCATGCGCAATAAAAAATTATTTACTACAACTACTCATATTTTCTTTAATATTCAAAAATTTACAAATTTTTTTATTGTTACAAAAGTTTTACACAATGCAGGGATGATTGTGTTCCCGTATTATACTGGAAATCCGGTATTTTCTGATAAATCTATTTTTTAAAACTTAAGAGTGCCAAAGACTCAAACTACTACAGATTCTCCATAGTTTCTATGCAATTTCAGCTTATACTACGGTCTATACAAATTATAATCCATACTACAAAAATTTACTTTGGATTATGCTAAGTCAATCCAAATGAATCTTTTAGAAAATGCCATACCATAACTAAGAATAACTACCTCACTTAAGAATGGTACCATAAGAATTTATATATATTTTAGTTAATGTTATTCATGCAAAATGTTATTATATTTTTAATATTGCTTTATCAATTTTGATGGTTTCCTTTCATGTGTGTTATGAACTAAGACAAAATAAATTAAATCAATTTCTTATGTGGAAAAGGCATATTAAAAATTGCATGCAAAAGTTGAATCTGTGCCGTAATGAGTGGATATATATCCGTTCCCTACACATAATTTTCCTGCTAAAATTTCAGGTATTTTTTCATGAAACCGCAATCACCCCGACAATGCTTCTCTAACATATTGTGACTTTTTCTGTAAGTTTCATATAATTTAATGGAAAACTCTGCATGTTATATGCAAAAAAAAATTTGGGATTTTTGAAGAAAACCTTTATCATCTCAAATATTTGTGCTGCGTTTACGAAAATTCATGTGAATGTTATGTACATCAAACATAGGGTGACCTGGGGTAATTCCTGGTTAAAAAATGCAAACTTCTATTTTGTAAAAAAACTGTTAAAGGTAAAATTTTAATTTTTAGTGGAAGTTTGATGACTTATGAGACGAGTCCTATGCAGCCTTCTGTTCTTTGGAAAATAAAATAGAATTTAAAACATTTTAAATTTTCAGTGATCAGGAATTGCTCCTGAATCGGGGTAATTCTTGATCACTTCTGGGGTAATTCTTCATCACCTATATTTCCTAGGGTTTTTTTTTGTGTGTGAAGAAGCATTTTAAAAATGGTTACACAACAGTAATAAACAAATAATACATTCGATCAAATAAATATACTAACAAAACATAGTTAAGCAGGCTGATAAGATTTATTTGAAAAAAAGCAATAAAATTCAACACTTTAAGTTTTCCAAAAATCTTTGCAATATTTTTAACATTTATATGCGCTGTTGATTGCTGCATAATCAACAGTGAATGGGTGAGTTCCATTTAAGGAATATTGGACCATAAAAAATATATTTGATGTTTATTTTTCAATTCTGTCACATTTGGGATCTTTTGAGAATAATGGGCTTTTTTGCCATAGCTTATGCTTATGCATAAATGAACTTATCCAATCTTCCCCTGGCATATAATCTTTGAAGTGACAATATTTTTATAAGTACACAGCGAATTCATATTTGTACCTTCTTTATTTTTAATTACAAAATCGGAAACGGTTATTTTAATTTCTTTCTACTCCCCATCTTGCCACACTCTTTAGGCAAGCAGCTAACTCATTCTCATGTTCTGCAGGAATATAGGAAACAGCTCCCAAATGTTTTACTACTGTGATGGATTCTTTAACTTCATTAAGTGAGAGTGTAAAGTTTAGAACAGAATTTCAACAGCTATAGTAGCAGCTCTCACACTGAAACTTTCATTTTCAATCTTTGGAACAGCTTCATTAATTCTGACTTCTAGAAACTTAATATCTTTTTTTAGGTTTATAGTTTCTCACCATATTTATCAGGCTAATTTAATAAGCTCAGAACACTGCTTTGTTCTTACAGTTAGAAATTTTTTTTAAAAAACCATTGTGGTTACAATTAAAATATGTTTTATAGTGATTACAGTTAATAAATATGAACTGTCATGTAAAAGAACTAAAATTATATTTCATATATTTGATGATATTTATAACAAGAAATGATAATGGTTATGAATTAACCCCAGTCAGTAAATGTGAAACAACTAATCAAAAGCTAACACTATTTTTAGATAAAATATAAAGAAAGTAACACAAAATATTTATTATTCAGAGAGGGAGGAGGATCTTTGTAAAAATGAACATATTCAGGAACCCATCTTTGAAATGAAAGTACAGTAAGCAGTTTAAAACATGCTTAATTTGACAAACTAAACAGCAAATTGTAATTGAGTAAATGTAGTTATGCTTAAGTAAAATGTTCAAGGATTCCTTGCCATATTTCAAATTTCATTTTAAAAAATTATTTTTTTAAAATAAAAATTAAGTGATGATTATTTACCCCAGAAACGTGATGGTCGTGAATTACCCCAGGTCACCCTAACCATTGCTGGAAGTTTTTATATCATTATAAGTTTTCTTTGGAGAGGGGTGGGCCAAAATAATTTTCGTCTTCATCAATTTGTAGACGGTCCCCTAATTGCCCTCAGGGCCGAATCTTCACTGTAAAATGTTAGTCTATTCTTTACATGGTCGAAGTTCAAGGGCAGTCGGTTTAGCCTTTCAGGAGAAATTCTAAAAAATGTGAAAATCCGAAAGTGTCCATAAACTTTTGATCAGACTACGTAAATGAAAATATGAGTATTACAATAAGATTTTCATCAAAACCTTTTCAGTCACTGTTTGCACATCTCTTAGAGTAATGAAATAGTTCTTTTTGCTCCAGTTATAAATAGTATACCTTTTCCTAGAGATTCATCAAACACATCACATTTCTTAACAAAGAAAAATTACATTAATAAGGTAAGACGAGTCCTGTAGAAGAATTTATCCTTCAAAGATGATGAAACCATAGACTTTTATTTCTTCTGAATTCAATGGTTTTTTCCAAAACATTTTTTGTTCATCCTTCTGAAAAAGAGAATATCTGCTTCCTGTGATAACATGTTAAATTCTAGTGCTAAAAGCGACAGGTAGTCTAATCACATTCTAACCATTTTGCTAAATCTGTTATCAAAAATTAGCTTGTGGTGCAAAATGGTTAAATATTGCTTTTGTGTAAAAATTTAATATTAAAACCCATCCCAAAAAGTTCTCATTGGTCCTAAAGATTGGTGTGAAATTTTGTGATGTCTGAAAGAAAACTTTTTTTTCCCTTATCTGTAATTTATTGATGTATTACTTTTTCCATTAATAATATTTACTTTTATCCTGAACGGAATTTAACTTAACCTAGAGACTATAACTTATTTAAATGCTGCACGGCTGTCTTTCCTTTTTATCGGGCAAGGCATGGTCAAAAAACAAACTACAAGATAGCTGGAAAGGAAAAGGAACTTGCACATAGAAAACTGTAGTTTTTAAAACTTGCCTTTAAAGTCTTGCAGAAAAACTTATTAGACTAAATGATTGCAACTTCAGTGAAGTCTTGCAATTTGCTTATTGATCTGAGTAGATAGTATTTATGCATACATGTACATCCTTTAATTCTAAATGGCATTTCTTTTAAATTTATGAATTAATATATAATTACACATGAGTTTAGTTTTTTGGAAACGTGTATTCTGCCTTCAGCTTTCAGAAACTTCAAAAGAAAATACTGAAGAGCTCGTGGAAAATTGGCTTGGGTACTAAAAGCTGGCATGTGCAGGGAACATATTTATGCTAATTTAATTAAAAAGTACATACAATTTATTAATCATCTATAAAATTTTGATTACTGTTCCTAATTCTTAAACATTTTTGTTGGTGGACAGTTCCTCTTCCACCTTTGATTTTTCTTGAATTCTATATATAATTGCATTAAATAATCATAGAAATGTTAATTTTTTCTAATTGTGCATCAAAATGTCTTATTTAATTTCATCGTTAGTGCAAGTAATGGTTAAATCAAGTATTTGAATACTGTTCTCAAAAAATTTTTACATTGTGTAGACATTTAAAAATTTATTAGGTTGTTACGATAAAATATAACCAGTCAGAATATGATCTTGAAATTTCAAGTATCGAGGTATTATGAAATATTGTTCATTTAAAAATTCCCTAGATTAGCCCTTTTAAACTATTTTTCTCTGTAAAGTGGTGACAGGAAATGTATTAGGGATTCCAATCCAGAAAACCGGATCCGGTAATCCGGCATTATTAGACGTCTACGAGATCCGATCACCGGATCCGGTAAATTAAAAAAATACATGAAGCCGATTTCTTGAAAAAATGCTCGCATTGCTGCACGAGTAGGTACTTAAATGCGCACGAGTCTTTTGACACTGACTCGCCCGCTACCACACTCCGCGCCTAGCTATGATAGAAAGATTTCATAAGCTGAAAGTGTGTATAGATAATGCTTTGATTGATATAGGATCTGACACAAGATTTAGCAACCTAGAATGTCGAAAATAAAAGACCTGATTGACAGTTTGCAGCCATTTAAGTTGGCTGTAGACACAATATGCAGAAGAGATTCGACCTTATTAACTGCTGAAACAACACTAAAGTTTATTTTAGAGAAGTTTCTTACTCAAGACACAGTGTTACCTGCTGAATTATCTGAGGCACTGCGTATGAGGATAAAAGAACGCCGCACTGTAGTAACAGGAATATTAATATACTTACAGAATCAAAAAAATATGATACAAGACGAGCTGATGATACATTTACTATGCTGAAAAAAAAGTTATATGACTAGAAATGAAAAATATCTTAGAAAGAATTATTCAAGATGATAGCTTTAACGAAAATATAGATAATATAGCAGAAAATAACTTAGATTCATAGTCATTGAAAAATTATTTGACATTACAGAAAGAATTACAAATGCAAATCCAGCAAGATATGAAAACCTACAGCATAAATACCAAAAAAAAGAGAGATTTTGAGAAAATATTAAAAAAGGAAATGACTGCATGTGAAAGTGAAGGAGTTAGAGGAAAATACTTGTATTCTATTCATGAGTATTTGTTGACAATAAAACTGACAAGTGTAGAAGCAGAAAGGGCCTTCTCGGCCGCTGGTTATATTTGTAGCTCTGTAAGAAGTCGATTGGCAGATGATACAATTAACACTATTTGTTTCCTACGATCCTTTTCTCAAAACCAAAAGTGATTTTTTTATAATTGTTTTACTTAAAATAATAATTTAAAGTAAGTATATTAAAAAATAAGTTTTAAACTCGTTATTTTGATAATTGTGTCACTGATTAAACAGATTCATGCTGACTGTCATAATTATAGGAATAAGACTGCTTGGTGGGTCTAAATTACCTATTTATTGTGATCTCAGTTGATAAGCTTGATTTAGTTAGATTTAATATAAGTTACTTACATAATGTAATGTAAGTTACATTACAAGATGTCATTTGTGAAAGCTAGTAAGTGAGACTGAACTTAACTGCCCATCATTATCTAATTATTACTACACTAATAAAGTTGATTTCATAAGAAATAAAAGTTTTTTTTATAAACTTTGTAATTAAGTCACCTGATCATCTTTTATACAGTTGATTTTGGAATGGTTAGGTTAGGTTAGGTTATATTAACGTCCCGTTTTGAAGCAACACGAGGGCTATTTAGGGACGGACCTCGTAATTTTGAACCGCGGTCAGATGACGAGGACGACACCTGAGCTGGCACCCCCCTCTCCAAACTTCCGCGCCACACCAACGGGAGGACGTTTGGCCACTACGTATGATTTAGCGTGCAACAGGCCCCATACACGGCGGATCTTCAGTGGAATCGGGTCTCGAACCTGCGACCCTCCGGTCACGAGGTCGAGACCTTACCACTAGGCCACCGCGGCCTCGATTTTGGAATGAAAAGGCAAAATAGTTTTGATGTTACCAATCCTGACGGATCGATGGGAATCCGACCGGATTGCAATTCGTGCCGGATTGCAATCCCTAAGTACAATGAGTACATTTGTGGAGTTCTTTGTTAGCCCTGCTTAGTAAAATCGAAACATTTCCCCCCTCTATTTTTCGCTTAATCCCTCTTTTGGTGAAATCAACTCTGCATGTGGAAATGCACAGAGGGTTTCCATATCTGAGATTATCAGTATAATCTTTTACCTTTCAATTACCAAATGCTAATTAAAAGGGTAGATGTTTATTTCTATTGTTTTTAACATCTTTAAATATTTGTTCACAACACACAAATTATCATTTTTGAAATTTGCCTTGTATAAAATTAAGTTGTGATTTTGTATTGCAGTGAAAAGATGAACATGCTGTACTGTGTTAAATGTAAACGCTGGCTGCATGAAGGTATAATTTTATTTTCATATAATAGAAATGTAATCTTACACTCAAAATACATCACAACAGTAGTTTAAGTTTCCATTTTATATTTTAGAATGTGTCAAGTGCCTTGATGTCCCATTGCTGTTAGGGGATCGTTTCTACATACTTATCTGTTCTGTCTGCAATGCTGGGTCAGAATTTTTGGCTCGCATAGAAATGACTTGGTGAGTTTTAACTTAAATGCACTTCCTCTTCTTTTATCTACACTTTAAATTTATTTATTGGATCATTGATAATGTTTTTATTTGCTTATTTCGTTCTTCTTATTTTCTTCTGGTCATGCAGAATTTTTTTTAGAATTAGTTGCAAAAAAATAAAATTCCATCTGCAGGAAAGAATAGTATTTTGCATTATCATTGATAAAAATGTCTGAAATAATTTATATCACTATGTTGCTTTTAACCATGTTCAATTATGTAAGGATTAATTTCTGTGTATTAATGTAATACAGTGATCTTTCACTTATGCGCGGGCGCAGGGGACAGCGAAAAAACGCTCATAAATGGAAAACCACAAAATGGAACTTAAAAAGTGAAACATCAATACAGTGTACATATATTGTTAATTAATACTATATATATACTACTGAAAAATGTAAATAAGATTAGTTTCAAAATGCAAATACGTGTATAATTTCCATTAATTATTTTTTATGAACACGAAGAAAATGGAAATGCTTACATACCCAAATTTCGTTTTACTCCTATTAAACTCTCACAAAATTATTTACATTCGAGGATTGTTTTTGTTTTCATGAATTTTCAAAGAGTCTTTTCAAGTTCATCAAGGCAGGAAAAAGTTCCTTCACTTCTGGAATTGAACTGAAAATAGTCACACATAGTTTCTAAAGCTGTGCGAGTTGGGGGGACTTTTGCCTCATCTTAATCATCGCTGTCCTCCTCTTCATCTTTTTCACTACCATTTATTTTGGCTGCAATGTTTCCAATTTTCTGCAAATGAGCTGTGCTTAAATTTTCATCTGCATCAACGCTGCAATTCGTTGAAAGTACATGTAGTGAATCCACCAGTTACAGTATGTCATTTTCACAATTTTCATTTTCTGGCTCCTTGCATTCATTTTCTGCTGGAAACAAAAATCCTGCTTTCTTAAAGGAGCTTTTAATACACTTCTCAGTGTTGTTTCTCCATGGTGAGCACAACATGTGAATTGCATCAAGGACAGTAACTTGCTTCAATTCGCCTTTAGAGTTGGCTTTTTTGATTGACATTCATAAGACTTCTTCTAAGACTAAACAAACATTTATTAGAACACTAAAACACAACTATTACACTTTGTACCTGCATGCAACGTAAGATCGTTCAACTGTACTTGTACTCGTTTCTTATTTTAAATCAAATTTAAAGTAGGTCAACATCTGACTGTTGCCACATCTGATATCATACACTGTTATCTATATATTAATACGTGAAGAAAAAAACTTTGTACCCTTTTTTAAGCACATTGTGCATACGGAGGAGTGTGAGATTTGGCATAGTTAAAGTTCATATGGAGAAGGGGTGCAGAAAGATAAAATTTATGTGTAATATGTGTTATAAATACATTATTACTTTACATTACATTATTACAATTATTTACTTTTATACACTGTAAAAAAGTAGCGGAGTGGATGATTTGTAATTGATTTAATCTCCCCGCAGTGAAATCTACTCAGAGAGGGAGTTTATTTAGATTATTTATTAAAAAAACCTCTTTGGAGTGAAATGCAAAATGCGGATGATTTAAATCTGTCAATGTCGGGCACATATTAGTCTGTGGTCAAACAGTCGCACAGAGTAGAAATTGTCTCTAAGGAATTTATATATAGTATGTATTACTAATACATTAAATAGAATAAAACATTCATTGTTTACGTTCATACTAAATGTCAAACACATAAAAGTATGTGGTCAACAGTTGGACAACATTTATTTTTTTAACCACCCTTTTTTTTTTTCAATAAAAAATATATTATACAAAGTACATATTTATTTCGTTTTTGTATTAATTTTTTATTTAAATTTTATATAATTTGAAAAAAATAGGCAAATTAACTGTGTAGCCTTGGCGAAATCTGGCCAGTATAGCAATAAAAAAACCCTGAAGGAAATGTCAAAAAACACATTGTTTTTTTTTTTAATATGACTTAGCCAAGCTATACCTCATTTTTCCTGTCGTTCTTATATTTCAAATAATTCGAAAATTAATGCATAATGACATATTTGTGCACACTCGCAGCTGACGTAATAGACCAAAATTCAAAAAATTATATGCAATGATTATAGAGGCATACTCTTTGACAAAATGTTCAAACTTAAAAATTTAATGAATTACGGTCGAATTTCGACCGCTGGGCGACATCTAGTAACAATAAATAAGTTGAAGTCGTGCTTTTGTCAGGCATTAATATTAAATATGCTTACATTAGTTGCACATTTTAGTTTCTGACACAACCAGAAGTCGACTGATTAAAGTTTTTCTGTAGTGCACATTCACACAACAAATGACACTCAGATCCAAAGGTTGAATCTTGCTCGCTCGTGCAATTCGCAGGAAAAAACACAACTTTTGTGTTATTGAAATTTGGAAGATCTTGTGGGTGAGCAGGACACTGATCCATTAATAAGGCAACTTTCCATTTTCCTGTCGAATTCATGAAGGAAATCCAAAAAATATGCGATGTCATCCACACCTTTTTGTTGCTGGTGTAGTCGCAAGGATGCTTCTTCACGTTCTTAAAGCAGTGAGGTTTTTTATCTGCCGATGACCAGTGGTGGAAATTTTTCTGAACCATCGGCTTTACAAGACAGTTAGTCTTTCTTTACTTTTTCTCCCACCATGGCATTCTCCTTTGAATGTTAAGGTTCTGTCTGGCATCAGTTTATAAAAAAAGTCCAGTTTCGTCACAATTGTAGATGTTTTTCGGTTCGTATCCGTTTACTAAAGTAGCCAAGTCTTCTTTCCATTATTCTACGGTTTCTTCACTGGCACTCACACTTCCCCAGAAAGGACATGAGCTAGCAAGCCATGCCTATTTTTGAATTTTTCAACCCATCCGTGTGATGCAAAAAAGCTTTCCATTTGAAAACTGTACGGCCTTCTCCCTTAGAAGCTCAACGTTAACAGGAATGTTCAAGGCACGAGCTTCTTTAAACCACAGCACCAAAACTTTCTCAAATTGTTCGAACTTTCCACCTTGAATTCTGCTTCTTTACTTCAACTGAATTCCACATTCTCTATGAGCTATTATTACTCTGATTTTTAAAAATCCCTCAATGTCTATTTTGGGACATTAAAATGCTCCTCTAAAGCTTTTTTCGAGGTGCAAGTATTTTCTCCAAATTTTTTTAATAACATACATTTTAAACGAAAGCGACAATTTCTTTCTTTTCGCCATTTTAAAATGTAACCATCTAACCAAAACTCCAAAGATGCTTCTTTCGTTAGTGATCAATGCCATGTGGTACATACTGTACTAACCTCTCTAATTGGCTGCTATATACAGGGATGATATTCTTCCGCTTTTTTCTCTCAAAATTCCTTCTTTTTTTTTTTTAACCGCAAAAATTTGCTTCTTTTTTTTTCCGAAAATTCTGCTTTCACACAAAGAAAATAAATCTTCCGTTTTCGAAAGAAAATTCTGGGAAAATATGCTCGACCATGCGGCTTAACTCCACCAGCTAGGAAACTAGCTGTTTCATCTCCTACTGACAAATCAACATTATATCGGCAAGCTCTACAAGGATGAACATTCCAACATTCAGTGCCATTCAAAGTATTAAATACCAAAACCTCATTTTCATATTTTGCAAAAAAATAATAATAATAATTTTTTTGCATGAAAATTTTGAAAACAAAAATTAGTTGGAAACTTAATGTCATCTTGTAGGGCGTATCAAGATGAAGAAATGTAACAAAAACAAATAAATAAACTACCTAAAAGAAGAAACTCCTGTCAAAAGAGGCAGCTAAAAAGCTGTGTGCAAATGCAACAAAAAAGCAGAGAATAAGAGATAAATAATAAAAAAAAAAACATGATTTACCTAGGTATTCTAGAGATAGTGTAGTCCTGACAACTATGCCAGTAATTAAACAGAGAGATACTAATGAAGACTGTGCAAAAACTTTAGCCTCTACTGAAAATAAACTTGCAGAGGATGCAAATACATCCTTTATTGAAGAAAAATCTGTCAAAGATAGGAGGCCTCCAAAACAAGGAGTGAAGCGTGTTGATGAAGATCTGTTACCAACAAAAGCCACACAATTGAAAAAACGGAAGAAAACCACTTCTTTAACAATTAAGGAAATGTTTCAAATAGCAATAATGCTAAATGAATCTGTTATTGTAACTGTACAATATCTCGACCCCTCTTGCTTTATAAGGTGCAAAATCATTGTGCTGTTACTTTTGTAAAAATTTATAAAAATAAAAGAAATAAAACAGAAATCAGTATATGATACAGTATTATAATTTATAAAGAGCTAATACACTTTACACAATTGCATGAAGCAAAAGAAGTTATTTGTCCTTATTTTTATTTATTTTTTGAGCTAACTTTTATCAAAAGGCTATTAAATATAATTCTTCTCAGACTTCTGTTGGGTGTATGTTGAATCACAGTGATGTACAGGTGGTAAATGTTTTAATGTCTAATTTTGTATTTTCTGATGCACCTGATGATGTGTTAAACTTGTTTGTTAACTTTTAATGTGAATGATTTAATAATAATTTAATGTTCTTTTTCTTATTTATACATACTGAATTATAAATAATTAAGTTATTAATTATTATAGTGTAATATTTTCACTGTATTTATATTTGTAATATTTCTTAAAACATCTTTCGCTTACAAATTATGGTACAAATGTTTTGCTCGCGTATGATTTCAGTCTTTTTGCTTTTTGCCAATCTCATCCCTGTATATAAATGTGACTTTTACTGACATCAATCACAAGAACCCCTGTGTATAAGGTAGAGGACTGTGTTCCTGGAATCTGAACAATAAGGGTAGAGTGAGGGAATGCATTCCCTCGTTCCCTTTTTTTTTTTCCAGCAGATTAAAAAGGGTTTTTGTTCTATTGAAAAAAAACTTCTTGAACTAAGAAAACTTTTGCGATGCGCATAAGTGAAAGGTGCTTTTTTAGTGGGGCGCATAAATGAATAAGAGTTGCCTTGTTTCCCTATATCCCTGGCCAGGACCGCGAAATAAACTCGCTATAAGTGAGGTCACTGTATGTATACAAGCTAATTTATCATTTCCATTTTATTAAGGTACAATATATTTCATACTTAAAATAAAGTAATTGTGTAGTCTCAAAGAATGTCTCTGCCTTTGTCATAAAAATAGTATGGCTTAAAGGGCAATTTAATAAAAAATTTTCAAATGCTAACATAAAAATTTATTGGATTTTAGAATCTACAAATTTAAATTTTCTTAAATTATTTGTGGCCTGTTATGTATTTCTCATTCTAAGTTTTGTCTTCTGTGCTGCAATTTGCATTATTATAGCAATCTGTATTTTCATAACTCTTCATATTTAAGTCAGGTTTGACAAATAATCGGCAATGTTTCACAAACATAACATTTGTGTTAGCATAAAGTCTCCATGTAAACAAGAACGCAGATGAAGAACAGTTGCCAGAAGTTATTAACAGAATTCTGGAAGAACACTAAAAGAAGGCCTGTAAAGCAGAAGAGATACACAGATAATTAACAATTTCCAGCAGGAACAGCATCTATAATATTTATAAATGAATATAATTTATTATAACTAGTAAAAAAAGTACATGCATATTTATTTTATAATAAAAGGTAAGGAATAAATATTTCCTTTTACATGTGGTTTTATTTGTAATAAATTGCCATCATTTAAAAGAATGGCTAAAGTTAGTGATTAAAGAGTTGATAATCGAAGTTTAACTAGAAATTTATCAATTGCCAATTTGTCTTGGTTCTGATATAACTGATAACTACTACTAATTAGCTACTATTCTTCATAATCAAATTATATTAAATCACAAATTATATCATTCGTAGAATGCTGTATAAATGAGATTTGAATTCAAACCATTATGTGTTAAATATCTTCAGTTCTATTTATTGCTTTCTATATAGTATGTGGATTTCATTTTGTTTCAGGTGTGATATTATACATTTAGTGTTATACAACCTCACTGTCATCCACAAGAAAAAATACTTTGATTTGGACAAATCTATCTTGCCTTTTATTGTGGATAACTGGGGAAAGCTACATGTTTTAGGGCCTGTAAGTAATTTTTTTCAAAACAGTTTTTGTTTATGAGCACATTCAAATGTACATTGGGGTATTGGCTGTGTATAAGCCTAAGGCATCTCTATGCCATCTTGCCAGTGTCTTGCTAAGCCAACAGAGATAAAGAAATTAAAAACTACAATTTTGTTGCTGTATGTGGATGAGAAATGCAATTTTTCTTTTATTTGCAAATATAAAACAAAATGAAATTTTGAAATATTCATTCAAGATGGATAAATTCTGAAAATAAATGATACCAAGTTTATATTTACAGAATTTAGAATAAGTTCAGCATAAAGCATTCCATAAGCACATGACAGATTTCAACTTATCTCTTGTACTCTAATTTTCTGTTTAGGTGTACATGTAAGTGTTTTGAAAGCTTGATGTAATTTATTGCCACAAGATGCTTCTGAAACTGTCGTATCTTTATTTTTTCTTTGTTTCTGCCAGTTTTCTTGGTAGTGTTTTTTGTTTCATATTCTTCACAAATCCAAGATGTTCCTAAGATATTTTACTGCAATTAAAGTATACTGGCTAAATTTAATCTTAATTCCATAAATTATTTTCTTACTCTGTTTTAAATATGTTTGGTTGATCTTTAATACTATTTGCACTTGTACATCAGTACTCCATAATACTTTTCTTGGTTTCTCAAAGTGAAGCAATTAAATGGTCAGAAAGTAAATTGATTGTAAATTTTATTCTGTTCTTTAAATCATTTTTTTTCCCTTGTAATGTTATTTGTAAATTCTTATAGGTAATTTTGAATTGTAGCAGTATTTCAAGTTATGCTTTGTTAAGTCCTTGATATACATTTTGTATTTATATGTTCTTAATTGCATGAAGAATATGTGGTATATTTCTAAAGTGTAAATGCTAGTAGGGTTCTTAAAAACCAACAGTAGCTTGTGATATTGTATAATTTTGAAACATAACCAAATGAATGTTTAAAAGAAGAAAAACAATGCAACAAATTGTATTTTCCAAAACAATGTTTGACAAATTTCTTATTCTGCGTTAATCGGATATTTATAATCTAGTGATTAATTTTTTTAACTTTGTACACTGGGAATTTTATTATACTTGTTGCATTTTATATTACTATATATTCATAAATATTACTTTATAGGCTGCTTCAGTAAAATCTGATGAAAGACGAAATAAAATTTTGGAAGCTTTACTTAAAAACAGCAAAAGGTTAGTTTTGAATCTCACAATTTGATTTGCAGATGATAATTTTGCTTCATTGGAAGGGCCTGTGTGTTTTCTTTAATATGATAATAATTGAATTAAGCTTTGTTACATTAGTGAATAAATAAACTCGTTATATTGTAGCCAACTTACTGTGAAACATTGCAACTACAAAAATTGTTTTTGAGATAATACACTGTATGTACTTTTAAAAAAAGTTTTCATTAATGTTAAACAATTGTAACTCTTGGATTCTGTTCTAAAATCAGGAGTAGGACTACAGCTGTTTAATGGTATTGAACTCTTCAAAAATATTTTGTGTGGGTAGTGTTTAACATTCAGTTGACATATCAGTCATGCTATTCAAGATGAGACAAGTTGTCCTTTTATTAAATATATATCGTACATTGAGTTAGTGCTATGCTGTTATTAAATACTTCTCTGAAGAATTCTGTGTATGCACTTAATAGAGTTGGTTTCTATCATGCTAAATCTACCTTCATGCAGTTTTTGCTTAATTGGTTAATGCCCATTTTAATTTAAATCATAGATTTCAATGAATTTCTATTAAGTTATGTATAAAGTGCCAAGATTAAGATATCTGTAGTGGGTGTTTTTTTTTTAAATATCGTTTAAAAAACTTTTTACATAAATATTAAAGATTTTTAAAATACTGTAAAATATCAAAAAATAAGGATTACAGTAGACTCTATAATCCGATACGTATGGGACTGGGCATCTGTTGGATTATAGAGAGTGTCCTGACTATAGATTGTCAACAGAAAAAGAGTGTACTGAAAGGGGGGAGATTTGTAGTTTTAACAGGAAAGAATAACTGATCATCAAGGAACATGTTCCAACAGGCGTGTCGGGCTAGTAGGAGTGACGAGTGTCAGATTAGAGTGAGTGTACTGTACTTTCCAATTCCTTGCATTACCTCAAAAGTGAATCGAGATGAAAATCAAAAGGATGACTCTTTGACTCCATAACTGGTGGTATAGGCCTATTGCAAATAGTTTAGAAGTTTGTGAATGCCTATTGACTTGCTAGACAAAGCAAAATAGAAACAAAGGAATACATTCAGTTTAGCCACAGAAGTGAAATGTAACTGTCCTATTAATAGAACACTGGGCATTAACAGGTTAAAGTAAGCCATAATACTAAAATGTTTGTACAGTCCGACCTCAAAAATCTGGAAATCTTCAAAAACCGAACGATTTTTTTTAAACTCGTGACTAGAAAAAAATTGGCTAAATAAATTTTAAACTAGAACGTTTGAGGCAAGATGCGGAAATTCCAGTCATTTTAAACTTTTTTGTCTTTATGTTTTTATTCTTTAAAACATGTTTTTATATGGAGTTGTTGGAATTGACGTCAACGTGTAGATCAGCATATGTCTTGATTGGTTGTGCATGCTCAAACGTCAGAGGCGTCACCAACGCAACCATTTGCCATTGCCTTGCGGCTCCCGGGTCTGTTCTGAAGACGTCTGCACATGCGTACTTAATTGTGCCTTAACTTACCTACACAGTGGCATCAGAACTTTGACATCTCTATTGGTTTAAGTAAGATATCTAAAATCTGGATCTTCCAAACCCCCGAGCAGTCCGGATTTTCGAGGTTGTACTGTACCTAGTACTTTTAATTGGAAATATTTTTATTTCATCAAATTAGCCATGTGATTTATTTTCTCTTAGGTGCTTAACAAAGGAAAAATTGTTTTACAAGTGGAAAACAGTGTTTCATACACACAGTTAATGTTAAGTCGTTCACATATAATATCTGGTATAAATTTCTTCTGAAAATTCCTGATGCGAAGCGATTTTCTTCTGTAGAATATCAATTCTAGATCCAGAGTATTAAAATTTACTTTTTCACATTCAGTGTTATATTTAAACCAATGTTTTAAATTGTCTCAACTTATTAATGACTTATATATAATAATATTACAACTTATTATTTATATATACACCTTAATGTTTATTTAATGTGTATATATAAAAATAATTTTTTTCTCATTTATTTAGGTTCAAATCTGGTCGTGAAATAAAGAAAAGTAAAAACATCTTTGGCTTAAGGCAAAGAGTTCCTCCAGAAGCCCCTTCTGTTCAACCTTCAGCAGCTAAAGTTCAAAATGATGTTGTTGTGTGGGAATTTTCAGTGAAAGAGAGAGCGTATCAAATCCTAAGGTCCAAAAAGTAAGCACTTTCCAAATACTCGTATGTACTTTAGATTCTGTTGCTTTTATTCTGCTATTCATTCCTTATTCAACGAATATGCGTCCAAGTAGAATTTGAAAGCTACCTTGTCAATTGAATAAACAGTATGTTTTTGTTGTGTTTTGTATATTTTTCTCTGTCCATTGCTTTCATTGAGGATTGTTTTTCATTTGTTAATGGTGTTAGGATGGGAATAAATGGTATTCATTTAATCATATATATATATATTGAATCATCAAAAAAGATTCTGAAACAATCTAAGATCTTGTTGCCATAAAGATGATTTAAGCAATTTCTTATATATAATTGATATATTACTAAAAAAACTTTTTGTAAAACGCTACTTTTTTCCCAATATTGTTTGTTTGTCAATGTTTCAATACTGAAATCTAAAACATTAACATTTCTTTTGTTTAATAGGTCAAAGAGTATGAAAGAAACAGCCAAAAATGGAAAATCTAAAGCAAACCCAACTACCCGAGCAAAGCTACACCCAAGTACTCAATCTCGTTCAAAAGTGAGTTGATTTTATTAACTTTTTAGTACTCAAAACTGATGTAATGATATTGATAGCTGAAGAATTAGCTCATACTCCAATGCCACTTAAAGGATTGCTTCAAAATTTTCATATATTTGTGCTACAAAAATATGTATTAACATTTACATATTAAATTTGCTGCGGAAATTTTACTTTAAAAAATTCCCAACGATGTTTGAAAACTGCATGCATTATTTTGATTTTAATTTGACATTTTATCTCAATTATTTGTTTCTAATGGAAAAAAAAACTTGAGTCTGCTACTCCTTTGATTCTTTAATTCTTTCCTGTAAACCTACAAGTTGCCAATTTTATTTTATTCCATTAACTTTCACTTCTCAGAAATAATTTTTTAAAGTGGATAAACTGTACTTTATTGTGAATCAATGTAATCTGAAAGAGTGAAGAATACATGGTCCATACGCTTTTAGAAAACCTTGAAAAGTGCTTGAAAAACAAAAACAAAAAAAAGTTTCAAGTCCTTGGATTTTATGATTTCTTCAAAAAAAATTTAAGAAAAGTCGAAAAAAATCCTATCGACATTTATTTTTACTGCCATCCGTTTCATGTTCGTTAAAACCACCTTCTCCCTCGTTTAATAATAGGGTAGTCTTTCAACGGCCGGTCATGTGACCTTTTTCTCCTTTCTTAGCGTAGCATGCTTATCTCTGCTTGGGTACCCCTTATAGCGTGGTAGATGAACGTGTATTCCCATAATTTGATTCTGGTTTCGCGTTCCATGTGTTTTGTTTTCATTTATGATTTAAAATTATGTGTAGATAATGGCAGGTAAATGCATCTTTAATAATGCATGGCTGGAAAAGCCTAAATACAAAATGTGGTTGCAAAGAAACATGTCGAATGTTCATTCCGCACGATGTGTTATAAATATTTCAGTGTTGCATCAATGGGTAAAAGCGCTGTAAAAAGCCATGCAAAGAGCCGAAAGCACATTGATTTACAGTCAATAAGAAGAACCTCAATGAAGGTGGTCAGAAGTTATTTTAATGATAAAAATATCCCAGAAAGCATACATAAACTACAGCACTCACCGTCGTTATCTGTCACATCTTCGACTTCAAATATTGGCAATATTGAATCTCATGTGGTTAAAAACAATGTCTTAGATGCTGAAATTTTGTGGACTTGAAAGATTGTAAAAAATCACATCTCTTATAAAGTAAATGAGAACAATGAAAAAATGTTTCATCGCATGTTCCCCGATAGTGCCATCGCATCAAAATTTTCGTGCAGAGAAAAAAAGGGGGGAGAGTATTATGCAGCAATTGTCATCGCGCTTTATTTGAAAAATCTCTTGCAAGAAAATTTAAACAAAGATTTTTGTGTTGCTTTTTTGATGAAAGTCTCAATATGATGAGACAAAAACAAATGGGCATTCGTGTCTGGCATTGGCACCAGAACAGAACCATATATTTTAATTCTGTATTTTTGGGGCATAGCAGGTGATCTGACATATTTGAAGAGTTCATATCTGCCATAGCAAAATTGAAATTCTCCAAAACCATACAAATATCAATGGATGGGCCCAATGTGAATTGAATGTTTTATAGCATGCTACAAGATTATTATTTTAAGGAATTTGTTAAAAACTTGCTTAATATTTGTAAGTCTCTGTCTCCATTACGCAATGCCTTCAAGGCTGGGTGTATTGCAAATACATGGGGAATTGTGGATTTTTTAACTGCTTTGTATTTGTTTAAAAATTCACCTGCTCCCAGAGATGATTTCCTGAAAGAATCGGGAGGATCATTACCAAAAAAAATTTATACAGCGTAGGTGGCTTGAAAATGAGCCAGCTAGTGAATCTGTTATAAATCTTCTCCCCAGCATTAAAAAATGCATTGTTTCTGTTGATAAGGGAGAGCATAACCAACTAAATTGCAAGTCATATTGCCTGTGTTAAAACTCGCATGAGTGACAATTTGCTTTCTGTGAAGTTGAAAGTTTTCCATTCCATAACAATAGTTTTGTTGCCTTTTTTAACAAAATATCAGACTGACAAACCAATGCTGTTCTTTCTGCCAGAAGATCTGAAAAAAATTGTAAACCTTCTACTGCAGCGTTTTGTATTATCCATCCCATTTTTAAAGGCTATTCCTTTAAGCAATTACAGTTTTTGATATGCTGCTACCGTAATTGAGTTATTTGTTTGTATAACAGATAATATACTAGCAACTATTTTTCAAAAACTTTTATGTTTGGGTATTAATAATCCCAAAATTCACAAACCCATTGAAAATATTGATCTGGGGTTTTCTGCATAAAAAGAAGTCTAGTCCTTACGTGTTTCAAAAAAAAAATTACTTATCGTCAAATTTTTGATTTAAGCATGAATTGCAAAAAGTTCCTGATAAAGGTAGTAATAAAGCTGCTTGAAAAATCTCTACTGCGGTACAGTATTGTAAGGAATTCATCCTGTTTAGATCCTAGGAATATGACCGATAAAAAGAAATGTTTAAATAAAATGAACCCTATCTTAAATTCAATGATTGAAGCAAAACATGTTGATGAAAATGTATGTGATGAGATTTTGATGGAATTCGATGACTATTTAAATAATGTGGCTTTGAAACATTCAGATTTTTCCGAATTTTCTCCAGAAAACTCGAGAGTTGGTGAATTTTTCTATGAGACAATGAACACCAGTAAATATAGAAATTTGTGGAAAGTGGTTGAAATGTTGTTACTACTCAGCCATGGGCAAGCAACTGTTGAAAAGGGATTTAGTATTAATAAGAAAGTAAAAGTTGAGAATATGAAGGAGTTTCATGTGTTTCCCAAAGACTCGTATGTGATTACATCAATTCAACAGGTGACAGTATGCATAATATTAAAATGACAAACATAATGCACACCTATGTGTCTAATGCTAGACAAAAATATATGAAATAGTTAGAGGATCAGAAACTGCTGTCATCCCAGAACAAGAAGATAAGCCTAACTTCTGACAAAGTACAAGAACTGAAAACAAAAAAAGATGCTTGGAAAAAGCTATCAAGGCTTTGATAAAGTCTACAGATGAATTTGTAGAAAAAGCTGAGGAGAATAATGATGTGACTTCAATTTGCAAATCACTAATGCAATAGAAGATTTAGAAAAGAAAATTGGCTAAATGACTTTACTTTTTTTTTTTTTTCCACTAAACTTTTTCATATTTTGACTTTTACCATTCATGCTGTCAGTAATTTGCATTAAGCCTGTTTGCGTTAACGAGATTTGACTGTATTGAGAAATATGTAACTTAATTTCAAAATGCTTGTTCATTTTTAAGTTAAAATGATACAGTACAACGTCTCAAATCCGGACTTTTTTCATTCCGTGAACCCTTCCCCTAAATCAAAAAAAAAAAAAAACACAATCCTAACTTTTATCTAACAAATCGGCGCCCAGAATCAGCAGAAACTTGTCGTAACCATCTGGGGAGGGAAAGGATTTAACCACATGTACAACGATGTGCGACGAAGGTATCGCGGGGGGGCTATTGTAACAAATTGCAGAGTTACAATACCTTCCTCCTTCCCCTCTCTAGCACGCAAAATGAACTAGTCCAGAATATAAGAAATGTTAACAAATAAGATGCGCGTGCAACTTCCTCCCCTTCTGGCTCGCACAGGATTTCCCCAGAACGAATGGACGTGGTTGTCTTTAATTCCGAACTAGCCCTCGCGAATGTTGAACTTCTCTTATCCGAGTTGATACATTTTGCTTGATGAACGATTCTAACATTTTATTTAGCTTTTTAATTTTTATTATTAATATTATTAAATATCTTCTGGTTTATATCTTTCATTATCAATATGCCGTGCTTTGAGTTCTACTGTAGCCAGCGGAACAAAAAGAAAACACGTGACTCTATCGATCAAAGACAAAGTCAACCTGGTCAAAAAGTTGGAAAGTGGCACAGCTGTTGCAAAATTATGCGAAGAGTATGGACTAGGACGAGTACGTCAAGTCGAGAGGACAAGAAATTGCCGAAGATGACGCCTTTGAAGTACTGCATTGTGTCGATAAAGCCCCGGCAGTGTGTCAGTCCACCGATGCCGAAATATGCAGTATGGTGTTGATGAACTCCAACACTTCAGTATCCGATAGCGAGGAGAGCGAAGAAGAAACACAAGCGTAAGATAAAATGCCAATTGACAGCTTAATGGAAGTGTTGAACACCGCAATAAAAGGACTTGAGCAAAGAGACTTTATTTCGGAGTCGGACATATTGGCGATACATAAAATAAAAGAGAAGTTACTGAATCAAAAACCAAAACTAAAGAAGCAACTCACTTTAAATGAAATGTTTTGTAAAAATGTTAAAATTCTTAAGAAATAATATTAATTACGTTTATAAATCAACGAAAACAAGTAATAAACAAGTTTTTAAAAAATTTAAATTGAATTATGTGTTTTATGATGTTAAAATCACTTCTTAATATGGAAATGATCCAAGATCTGGAATTATCCCAAATCCGGAATTGCCGAAGTCCCGACGATTCCGGATTTGCGACGTTGTACTGTATTTAAAAGTTCTCTAACAATAAAGTGTCTATTGAATTCAAATTATGCTTTACAATTCTTTAAATGAAGTGATAAGAATTCTTTTAAATAGAGAGGAAATGTGACGTTTTCTTATGGTTGTGAATGAAGCTTATTCTATAACCATCATTATAACTTGCATTATGTGTATGTCTTGACATTTCTTGAAAAGCCCTTGAAATTTTTTTGTTCTTAAGTGTATGAACCATGAGAATAAAAAACTGTTCAAGGAAATATGAATTAGCTGCATTGGAACTGAACATTACAAATACAGTTCATCCACTTGACAGGTTAATGTTATTATTAACATTTCATTGATATGCACATAGTTCAGAATTGCTGTTTTAAAAAAATTCAAATTTTGATTATAATAAACATCTAAATTTAAAAACAATGTTCTGTGTTAGTTTCAGTCATGTTTTTTTATTGCTTCACATACAATTTGCTTATTTCTATAAAACTACTGAGAAACTGTCTTGAAATCATACTGTGCAATTACTTCATAGCCAGCTGAAATTCTTATAGAATCTTACTGTGAAAACTATATTTAGAGGAGTTTTTAAAGAAGAATGCATGTAAGGTTACATTAAAATCTATAACATACATTATTATAACAGGGTGCGTAGTGTCATAAAAAGTGCTTAAATTTGAAAACCATTTTTAAGCACCTTAAAAGTGCTTAATTTTCTCGGAGTTTTTGTTTTCCCAGAAGTTATATACGATAAATCGAAAGCATAGTCATAAAGCTTTGTTTACTGGATGCATCAAGAAAAGAAGACCAGATGCATTTAGAAAGAAAGGGAACAATTTGGGGAAAGAATATAGGGTGAGATAGTTCCAGTGGTTAACGCATGTTAAGATAATGCTTATAGTCCAGTCAACGAATGTCCAAAATGGGAGTGAAAAAAACATTAAATCGTATAGTTTTGAAAATTGGTACACATGTTCGTGAGGGCTTCCTGATGAACATACTAAAAGTCCCAGTATTGAGGGGGGAGCTTGCACCGCCATCTTGGATTTCATCCTCCCTTTTTTTTGCTCTTGAATATCTCAAACTATTCAGTTTTCAAATTACAATTGACTTAACAAAAGAGCGTGAAATTCCCTACAAATTCATGCATTTCTTATTCTTAATAGTTACTGAGATAATGGGTCTCAAAGTTTGTTTTCATCACCCCTTTTTTCAGACTTTTTTGAATATTTCAAAAACTATCCAAATTTCAATTACAAGTAATACAGCAAATTAATGACCGTAAAAGTACCTACATATAAATGCTTTTTTTCTTCTATCTTTAATAGTTTCGGAGATATTTAAGAAACACTAAAAAGGTAAAAACTAAGATGGTAGCAAACTTTGAAGCCCAATATCTTGGAAACTGTTAAAGCTAGAATAAAAATAAAAACACTTTTGTAGAGAATTTTGTGTTTTTTAGTTGTGTCACATGTTATTTGAAAATTAAATAGTTTTCGAGATATTCAAGAAAAACTTGAAAAGGGGGATAAAATCCGAGGGTGGCAGCCAACTTGAGACCCATCACCTCGGAAATAAAGATTGTAAAAACATCGTAACAGATTGTGTAAACAGTTTTCATGTATTTTTAGGGAATTTTACTTTCTTTAATTTGCTGATTACATTAAATTTTCAAATTGAATAATAAAGGAGAGAATTCAAGAAAAACTAAAAAAAAAAAAAAAGGATGAAATCCAAGATGCCGACATGAGATCTCCCTCCAGGATCGGGGACTTTTAGAATGTTTAAAAGAAGCTTCTCGCAAACATGAGTACCAATTTTGAAAACTATACGATTTTTTTTTTCCTTCAAACTTTTCGTTGACTGGACTATTAATGAACTTTTTCCCCGCGCCCTCTTTCTTCAATTAATGGTAATTTGTTAATTTTAAGAAACGTTGAAAAAGTTCAAAGATTTTTATTGTTAATCTTATAAAAGTTGGCTTAATTTTTCGATAATGACAATTTTTTTTTTTTGTCAAACCAAAAAGACTTCCTTTATTTTACAATAGAAGACAGTGTGCAAATACAGAAATAAATATTTAAAATTTTAAAAATATATATATATTTTTAAATTTTTCAATAAAACTATGCATTATTACAAAACAGAAAACTTCATATGCTTAGAAAATATGTATGCATATGTACAATACGTACAAAGGTGCTTAATTTTTTTGATTTAGGTGCTTAAAAAGTGCTTAATTTTTGCAGCAATTTCTCACTACACACCCTGTATAAGCTTTAGTGGACTTAAGTTTATAACTTTAATAAAAAAAAAATAGCTGTTTTTTGATATTCTGATTTCTCTCTTTAAAAAATACTTCGGTGAATCTGTGAATTCCAATGAAATCATTGAGGAGTTGATGAATCTTTCATTAGCATTTTTCAATTTATAATTTCATAATAGGGTTCATTACAAGAGATTTTGAAATTACTTGAAAGATTTGGATGTGCAAATCTAAATCCAATTCATTTCTCGCTTGCATAGGCTTAGGTTATTCTATTACAATGACTAATTAAGTATATTAAATGTCATTATATCTAATTTTATGACTAAATATAATTCCAGGCATTTTATTATCTGTGGATTTTTGTTTTCCTGAATTTATGATTATGTATCCCTAAGATGCCTTAACATTATTGGTCCTCTATTATCTGTCTGAATAGCCTTATATTTGCTTGTTGCAGGACATTAAGGACATAGTCTCCAAATGCCGTGGTGGCCATCCGTACAATGAAAATGGCATTCATAAGGCAAAGCATAGAGTAAAGCGCACTAATATCTCTTCCTTCCGAGAAGAATCTGCCCGTTGGGGGCTGCTGGACTCCCTCATACCCGTCCCACCAGACTTCGCTTCAGGAAACAACCCTTTTCTCCAGTCCTGTAAGGGAAGCTCCACAAATCGCACAAACTCTCTGTCTCGCAAGCGAAGACACAACGGAGAGAATGTTTCCTCCAAAGCAGTCCAGAATGACAACCACAAACTGTCTAAACTGCCCCATTCTAGATCACTGCTCCAGAAGAATAATAGTGAGATGTTTTCTGATGCCAAAGATTATTTAAGTCAAAACTCCAAGGGGGATGACGTCTGTATCTTAGGTAAAAGAGTCACAACTAATGGAAAAGTACAGTACCTTTTACAACGCAATAGGTAATATTCTTGTGTCCTAGCCATTTATGTTTTGACCTAGAGATTGGTTCTTTTAAAAATTATCCAAGGATTATTAGTTTTTCTTCTATAATTTGTCTGTTTTTATTTCTCTACAGTATATCGCCAAATTCGAAACCTGACTCCTGAGTATTTTTGCAATATATGAAACATCCGTGGCTCATAATGCCCATATAAATGTGGCTCAGCAGAATTAATTATTTGTAATATGAAAAAATTGACTTCATTGTATCAGTTTATCATCTTGTTTCATGTTAGTTTCCATAATAATTTTAGGGAGATTAATAATTTTCTTTACATCAGTTAAATGAAGTTTCATTCAAATTCTAAAGGCTAAAAATTTTCATTGGTGTTTTAATCTCGTTTAATGTTGTTATGGATTGCAATCAGATAAATCTCTTTACTACACTAGGCCAAAATATCACAAATATATTTTTTTTTTTTTTTTAATTCTGTGTTAGTTATCAGTTTTTGGTCTTCAAGTAGAGTTTAAAAAGCATCTGATCAAAATTATCAGTAATTTTATCTAAAACTTTCATGACATGAAAATATGAACCACGGATATGCCATCTAATTTATTTGCCGACTGCATGCAGGTTGTATATATTTCTGCAGTACCCTTTTGATTTAGCGTTACTTTAATTCGTATAGATGCATGATATTTATAGAAATATGTTTTGACTGTATTTCCTTATGATTTTAACTAGTAATTTTGAATTGTGTGTTTGACAAAATGTTTATCATCAACTCCTTTGCATGTTTTTAACAAGTGACTAATTATTTATTTGTATTGTTTTTATGCTATACTTAGAAAGTAAAAGCTCTGTACAAAATCGTTGAGAATTTAATTCTGGAGTCAAATTGCTTGTTAATGAATTTTTGATTTTGCTTGTTCTTAGACTGATTTGATTTAATTTATGCTTTGAAAAGCAATTATTTTAACAAATTCTTATAAATGTGATAAATTGATTAGTTCTTTATTGATTGAAAAAGGAATTTTAATTTTTATACATTTTAAAGGAAATTTTTATTTCTGAAGTTTTAAATTTAAGAATGTGTAATATATTTTAATAAGTATCAGTTTGTGTATAAACTAGTGAATGAAATGATAAAAATGACAGGTAGAACAGAATTTAGCAAATTTCAAAGCGTTTTAAACATATTGTGATATAGATTAATTTTCTTTCACACTGTTTTAATATGCCACAGTTTTTGCTTTAGAATGCATCATATAGGTGTTTTTAAGGAGATATTGCTTGGGGATTTCTTATTGATTTCGTTAATATCTTTCCAAAATTTTTGATGAATAATTTTTTTTACTAAGTACACCAAAAAATTTTATTTCTGATTCAAATGTTTAGGTATTTTAATTGGATGTAGTTTTGCCATCAGAAACTAAAGTTGGTGGTGGTTTCTGACTCCATGACTGCATCTAATTATTCTTACATAGAAACATACAAGTTGGTGTCTGTGTTATATGTTTTGAATTTGATCTGAATGTTCTTTTATTTTTTTGGGGAAAAGTATTAGTTTAAATATATATATACCATGTCATTAACTTTCCAAATTTGAATTTCTAGAAGTGATATGTAATCAAGGTCCCGTTCCCCCCTCCTCCCCCCAATTATTATATACAGTAATACTCTCTGAAGTGGCCACTCATCTGTGAAACCACCTTTGTTTAGCACAAAATATTTGGCTTGTAGACATAATGTTAAAATAACCCTTAGGAAGGACTATTCAAACCCCTCTTAGCTGCAGGGGTAGTTTGCCTGTTCAACTTGAATGAAATCCGTTCCGTTTTGTCTCCCTGACTTTGACACTTTTATTAGGAAAAGGGGAACAAAAGTGCATACACTCAAAAACATGGGAAAGCAAATAAATTAATCGGCCCCAAAAGAGAAAATGAACTTTGCTTTCTACTGGGATGGGGAATAGAAATGTTTGCTGCAACCTTTTGATCCTAAAATATGTCCAAGCTAGTTTTTCTGAATCTAGACCAGCATATTGAAGTTTTGCATTTAAAAAAAAAAAAAAAGAGAGAGTGCAAACAGATGTTTGTGCCTCTCGAGCACTAATGCGGACTCTGTCGAAGGAGCTGTGATCTTGATCAAATTAGCTCAAGCTTTACAATTTTGGTGAAAATTAAACATTACTTTTCACTTCTTGGTAACTATTGATGAGTCAATTAGAAATTTACTTTTAAAGTTTAAAAACAAAATTACGAAAAAGTTGCACTCAAATTATTTAATTGGAATTATCCAAACAAAACTCAAATTGTATCTTTTTCAAAAAATAAAATTCTTAAAGAACTTTTATTATTAGATATCTCAAAATTTAACTGTATTAGAATTAATGCTAGTTTTATTATATATTTTAAGAAATGAAAACTCTTCATAGCGGCCAATTTTGGTTAGAACAGAAAGGTGGCCATTGTAGAGAGGTTTCACTGTGTATATATAATCGACACTTTTTCAAAAAATTTACTGTGCACAAGTCCTGGAAAAAGATCTTGCAACTCATTTATATCTTTTTAATTTCATAAATATTGGCATTAAACTGTATATGCATGTAGTATAATTGATCATCTGATCTACTCCAATTACAGGGGGTTTTGTTAAAAATTAAAATTGTAAGGAATGAAGAATATTTTTAGTGCTTAGGCTGAATGCCATACATTAATTGTGAATTGCAATTTTCCCAATTTAATATCTTTATGTATGCATTTTGTTGAATAAAGTGTTTTAAAATGAGTAAAATATGGAGGATTCTGAGTTGATGTGAATCAAGTCCAAGAGATTCATTTCTGAGGAAACAGATTTCAAAGTTGATTAGGTGCATCTAAAGTAACAGTCGTGTGCTAATTATTCTTGCTGGCCTGATTGATACAAACTGAGCGTGAATCATTATTGTGCAGAAACTATAACATTTCTACACTACCATATGGCAGCGTTGGTGCGAAATAGCGAAAACGTGGACTTGGTTTCCTTCAACTCTGAACCCTCCATATATAGCTCATTTTAAGCCAAATTTTACACATTGGGACTTGTATTTCCATCATATACGTATTGCTTTTGTAGGTCAAATTTCTAAAACAATTTGTGAAGCCTGTATTTATTGAATTTATTTGGCTAAATCATTTTAAGTCACGTAGACCTCCTTTCCCACTTTGGAACAGTATCATGTACAAAGAAAAGGGGAGAGGAGCATGTGCATTGAGTCTAATTAAAAACTAGCATAAAATGTTTTCAAAGTGAAAACTTGCGTCTCGTAGAACAAGCCATTGAAGTTTTGCTAAGTAAGAAAGAGGGCGAAATTTTAAAAATGAATACTATCTTTCCTTGTGTACAAAAGTGCATTATCATATTTTATGGATGTCTTGTGATTGGATCAGCACAGCCACTTTTACTTTTTTTGTAATCTGTAATAGTCAAGTATTTTGCTCATACATATTAGTGTACATGATTATTTTATTGTTAGAAAGGTGCATTAGAGTGGTCCCTTGTTGACCTTTACCCTTTCTTCGTAGGGAAAAGGTGGAGAACGCTGTTCAAGCAAAGGATCCTCCATTTATGATCACTATCTGTTGCCATTGCCCTAAATGTAAAATTATAAACAAACTCTACTTTTAAAGAAGGTCTATGTGCATGGCAAATCTTTGAGTGTTGGATGGCAATTAATATATTTGAAGCATTAAAATGTCTGAACAAAACGATAAACGCATGTTATAAGTTTTTATGAACATAGTTATTTTAACCCTGTATGATTCAGTTTTATTTCCTTTGTTATTTGAACTGGCTTAAACTGTGGCGTTTTTATTTAACTGCAGATTTATTGTAGAGGAACAGATAAAAATTGTTTGTCATTATTTTATTGTATCTGCATTAGTTGTAAAACTTTTCTCTTTTAAATGATAATGCTCTTAATTTGCATGAACTGGATAATAATTATAGGATTGTTTATAAAACGTTGCGTGATTTTTAACCATGCAGCATGCGTACTTTTTAACCCTCGTAGATATTTTAAATGTCCTGAATGTAAATTCTGTTATTTTTTTTCTCTTGATCATATCTGTTTTAACAGTTAACCGATTGTTGGTTTTAAACTAATGTGCCTTTCCTGAGCTTTCACTTTTTCTTTACTTGCTTTAAAAATTAGTTTGATCATTTAAAATTTGCTGGTCAAAATTAAATATACGTCGTATCAAAAGATGCGACTACACTACTGTGATTTTTTCTTTTAGTGAATTTATTAATGAGTCATAAGATGAAAAATATAGCAGATTTGATATTAAGAGATAGCAGTATTTATATAATTGAAAAATTGTAATGCAGTGTGATTTATTACTTGCAATTTCAATATTTTCTTAATCATAGTGTAATAAAATTGTAGTCTTGTGTAATAAGAGCGATATAAATGTCTTCGGTCTGTATGTTACTTTACAAAATGACGTTTTAGTAATGTTTCACATATCCTAACATTTTCTATCTTTCATTGTGTATTTTTGAAAGGATGTGTTCATTCTTGTGGAATCCATGGAATAATTTTAGAGGCGTGTTTCGTACCTAATAAGTTTTAACATTCTGGAAATTTTTCAAAAAATTATATAACTCGCTTCTGTGCCCTTTCTATATACGTAATGGCCATTATTTAATAACTCAGTCTTTATAAAAGCAAATGTGGGTATGTGTGACTTTTTAACTCCTATATTTTATGATTTAAAATACCTCTTTTATTTTATAACTTATGAAGCAGATCCATACACTTATTAACTGAGATTTTTGAGATAACCGCACATTGCCTTCACAAATGTATTTTTCCATGTATTTGTATTCATCTTTAGTGTTTTCAGATATCAAATTTGCTGATGTGATAGATTTAATTGCCATAATTTGGATAATTGTTTTGCTGGCACAGATGCTGTACCAGCAGCATTTTTTTCCCTTCCTTTTGTTTACAACCTGGTACAACTAATGTACCAGTGAGCAATTAGGATTTCACCCCCCCTTGTTGAACAAATCAGTTTCTTCTTTAATCAGATCACCTAGCAGATTATTAACTGCCCTCTGCTATTCAGTCTTCATGTTGATTGCTGGTGAAGGAAAAGAATAGTAACTCCAGGAAGAAGAAATCGAAAGAAACCAAACCATAGACCTCGCTTTCCAATGGCTTGGCAAGAAGGCAAAGCGCTTCTCTTTGTTTTCTTTGTCCAAGATTTCGAGCCTGTAAGCTGAAACTTAATGTTATAATTTGATGATCCAATTAGCAATTCTAAGCTAGACAGCGAGGTCCTTGAATTTTTCAAACCCAATATTCAGTGAAGAAAAATTATTCAGAACAAGATTTTTTTTAAAAAAAGATTGCAGTGTAAGATTGTGTTTAATGTTCTTCTAATTTATAATTAAAAAGTTTCTTGGATTAAACAATTTCCAGACACAGTAAATTTACAAATCAATTTAAATTATAAGTAAAATTTATTTCAACAATTCATCCAATAAGAGTTGTATACAGAAATATCATATTGCTCAATAGACTGACTAATAGAATAACTATTCAGGAAGTTATTAATTTCTTTTGATTAAAATATTGATAATGATGTAATGGTCACTAATTTTTCTCATAATCAACGTTCAAAGATATGCGTACCATGTTCTTGCTCCAAACGGTAAATATCAAACATTCATAATTTCTGCCACCTCAACTATTTCTCCTTGCTGTATGTGCAATAAGATTAGGTATATGTACAAGTTTTATTAAAGTTCCCTTTGATTTGATAATTTTACTTTGCCAGTTTAAATCTTTTTCACGTCCTCTTCTATGGCACATGCTTCTTTTTTCATAATGTTATTATTGTAATGTTGGCCAACATTCTCAATTTTATTTTAATTCAAAGTTTTTTGCCCTTTTTACAAAGTTTTAGAAACTTTTATATTGAATTCATTATGAAATTTAAAAGATAAATTTCTTAATAGTTAAAATATGTATATGGGCTACAAGTAAAGTTTCCTAATGATTAAACCATATTTATTAAGAGAATTATTGGAAGAAACTGTAGAACTAATCGGTTTGTTTGGTTAATTCTGGAATTTGAATACAAATGCAAAAGGCACCATTCTTGAAAGGGAACACAATATATTGGGAATTAAAATAGGGGGAGAATATGGGTATGTTACACTATGTATCTAGAACAGCATTAAAAAATTAGCAATGATGGAACAGGAAAAGAAGAAAATAGTTTTTAAAGATCAACTTAACCTAGTGAAATGAGTCGTCATGTGTGCAGTGTGTTGCACTTAAATTTTATCCTCCTCAGACCCAAGACTAAATTTGGCTTTTAACGAAACTCCATTTTTAAATCACTTAAAAAAAATCCAAATACATTTCAGCTGATAAATGACTTCTGATAATTTTTTGCCATCTATTGACAAGATCTGCAACTAATTCCGATAAATCTAGAGGCATTTGAATTAATGTGGTGAAAGTTTGAAAAAATGTTGTAGGTGTTTTTTTAATGTCTCCTACAGGCGATGCTGGGCCTGAGGAGGTTATAGAACACGTGTTTTAACAAAAAAAAAACCTAATGCAGCAATAAGATAATTTTATTAATAGATACTGTTGAAATAACTCAATATGGTCACCATTGTAATATCCACGATTTAGAATCTCTTTTTTTTTTTTTTTCAAAGGAGGACTTAAGTCAGATTAAATAAAATTATCACTATTATTTTCTAGCATTATCTCTGCAAAAAATTCACATTTCAATCAGGAGTAAAATACATGTGTCTCATAATATGGAAACTTGAATTCTGTTTAAAACATATTTGCTTTCATGATTTTATTAGCACTGTGCCTTTAATAACAGTAGTATACAGAATACATCAGGTGCAACTTAGAAATTGAGTCTGATTTTCTTTCTAAACCCTATGTAAAATAGCAGTTTATGTATAATTTCTAAGTAAATATATATTCAATGATAATTAAGTTATTGTGGAGAGTTTCTTCACCTCAAAGAATTTTTAAAAAATTCTGTTGTACAAGTCTTTTCCATCCCAAGAAACATACAACAGTCCTCAGAACTGTACTTGTGTAATTTATCTGGCCATCTTGTGTAACAGAAGTTTCCAGAAAGCACGAAAAATTGATTAGTGATCTCAGATCTAATTTATTTACCTGATTCGTATTGCATTTTTTGGATTTTTCTGTGTATATATTTTCTAGTGATATACTACAAGAATTTGAAAAGATTGCATTTTGTTTTGCAATGTTTTTCTTAGTATTTATTCAAGTGAATTTTGCTGATGAATGAATTTTAGTATTCATTTTGTAACCCTTTGTTTTGTTGATTTGCCTCCTTCCTATGAAGCATTGTAAAACAAAACCATTCACAGTTACTGTATATAAAATTAATTTTTGTAAATTGTTCAAAAAGAATAAAAGTTTTACTATACAATGAAAGTGTATTTTTTGTTTATATTCACTGCTGTATGTATGAGAGATCTAATATATATAAAACTAAATATATGTATATTTGTTCCAGCATCACTTCTGAACGGCCGGAAAGATTTTGATGAAACTTGGTACACATGTTCCTCACTGGCTGATTAAAAATACTGTTGAGGTAAATGACCCCCCCCCCCCTCCTTTCTGGATAGGGTGGAGCATGAAATAGTGATTCCCAATTTAACTAAAAATATAGTGGGTCTAAATTTTCTCTGGGCAAACCCCTGGATTTTTACCTGCCTAACCCCTTCCATGAGTCATTCGAAATACATTTTACAAATCATCTGCTTGACATGAATTTTTATACTTTTTAACAAAAAATATGTATGTGTTAAATTTTTTCTAATGAATCTCTTAGGATAAGTGAGGCTGCGGTGGCCTAGTGGTAAGGTCTCGGCTTTGGGGCCGGAGGGTTCCGAACCCGATTCCACTGAATATCCGCCGTGTATGGGGCCTGTTGCACGCCAAATCATACGTAGTGGTCAAACGTCCTTCTGTTGGTGTGGAGTGGAAGTTTGGAGAGGGGGTGCCAGCTCAGGTGTCGTCATCTGACCTTGGTTCAAAATTACGAGGTCCGCCCCAAAATAGCCCTCAAGTTGCTTCGAAACAGGACATTAATATAACTAAACTAAACCCTTAGGATAAGTACCTCTACAGCAGAGTCAGTTATTTTTTTATTTCCTTGTATGCAAAGAAAAGGTATTGTAATCATCAAAACATTTGAACTCAAGATTAATCTAAATCTCCACCTTTTAGACCTCCCTGAATCTTAAAAAAACACAATTTTGGAATTATGTGTGAATTTGGAATGTTATTTGAATCCGTGAACACGATAACTCAAAAACTATTAGAGCTAGAGGGATGAAATTTGGTATGTGATCTTTATATATAATTTGTAGGTTTCTATCATATTTTGGACAAAATCCGTCAATGGGAAGTCTGTCTTTCGTGTTCATGTGAACAAGATAACAAAAACTTAAATAGATGAAATTTGGTACACAGTTTTATCATCAGGAATGTAAGTCCCTGTCAAGTTGCAGAACAAATCCGTCAAAGGGTTGATTGTCTGTATAATTGCATACTTGTTAACATAATAACTTCTAAACCCTATGACTTAGCTAACCTCATACCAATTTTTATTTATCTAACATTAATTGTAGATCCGTGCCCAATTTTTGTTTCAATCGTTTGAAGGAAAAAAAGCATTTAAATTGCATATTTGGCTATTGTAAGGTGCGCTCGTTTTTCCCTTCCTGTGTAGGGAATCGTCCATGTTACTGCTGCTCTGTGTATTTTTTCCCCACCTGCATTGGGGCAGATACGAGAAAGTTTGGGAGATCACTCTTGCTGGCTTTTGTTCGGAGCTGTTTTCAGAATTATTTTTATGGTAATAATAGTGACACGCCACAAGTCAGCAACTTGAATTATGAAATATATGTTTTTAAAAATCGAATCAAATGTATTTTTACATTAGTTTGTTTTAGTTGAAGGTACTAAATAAAATTCAATGCCATTCAATTATTTATTACCAATGTTGCAACAATCATAAAATATAAAGTAAAAAAATAAGTGATTTAAAACATTTTTGCATATAAATTATCGCTTTTTCTTTCGCCAAACAGTACGCTGGGATTTCAAATAATTTATGAAATATTTCATTTGTGTGAATAATAAAATTAAAATATATACTTCAAAAAATAAGAATATAGTTTCTAATGATATTTCTGTAGCTGAATTTCTTGAGGATGTTTGGTGAATATGTCCAACTCAAGATGAACTCTCTTGCCGGTAGAGGGTTTGGACAGAGGAGCACATGAGAATCTTATAATGCAACATTCTCGTTGGTTTTTGCGCCATTGAGTGCGATTTTGATGGCTGATTGTTACCAACTGAAAGGAGTTGGAGCTAAGCAAGAATAGAAAGGTGTATAAACAGTTTTCATTATGAATTCTCTCTTTTATTTAAATTTAACATTTTATTTTGTTGTGTGTATATTATAAACTAATTTAAAAAGAGCCACAGGTTGACCCTTTCTCTAAGGCAGAGGCGACATTTCATTTCCGACCCCCTCACTTTGTTTAAAATTTTTCATGACCCCTTGTGGGGTCGCAAATGTTTTTTTTTTTTTAAGAAGTCTTATATTTTTTATTGTCAAATAAATTTCTTTGAATTTAGCGACCCACAAGAATTTTCTCGTGACCCCTCTGGGAGTTGTGCACCACTACTTTAAGATAGGGGTTCACAACCTTTCTTTCCGTCACGTGCTCCTTGATTATTCTTTTGGTTTTCGCCTACCCCTACTATCATATCCACCTCCCCTCAAGAGTACCCGGTTTTACCCTACTTTTAATTTTAATATAATGTTCCACTAATATATTGTCACGCATTCTGCAAGTTTTGTATAATATGGTTGATAGAACTTGCAAAAAAACTGGGAAATTTCTTTAAAAAATATTTTATCTCCCCGAATATAAATGCTGTTTTTCCAAACATTTTGTAAGATTTTCATCCATCAAACAAAATCATTGATGAAAGTTACAAATCATTTTTAGCTTTCTGTGCAATGGAGGCTACAGTGGCCTAGTGGTAGGGTCTCGACCTCGGGACCAGAGGGTCCCAGGTTCAAAACCCGATTTCACTGAAGATCTGCAGTGTATGGGACCTGTTGCTAAATCATACGCAGTGGCCAAACGTCTTCCCATTGGTATGGCGCGGAAGTTTGGAGAGGGGGTGCCAGCCCAGGTGTCGTTCTCGTCAGCTGACCGCGGTTTAAAATTACGAGGTCCATTCCTAAATAGCCTTCGTGTTGCTTCAAAACGGAACGTTAATATAAGCTAACTTTCTGTGCAATGGCGTGGGCCCAAATCATCTTCATCACTTCCTGATTTTTCCCTCAAGAGCCCTCGTGACCAAGCTTCACTGTAAAACACGAGTTCCCATGACTGTACATATGACAATTCCCCTCTATTGATTTTTAATCATTGTACCCCTATGAACTTTTTTTTTGCATTTTAGGAATTATTCTTAACTTTTGGACACAAGTGTATCTGACGATGTTGACAGTGAAATGAAGGTTCCTAGAACATGTGGCAAGGAAACAACTAGAGAAAAATGTACCTTCAAACAATGCTGAAGAATATTTATAGTGCATATCAAAAGTTTAAGCACAACAATAATTTTGATTTAAAATAGAGGACATATTTAAAGTTTTATTCAGTGTTCATAGATGTAAAAAATTTTAGAATTTAAATTGTACTTCGTAAATCATATTTTAAACTTTAATTTCAACCATCGAACTTAGTAAAAATACAAAAATGTGCGTGTCAAAATTATAAGCACACGAGAACTTTAATTTTTTACATTAGAGTAAATACAAAATGTTAATACTTGATAATTGCTCCTTTTGATTGTATTAAGTGAAAGACACGATAGCACTTTCTGTATTAGTTCAAACCCAACATCCTGAATGAACGATTTCAATTCTTCAAATAAAGAATACTGCTTACCACTTTGATAAAATGAATGTGTGAGTATACCCTACATGCTTTCTATGAGGCTCAAATCAAGACCAGAAACGACACCATATTGGATCTACGCCACTGTGACGTTGATTTGGAGGCATGGGTTGTAATGTTGAAAAGTTCAACATATTCCACCTAAAATTTCACGAAAAGGAAGCATATGATTGGTAAGCGTCCCTTGGCAGTTTTTAGATTTTTACCAATTCTGAGGAAGCCTTGGGATGTCTGACCATTGAAACAAATCTCTCCCCATCACACCAGAGAACCACCACCATATTTGTCTACTAAATATGCTTCTTGGTTCTCTTCGAAGATAATGCCGATACCCATGAAGGCAGTCCAAATTGCCATCGCTGAACATGGCATTATGCTGCGTATCGCCAAATGACATGCGCCGTTTGGCCCACTGTGATCGAACTTCTTCATGATGCGATTTCAATCAAGATAATCGAGCCATCTTTCGGTTTTTCATATGCCCCGATTCTCAAATTCTTCTGTGAATAGTTTCATTCGATATTTGTCCTCCAATGATATTTCGAGAGAGAGAAATCTTCTCGAAATAATTCGCAGTTGAAGCCAAGTTTCGGGTGCGCTAGTCTCAATTGCGGATTTGGTCAATATGAGACCACAGGTGTAACATTGCTTTGAGGCCCCCTACCCTACCGAATGTAGTAAATTCGCCATTGGCTAAGCACTGCGATGTACGTCGAATAGTTTTTGAGCTCCCCTAGATTCTCGTGTTACGAGGCGAGCACCTCTAACACCTGTGCGAAAACCGCCACCGGCCGGTCTTCGCGGGGGCTGGTCACTTGTGGCTTCCCAGAAAGAGATTTTCGTTTGAAGTCCCACGAATCAAGATTTGATAAATTACAGGTTTCGACCTTTTCAATGTAGCTGCAATTTCAGAAGCGGACTTCTGCTTTTGCTCTCATTCACCAGATTTTTGATACTTCCTCATATGAAAATTCTTTAGACGTAGCCATTTTGAACTAACGCCAAACTAACAGTCAATTTCTTCTTATACACCTAGATCAGTGGCGAATCCAGGATTCGGGTCGGGAGGGGGGGGGGGTGGCTGAGGTCATAAAAATTACGTATCGTAGTGACGAATGTCAAACCTCATGGCTTATATAAACCAAAACAATTTAATTTTACAGGCTTTCCTCTCCTGACAATAAGAATCATAAAGAACAATACAATACTTTCGATAATTTTAATAAAAAATACAATGAAATAGCTGGTCAAAAAATGTTTTCGAGCGCGCCAACCCTACAAGTGCAATGACTAGAAAAGTAGGAAAATTTTCAAGCCTGTCAAGTCAGAAAGCAATGTTGTCACGATTTTATTACTATTTTTTTAAAATGAAAATTAAGATCAAACAGTTGTAGCGATTTTAAATCAAATCAAGAATTTTGGTTTAGCTCTGGGGCGGGGGGGGGGGCTGCAGCCTGATAGCCCCTACCCTGGATTCGCCACTGACCTAGATACAATGTGCGTGCGCAAATACTTTTGTGATTTCGTTAGTTTAAGCACAAAATCGTTTTTATGCAAACTTTTGACACCATAATTTTCACACAGTTCTTAAAAGTTATGATTAAAAGTAAAGTTAGTAAAGCTTAGTATGATTTTAAAATTAGATTTTTAATTACATATAAACAAAGTACCGAAATAAAGTGAATATTTAAAATTTTATTTTAAATTATTGTTGTGCTAAAACTTTTGACACGCACTATATGCGGTCACATGCAACCCTTGACTCAATGTCAGCGACTATAGTTTTACATTGTTTTGCAAATGATTCCACAAAATGAACGAATGCAAGAATACTTTTTATTACAAAAAATAAAATGAAACACAGATTCCTTGTTTTACTTTTCAATGTACAAATATGATGAACAAACGACTGGATGAACTTCGACTGCGGAAGAGCAGCCGTTTTGGACCGCAACCTCTGTCACAAAGTACGAATTGGAACAATTTTCAGAAGAGTCCCTTTTAGTTTCCATAAGCCCGGCCTCCAATCAGGAAGTCCGATGATCCACAATATGACGTCACATGGTTCCGTTGTCATCGACAAGGAGTACCTGAAAACAAAAGACTATTTTATTGAAATTCAACAATTGCAAAATTAAATTTTCAGGCAACGAAAAGTGAATGACATTATTAAAACCGTAAAATTATATAAATATTAAGTGCAAGTACACGGTCGCTACAAGGGGGCGCACTCTAGGAAAAAAAAAATTCGTGCATCCCTTACTAATACGATTTTACATATTCACATGTTTAGCCAAGCATAACATAACAAATACGATACAAAAATTATTTTAAATTAACGAAACAGTATTTAAATTGAGCTGAAAGAGAAAGCAATTTTCGGTTATATTCATTAGCGTGCATTCTGAGCATCAACAATTCACTAACATGCTTAATATAATACATTCACAGTTATAATTAAATAGGGAAGGTTGCCGACTTCGAACAATCTGGACGTTTTTCAATGTACAGATAGAGTAACAATTTAAATAAAAAAAAAGTTGGTGAATTCATCCCGGCACAAAATATATGAACCCAAGTGTGACATTTTATGCACTGTAACAGTTCTTATACCTTCGTTTCCTCACACACGATACAAAACTACGTAGTATTAGTTTTTGTTCTTTTTTAACCGATAATTAAAGTATTTTTTATTATTACTTTAGCTTATTCCAATTTACGAGGACTACTAGTGATAACTGGACTTGCCGGACTATTCCTCTAGCTCAAGATAATTGTTACTAAGTTTTTCATTTTTGAATTAAGTCAACGAGTTTTTCAGAAAAGGCTTTCAAAATCGGTGTTGGAGCCGATTTTCACGATATGAAGGATGTAGAAGGTCGTTATCGAGAGGTGACCCAAGAAGTTATTTAGAATGAAAAAACAAACAAAAAAAGCAGTTCTAAACAGATTCTATGTATTTTCAAGGGGAAAAAAATGGCACTGTAAATGCGATCGTTGTTTTAGAGAGGGAAAACATTTTTTTTTCAGAACATTCTTCACAGAATTATTTGGAAAATGCATAGGAAATGGTAAAAATCAGTAACATTCGCGAATCCTCTCATCAAAACTGTTTCGAAAAATGCATACAAGAATTTAATACCTAAATTAACCACTTAACTTAATAATTTTCTTTGCTATCTAATAAGATGCTCCCTTCTGTTTTTGAAAGCGGTTGTCGTTTTTATTCATCTCAGAAGGCATATAATACTTGAGATGTTTATGGATTCTAGGTAATTTTTGTGTAAAATTATAAGGATAATTAATGATTAAATTTTAGTTTTAAGACCAAAAATGCGATAATTCGATGCACGAGTATTCTCGGGCTGGTAAGTTAAGTGGTTAAAAGAGTTTGTTAAAAAGTCAATATGTGGCAGCACTTGCAGACTTATTCTTCTTATTTCGAACGATCAATTTTGGAAAACCTTGTCGAAAGAAAAGAAGTTACGATTTAAAATTTGGTCTCTCTTAACCGAGTTTTCGATTATCCGAGATAATTTCGGTCCCAATTAAAGCTCGGATAATCGAGGTTCTACTGTAGTAGTATAATGATTCCTTGATGAGGCATGAACAACCTACTACGATTCTTACCAATGGCTTCCGATGTGTCGCGAATTGATTCAGAAGAGCAGATCCGAGGTTCCAGCCGAGAGGGACCAGGAGGAGATGAGGTCGGGATCTGCTGGTTTCAGCATGTCCGACGACGCATCCCCATCATGCTCGTCGCGGATTTCCTTGTTCTCTTCCTCCTCCGAGTTCCGGTTCTTTTCGTCTTCCTTTTCCGGTGGCGCGGAAGAGGGTCGGAACATGCCCGGCTCGAAGTTGTCGACGGTGCGCAGGACACTCGGGGTGTAGGTGGACAGGCCGCCCGCACCTGGGAAACACAGACAGAAATTTGGTTAGAACACGTAGGAAAAAAACATTCGAATTTCTGGTCCAAAACATGGTAGCGTGATATTTTAAGCATGCTTCCATCTGCCTGTATATTATTTTTAAAAATTTATTCTTAATTATCGCAACGATAGCGTGCAGTAGAAAATGTATTAAATATCCTCGCAATGCGCGTGTGCATGAACTTAGAAACTAAAACTGTAGCGGTTACAATTCACTGCCTTCTCCTTTTTATGGTAGGTGGCGCTACTAGAGCCATCCGGGTTTTTCCCATGATGTCTCTCTCTTCTTTATTTTGTGTTGTTGGTCTTGTCTTGTACCTTTTAATGTACTGTGTCGTGGAACTTAGCCACCTAATAAAAATGGTTCCTGAAATTGACTTAATTCTTCAGCAGCGGCATTCCATATAAACACGAGTCTCGTCCCTCTACAAAACAATGAAAAGTATTGTTTTCAAATATACTTAAAAAATCATTTTAAAAATTTATCAATCCCTTGCCATACGATTTTATTTAACCTCTTAATTAGATGCCACCACCCATTTGGGATATTTTTTATTATTTCAGTCTATTTAAGATGGTAAAGGACACTTGAGACAATTGGCCGTGTCCAGGTGATTTTTGAAGTTAAAATTAAATGTTACGTTGACCAATACGGATTTAAACAGAAAAAATTCTGTAATTCGATGCACACGTCAGAGACGACATTCTATGTTAAGGGGTTAAAATTAGAGAAAACTTATACGGAAATAAGTATCACTGAGAAGATAGTGTTTTGAATTTTAACCCCTTCAGAGTTGCTCTTTTTTTGCTATCTAATAAGAGACCCCTCCTGTTTTGGAAAGGGGCTGTCGTTTTCATTCATCTAAGAAGGCACAGAATACTTGAGATGCTTATGGATTCTACGTAATTTTTGTGCCAAATTATTAAATTTTATGAATGTGCTAATTTTATTTTTTTATGTAATTAATTTTTATGTAATTTAATTTTTATTTTTTATGTGCTAATTAATGATTAAATTTTAGTATACAAGCCTAAAAATGCGATAATTCGATGCACGTCAATATATGAGGGGTTAAAGTGGTTTTTGTGCAATAATATGCCCCGAAGTTATTGAGGGGAAAAAATTAAAACTTTGATTAGATTTTTAATTAAAAATTATTCGAATTTTAAAACAATTTTTCTTAGTCAGCTTCTACCCTAGGTCTAAATGTCCGCAACGAGAACTCTGATCGCCAAGTTGTCTCGTTGACGGCGGTCGCTATAGGAACAAGTTATCTTAGGAGGAATCCATTTCGAGAAGGTAGAAGTTCGCGAATGATGTACTCTTTTTATTACTGGATACTGGCGCCAAGAATAAAATAAAACCCTGACTTCCGTCAGATTCCTCCTATTTGAAATGGATCTTCCCTAACAAAACCAGTTGCTATCGTGACCGCCGTCGACGAGACAAGTTGGCTGGCAGAGTTATCGTGACGGACGGACAGCAGTGTGTTCTGGACGATTTTTGCATCACACAATTTACAGAGAGTATCCAGCCTATAAATATTAGAATGTCAAAAGCGTTTAAATTTAATATTTGCGAGACGCTCGAGTGCTTTCAGGGACGGACCTTGCGAGTAGAATAAGAATAGGGGTTCTGGGACACCTCCCTCCTTCCCTCCCAACCACTCCTAAATTAAACTGATTATTTTTATCTTTCTTTAGACTTAGAAAAATTTTCAAGTTTACAGACTTGGATTTATTTCAGCTTCTGTGCAATTCGAACTGATCTTTTAATCTTATTTTATTTCACCAACTAAGTATTCCTTTTCATTTAATTATATATATGTTTTTATTATTTTTATTTTTTAAATTTCAATTTTCTTTTCTTTTTTTTTTAAATTTATTTTTATTATTTTTCATTTTTCTATTTCTTTTTTTAATTTTTGTTGCCGAATGAATTTTTAATTTGTTTTCAAGAAAATTCTAAAATCTTATCCATTCTTTTTCCCTTCTTAAATATAAGAGGTTTGCGTATCCTTCTTTTCAGGACTTTGAAACAAAATTTCGAACATTTTTTCTGTTTTCAGGCACTTTGAATTTTCTCGGTTTTGGACGATTTTTGCTTAACACATGATGCGTGTGTGAGGCAAACTTTTCTTAGGGTCTCTCTTTCTTTTCTTAAACTTTCAACAATTTTACATACATATTTAAGTGATGAAAGCAATACACGAGCCGCCACCAATCTCTCCCAACTTCCACTCCAAAACATATCCACACGAGATTTTTCAGACACAATGTCAAAGTTAATGTACATCACGGTCCTATATACGGCGGATTTTTGTGGTAACTGGGTTTCGCATTCGCGACCCACCCAAGTCTTTTGTTCATTTGTTAATAATAAATGTTTTGGCCTTAAACATATATAAGCGGCGACAAGGTCCGCCGTTTAAATTAGTTTTTATTCAATTCCTACTATTAGTTCACACTCTCCCTATATATATTTATTTATTTATATATCTTGTTCAAATTTTCAATCGTTAATAAAATACTTTTTATTCATCCACTCAAGTTCAAATACATTTTTTTAAACTTGTAGTGGATGACACTTGATGTTAATATAGTTTTTTCAATTTTTTTTAAATTTTTCTTTGTTGACCTAAGCAGGAATTGACTTTAAATTTTTTTTATATATTACTTGTTTTTGTATTTTATATTAATTATAGCATTGCCCATAGCAGTTTCAGCCGAGATAACTCAGGAAAGATGGACAAAAAAAAATGAATATTTTATTGTATTTCACAGATAGCAAAATATTTAAAGAGTTAAATTTTAAAATGCCAGCGATACAATTCGGTATGATGCATCGCAGCTAACGAAACTTACAAACTGAGGTTCAAATAACTTTCACTCAATTGATCTATCACTCATCGGTAGAATGATTTACGCTGAATATGGTTGCGAAAACCAAACATGTTGGAGGCCCGTGGGAACCAGTGGATACAAAAAGTGAGGCGGCAAAAAATTCATCGACATCTAAGACCCGTGAGTATAGGAGGTAGACAATAAAATTTAAAAAATTAGTTAGTTTTCCCGAACTATTGCCTTTTTGTAATTCCTAGTTTCAGGCCGTAATTTCTTGTTTCTAATATCAAATTTGATGAGTTATCACTTGAAGAAATTCAAGTTTGGCGGCAGTACTGTACTCATAAGCCTAACCAAAATTTTAATAAAAAATTACCTATAATGCAATATACAAAATTTTGCAAGCATTTTCATGCCTAATAGTTTTAAAATGGAAGGAAAGCATGAGATTAAATGCTTGAAGAAAGGACGAAAATCATTTCAGTCTACCTCACACACAATAAAAACAAACAAACCTGAAATCAAATATCTGTTGCCACGCTTTAAAAAATTATTGCTTTGAAGCAGGTGCGGAAAAATATTTCAGAAATGCAATGAATACTAAAGTGAAAATTCTGTTTTGGAGTTAATTTCCCAAGAAAACAATTTATACTATCACAACCGTAACAATTGCACAAGCGCGTGAATAAAATATTTGCTGAAATAATGAGATGGTTTGAATTTTATTTACAACAATAAAAACATTGCTACAAATCATGTTTTCAAACATTTTGAAACATTAATTAAAACTGAACAAAATGTCGCATGGAAATAGGATCGGTGTCATTGAAAAGCTAATTTTTTTTCTCTTTAAGATGATATAAAAATGGGGGGGTTTTGCGATAATAGGATCCGAAATTATTCCGGAAAAACATTAAAATTTAAAATAATTTAAATTCTAACTAAAATTTCGAAAAATCTTTTCTTAGTTAGCACTTACTACCCAAGAAGCAACCGCCTGCCAAATTTCAAGTTTCCAGTCCCAGTGGTTTGGGAGATTTCGTGATGAATGAGTCATGGTATTTGCCTTTTATATATAAAGATAACGTGAATTTCTGATGGCCTAACACAGCAAACTCTTATATTATTTGGGGGAGGGGGGAAATCGTGAAAATGGAATGTCTCAAATTGGTTAAAGAATTTTCTTGCAATATGAGTGTCATATTATACTACCTATATAAGACAGAATTTCTAAATAATCAGCAATAATAATAATAAACAAATTTGTAATTTCTAACTTACGAAAGAGTTTATAAAATGAAATTATATATATTTTTAAAAATTAAAATTTTTTAATTTACATAAAATCCATGTAAAAAATATAGCTTATCAGTATGCATATTGTTTGCGCTTTCGTTGTTGCCAAACAGCGATTTACAAATTCAGCTTGAATTTGTAGTAAATATGCACCGAAGACAATTCTTATTTCGCTTAAGTAGGATTCTACTTGATTTTGTGTATAATTTGAAACAACCGAATTTTATTTTCACCCTCCCCTCCTGTCTTCCCCATGCATTTGTTCCCATCTGCAGCTGGCACGGAATGCAATCGCACAGGAATTTCCGTTTCGAAACCGGTCAAGTTGCAATGTCCGGAAGTTTCTGTTCTTTCTCTCCATTTTTTTCCCCAGACTGTGGACAAGCTTTCTTCTTGTACTTCTGTTAATTAAATTTTCACGCTTTCAAAGGCTTGTTGAATAAAAACACAAAACAGTGTTCGATTGTTTCCCAAGCATTAAGAAAATCACACGATGAATATGATTCCTGATAATGCCTGTTTGTATTAATGTGAACCATATAGACAGGAAATTGTACGAGAGGACTTTACTAATTTTCAACAGCAAACAAAAACACACATAAATAAGAAAAAAATACACCCGAAAAATTAAATTGGAAAGGAATTGTTAAATTCCATTGATATTACCAGAAGCAAGTGATTCAATTTGAAACAACCGAATTATATTTTAACCCTCCTCTCCTGTCTTGCCAATGTCAGTTTATATTTTTCGCCTGACAGGATGCTTGCTGTCAGGCGAAAAATATAAACTAACCAAGTGATTTTCAATTTCATTTAATGATATATGATGAAACTGAGATCTGATTCAACTGAATGATTCCAACGGATGTAATAAAATTCATCAACTTATTTAGAATAAAAGTATTAACAATAGCACAAATTAACAGATCGTTAGAAATATTCTTGGTTATTATTTAAATAGCCAGTTATCAGTGTTATATTATGCAGAATCTTTAAAATCACATCATATACTCTAGATTTATGATGGATACGAGCAGAGTGTAGTTAATTTGCCATTATTTTCCAATATCTTTATCATTCCCTTTTCAAATATGAAATCAAAAAATCGCAGATTTCATCATTTATCAAATCGAAAATCATACAAAAAAGTATTCTTTTGTCTGTCGTGGTTTGACAGGAAATATAGAAAAACTGAGCAAACCTCCCAATAACTTTTGACAGTTTTGATTTCGAAAGTTTAAGTATTTCGCAGTTGTTTTGTCTAATAATCTTCCTCATTTTGTGTGTAAAATGTTAAATACAGTGAAAACTTTACTAATTCAAATGTTTTAATTTCAAATTTTTTCTCTGATTTTTAATAGTTTTTAAGGCCCTTAATTCACTTGAGAACTTGACTGCTTACGTTTTCAATTGAAAAAACAATACAAAAATTCATATTTTTAAAAAATTTGTACACATTAGATATGAATTACATTGTTTATTTTGGTGTTTTACTGTTCAATTGTTGTATTTAAAGTACTATATACTCTTTGTTTATAAAAATCATTTATTGAAACTATTAATTTTAAAAATATTAAATTTTGAATCATATATATCACATGCACTAAAATTAATTACTATTTGTTTATAATTTATGTATTAATTATTAAAACTGCCAAATATTAAAAATAGATATTTACCGCCACTTTTAGTTTAAAAATTGTCTTATCCTCTTGCTATACTCATTTTTAGACCCAGTTTTTCTTAGCTATAATTTTTGGATAAATCGAATTTTTATTGTGGTCCCAATTAGACAAGTTCCTCAGTATCATGCTTTATAATCAGGCTTTCATAAAAATGCAATTCCACTATAGTAAGAAATTGTCTAACAGTTTGCAAATGTATTCGTTTATTCAAGAACAGATGCAAGAACAAACGCATTACAAACTTTGAAAGTACAGGTTAGAAAATTCTGACATTATAGATTACAGAATTATCGGCAGATGTTCGGTAATAACTTTTCTTTGAATGAAACGAAAGAACTAAGGTAGGAGTTTGAATTTCTTGCCAAAAGAGCGATAAATTCAAATCCTAGTAACCCTAAGTTTGAATCTACCTCCGAGTCTGACAGAATGCGAATATCTGAAGAGATGGAAGAAACTGGTTTTATGGAATGAAGATCTACCAAAGCGAGGATGAAGAATAAAAAGGGAAGTGTGGGGGGAGGGGGAACTGTGCGGTGACTAAAGTTGCCGCCTAGTAGTAAGGGGGAAGAAGAAAGAACATAATAAAATAAAACTCGCTTCAAACTTCTTGTTCGTCTAAGCTCGCTAGGATGTTGACCTCATAAATGCAGCCACGCCAAGCAAAAGTTCGACTTTTTTTTTTCTCTTCGATTTTTTCTTTCTCTTTTTTGGCTTAAAAAAAGAATTGTTTACATTTCTTTATTGTTGTGTAGATTTTTCTTTTTATCAAATTTCTGTTTTTCCACGCTGTTGTGAAAAAGCATAAGGACTGTGGACGCATTCGGTAGTTGAAACAGATAATTCTTACAGAGACATGTGAGCTACAGTATTTGAATAAATCCGGATTAAACCAGGTATTGTATGAGCGTCTCTACTCGTTGAAAGGGATTAATACCACACGAGTAATGCTTCCGCAGTGTTTTCAGACTTCAAGAACAAAAGTCGACTTATAATTAGTTATTGACATAGAAACTTCAAGATCAGGAAGTTCGTGTATTTCGATTTCCTTCTCGCCTTCTTTGTGTACCGAATAGTTAATACAAATTAATATACTATAATTAAAATTAAATGGTATTTTTTAAAAAAAATTAATAGTATTTTAATTAATAGTTGCGAAAAAATGAATTTAATTTAATTGGCTAGCATATAAAGCATACCTGAATGCAGGCTTTAATAGATTACAGCAAGCGTGTAAAACTCACAGACAAAGAACGTGTACCTTCGTGTCCCAGTCATTCCAGAAATGTTTAGCAAATTTTTCTAAAAATATTACAGTAGCTTAAAAATAATTGAGAAAATCCAAATAAGTATAATTATTTAAAAAGTTTAGATGAGACTGCATCATACGAAAAATGCATAAAAATTTCCGTTTAGCAAAGGTAAATGGCACCAAGGAGATGGAATAATTCCTCCCCTCTATCATATTTGACTTTAAAAAGTCGCATAAATGCACCTATGTTTTGTGTCTAAAGCTGAGCATTCATCAGAACTCCATTCCATTTGCATTGCAGTCGAAAAATTTAGCCAACTCATTCACGGATGTTCCAAAGTTTGTTTTGATGCATCTTGTTTGAGAAGGTTCAAAGTTCCAGACTTACTCCCACCCCTCCTCCTCTCCCACACGGGGGATTTCCGCGTTTACTTTCAACATTACTTAACCTCTTCGCGGGGCTAATCTAGGCAGTGGTTTTGCTTTCCCGCTACCCTCGCAGCGAGGTTTCAAAAGGCCATTACAACTCGATTTCAAACTGTTCGGAATTCCATCAATGCAATCCATTTGCGCCAATTTTCATCGGTTTCTCACATTGACGAAAGGTTTTCCCTTCCCGTGTTCCAGAAACCGTGGAATTGAACAGCGGTGAATGTCCCGCTTAAGACTGGCTTCCGAGGAATCCCTCGCTCCTCTCCCACCGCTTTGCCACTGGTGCTTGAATTTTAACTGAAACATTCGAATATTCGTACGAGACACGAGTATAAATAAAATGACCAGATTTTCTGAGCTTCAGCCGGGCTCATAATATAATAGCCCAGATCTCTCGGTAACGCTCTGACATCATCAACAATAAAACTCGCGCCATAGCACTGCGAGACATTAAACAGCATTATTTCACTGTTAGAGAACCTAAATTTCAGTAATTTTAAATTTAAAAGAGTAATTGTTGTTCTAATTTCAAATTTAATAGCTCTAAAATAGTGAAATAAAATTTGCTATCCATTGATATAATATTTATCTCGCTGTGATCAATAGTTCCCGAGAAATTTTAAATTACATTAATCATATATTTCAAATTAATTTCCGTTTTTTAATAGAAAGTAGTAAATTACGTCAGTGGTATATCATGCGCGTGACATAGTTTGGACGCCACGATGCATCTAATTATTGCAATCGTGATGATATAATTTGATAATATTTTTTGGCAACGTGTGACAAGCAGAGAAGTGCTTTATTTTGAAACTAGATTTTCTATCTATCTAGATTATATCTACTAGATTTTTTTTTAGACCAAGAGGTTTTTGAATACAGAAATATGTAAATAAAAAAAATATTTCCTGTCATAAAACATATGTTTATTTTATTTGTTTCCAACCAATGATAAACATTTCTCTCGCATATATATCTATTTAAACACGTCAAATTTGACGGGAAATCTCTCGAATGGAGAAGCAATTTGAACCCGTTATACCATGACGGGTTATTTTCTAGTTCTAAATATTAGGATAAGGGATAGGGCGGACGCGAAGCACAGCGTCAAAACCAGGCAGGTGATCCAGAATGTCTGGTAGATGATTATTACAAGTCTAAACATAAAGAAAATTACTTATATTTACAGGAATCGCGATATCAACTAAAATAGGGCAATCACTTTCTATATATAACTAGCTGCATGGCCCGGCGTTGCACGGGCAATCTTGAATAATGGGATATTCCCGGGCGGAGAGAAGTGAGATCATGTGAGGCCTTGGGATCCATATTTTCATATGCCCGGCTCCGTTTTTTTTTCTACAAATATTGTCATTTACTTTTCCCTAAAATAGGGCAATCACTTTCTATATATAATGGAAATTTTTCAAAAACTAATTTTTAAAAATTAAATTTAGTTTTACTTTTTCTACTTTTTCTTATACGAAGTATCGAAAGAAAAGGTATTGTAACAGGGAAAAAAAAAAAAGAAAATCGAGTTCGAGATTTGTACGAATCTCGATGTTTTGGACCATCTTGGGGTCTTAAAAAAACACTTTTTGGCCTTATGTCTCTCTGTCTGTCTGTGAACACGATAACTGAACAACATAACACACTAGAAGGATGAGATAAGGCATATAAACTTAACATCAAAATTGCGTCTTTCACATGGAATGAAAATTAATCTATCAATTTCAAAATGAAGTTCTGAAAACATTAAAATAGTGTATTTTCATCGGGAATACACAATTCTGCAAAATTTCTGAACTCTAGCACATTAAAAAGTGAGTGAAAAATCATTACAGAATTCCATGCTCAATAACAGGAAATTAACAAACACGAAAGAAGTGCATTAACAGCATTTTAAAAAAGAGCTATAAAACATGAATTCTTTCCAGTCAACTTCCAAGCCCAATATCACAGTGCATAAGAAATTCTCAGTTATTCGATATCTGCCTAGCCAGTCGTCCTTGGTAGGAAAAGAATGGAATTTTCAGAACAAAAACGGAAGGAGCTTGCAACGAGCCGCCCGCGGATCTCCAAACCATCTCTGGTGGATGGACAACAGCCTTGCAAGATGAGCGACGACACTCGAAAGAAGGACAAGGACGGTCACGCACTGGTTCACGATTTGGAGATGGTTTTCGAAGAACTTTTGTTTGTCTCGCTTCTTGTTAGCACAGAACAGTTTTCGAGAAAAATGCCTTTGTTTGGAAACAAATTCTGAAAGGCAGTTTAACTGGAATGGTATGAAAATTATTCGCTTCCCGGCTCTTTGGAGACAAAGATACAACTCTTTAAACCTTGCAATAAAGTTTTGATCAGCCAAAACAAAATAAAGTTGATAAAAACAGCGTCATAAATGGAAAAATAGATCTTACGATTTAATTAAGCAAATTATTCATTATATTTTATACGAAATGCATTTTTAATCGTCTGGTAATATATAAACAGCAATTTACAAAGCAGTAGATATCAATAGCATATCAGCAAAGACTCCAAATCACGATCATAACTTTAAAATTACTTTTTGAATTTAAAAGTGCTCGTTTAGAATTCGTCAGCAAGAGAGAAACATGAAGATAATCATTTTTTTTTCTTTTTATTAATATTTTTACAATTATTTATTGACCTTGGTAGAAATAATGCATGTATGAATATATGCATAATGTTTGCAAAAAATGCATATGATTTTCCCCAATTTTCCTTTTAAGGTGTCGTTCTATTTTATTTTAAATTACAAATGAAAACGTAAAATCGTCTGTCTATTTCAGTTAGATTGCGCGTTCCTTTCATTTCACATGAATTATCCATTCTGCTGTTGTTATTTTCTGTTCATTCTAGCTTAAACCTATAACATAATCGTTCTTTTCTTATTTTTTGACTTGATTACGAAATCGGCTGCAATTTGAAATTCAGGACTTGTTTAGTCAAATCATATTCAATTGTATTGCGTTGCTTGGGGTAACAACCGCGAATTAAAAATAATAAAATTTGAATAATTGGCGAATTATTATTATTTATTCATTTATTTATTTTGACTCAATGAGGAAGCACTCATCAAAACGATTTTAGATTTGTACTTAATTTTTCTAAAATCACATCGAATGACATTCTAATACATTTCAGAAATTGCTAAACTGCCACGATTCTAATACTTCATATCACTTTATACTGTTACTCTAAAAACAACTACACGGGGCGACTACAAAAATATCCGAAATGTTGTATCCAAAATGCTGAAATCCACTTTTTCGATGTAACCTTTCAAATACTAGAAGTGGTTAAAATATAATGTACAAACCAACAAAGTACCAGTAATTTATTCATTTAATTTTAATGATTAATGCTTCCCACTGAATTCCGTATTTTAAGAAATATTAATGCATTTCCATTTTATATGAACTGATTTCATGATAGGTAATGTTATCGGTCGCTCATTCATTTATTTTGAAAATTCTACCTTCGAATTGCTTCGGCTATTTAATTAGAACACTGCCAATGCATCCTCTCACAATTAACCGGTGGGAGAACGGGGGAGGCAACATTATCGTTTGGTATTGCATAACGTTGTCTAGTAAGGGGAAAAAATCGAGAGGACTACATTTGAATCAGAGCGATTCGTATTTTCAACGCTTTTCGCAGGAAATGACGATCCTAATTATGATAGCGATGTAGTTCGACTCTTCCTTTACATATCGGCATCCTTGTTCCAGAGGATGTAAACATTTTGTCGCTTCAATAAACTGGGAAGTGTTAAAAAATCCGTTTCGATGATTTCGGTTTCGCTGAATTCCGTTGCTGATAGCTGTTAACTGCGAACTCGGAAGTTCCGTTCTTTTTGGGGACAAGATTGTCGAATTGTTTCGTGTGAAATTTTTACGGAAAACTTGCTCCAATTTGAAATCGTTAGAATTTTATTTAAAACAATTTAATATGGTTTTTCATGAATAAATGCGAGATTTGGGTGTTGGAAAAATATGGAAGAAAATTTTTTGTCAAAAAATTTGGAGATAAAAAAAAAAGACGTAAAAGCGTGAGGTACCGGGAGAAATTCTCTAAGTAAAATGAAATTTTAATAACCTTTATTATATTTCTTTTCATTTTTAATGAATGTTTAGGAATTTTCTTATGATAATAATTTGGGATTAGTTTCCTTGTCGTATATTGTTTTCTGCGCCTCACGTTTTAGTTTTCATCTCCAGATTTCTGATAAAAAATTCTTTCCTACATTTTGAATTATGAAGGCTTATTGCTGATGAAAGGATATTTTTTTAAAAAAAGATTTTCATATTTATTATTTTCAAGTCTTATATATTTCAATATTATAATTATTAAGTAATATTGTTATCTGTTTTTCATCGAACAGTTCCATTAATTAAACTTAAAAAAATAGACCCAAATGGATATTCTTTCTTTCTAATTTTATACCTTCTTATTCCATTCTCTCTTACTTTAAAATTACGATATGCTTAGCAGCAGGTGAAATCTTCAGTCTTTGAGGAATGTCTCGTTATGATACAGCTGGCACTTGCTTTTGGAAGAACAACGTCTGATGAACTAATTTGCTTTGATTAAAATCGTAACTTTCGTTAAAAATATAACCGACAACTAAAAGATGAAATTATTAAAATATTTTATTGTTATCGGTAACACACAGACATACAGAATTTCAAAAAATTTCAGAAAAGAGGGAAAAATCAATTGCAACACTCCATTCTTTATAACCAGTCAAGTTAAATAAATGTGTGTAAAAAGAGCATTCGTTCTGGTGATTAAAACAACACTTAAGTAGTTTAGAATTAAAATTTTTCCTTAAACTTTTTTGATCTAGCAGATTTCTGTTCAATGCTTAGTGATTTATACTGAGAGCATTTTTACATCGTTCCACGAGATTTGTTATTTTCTTCAAGAACAAAAGAAATTTAGTTAACCGAACAATGTTCCGCAAACTACCTACATTGTTGAAATGACCGACGAAGCAAAAAGAGAGATTTTAATAACCGATACGAACTGATCCATAATAGAGGGGGGAAAACATTACGTCAGTGACTTTTGTAAACAAGACATTTAAAAAAAATTTGAATAAGTATCGATTTTATTTATTTCTGCAAGAAGGCTATTTTGAAGTAACTATTTTATTTATCTTTCTAGCATATTCCCAAAATTGATCTGGTTTCATTAAGTTACACCACAGGATCAAGAGCATAACGAGATATGTATCAAAATGGACTTTTCGTTGTTTTTGTAAAATAAATAATCGAACTATTTCGCTGAAAAACAAACAACCATTTTTGAATTTGCATCAAAATAATTCCAATCACAGATATAAAACAATAACAGTTTGTTGTTTCAACAGGCTGAATTTCGTCGATGAACAAGTCAGTTTCAGAAAGCAGGAGGAACAGCTCATTTTCAAAAAAATAGTCTACTTTATGCTTTACGGGTTATTGAGTTTGTTATTAACAGTTCATCAAAGAGAAAAATTACATGATGTGCAGATTGTTTCCCCTCCCCCAACAGTTGCACACTTATGTAAGCTCTATATTCGTCAACATTTTGGAAATTAGATTCGAGTACTTTTTTCCCGAAAGCATTCGTTAGAGCATCGATGCTTTTGTTCGTAGATTTTGATCAATTTCGAAGAATGTTATTTTCAATCACTGCCAGTTTTTTTAAAGGGTATTGTATTTTCGGTTTTAAAGCTGAAAAAAAAAATGTTTTCCGACAATTTATGGGAAAACTTTTGAATTGGTATTAATTTTTAAAATTTTATTTCATATCCTTAGGGAAAACACACATTAGAAAATAATCTTATACTTTGGGGGGAAATGGCTCGAAACGAAGATAAATGCTGTAAATTAAGAAATCAGAATTCTTGTTACGAGAATTCCTTTAATTTAAAATAGAGGACAATTTCTGAAGTAATGAATTTGAATATTCTCAGTAGAGATTACAAGAACGACTAATACAGCATATTACATTTTTTATGATAAGGCACATTTGCATGCAACATTACGAAATAATATTTAATGACAGTAGAACCTTGGTTAACCGAAACCTGGGTTATCCGAATTGCCTATGAAATCGCAAATCCCAAAAACATGTACTGTACGGAAATGATAGCTCTTTTTTGCAACCATATACCCACTTTTAAAGCCTTCCCAAGAAGGTCGGTGATAAATTTTCTAATGCTAAAATTAAAATTAATGGGTATTAAGAATATTATTTACGATATTGTTTACCTGCATTGCGCCCGAACTCGCCAGTGTGAATATTGCTCGCGACGGAGGATTAACCTTAATAAAGAGCATAAGAGTAGCCTACAAAGAGAGTTTTGAATTCGTTTTGCACTCACAACAGTTTAGAACTAGATACAGAATAGTAATAGATGTTCATAGCTTAACCGGAAAATTCGTTATCAGAAACGCCCCCCCCCCCCCTCCTATAGTTCGGTTAACCGGGGTTGTATTTTATACAGAAATATCTTGCGTCTAGAAGCAACCCTGTTGCTGAATCCAGATTCGGGTTACATAAAAAGAATGAATCATTTAATTTAATAAACTTGCTAAAAATTAAAGAATTAGTTCGTTTCTAGACAAATTAAGCAAGAAGTTCCAAAAATGAATGATTAATTAAAGATTCTTTTTCGAAAGATCGAATTCAATGGAATCGGATGGCACAATTTCCTAAGATTTCTTAACCATTTTTAAACGAGAGCTGAATCTAAAATCCTTTGTCTTCGAAATTTCGTCTATCGCGAAGATGGATGATCGCATTGTTTCTTTGCAGAAGAATGACCTAGACTGCTAGAAGAAATTTAATGCATGCAAACTTATAAAAGAATGGAATTTTCACACAAGTCGGATTATACTGAAATAATTTATTTCAAATAATTATGAAAAATAACTGTAAAAAAAAGGTCGTGATAAAGTTTGAAGCCTGGTTCATTGTACTTGTTTTGAAATGAAAATCTTCGAGAAAATCGTACTTTGTTGCAGCATGGTAACTTTAGGGTAATGAAATATGCATTATAATGACAATGTTCTAGAAAAGTAGTTTCATGAATACCTAACAAATACTTATAGGATCTTAGAATTGTAATTATTTTGGCTTAACAATGTAGAATAAATGGAGAAGAACTTCCATTCTTATATCGCATGAATTTCAGTTCAAAACGATCTAACAAAAGCTAACATTATACTATATAATCTCGTTAAATAAATATTTACTACGAATATTCTCTAACTTTCAAAAATTATAATCTCAAATGACTAGTTAGATTTATTATGCAACAATTTTCTAAACGATATAAGCTTTCAAATTACACGGCACTTTTAGAAAATCAATATATCGAATAATATTAGAGGTGTGTGTGTGGGGGGGGGGGTAATATTAGAGGGAATATTAACCCTTTATATCCTGATGGTACTTCAAAGAGACGCTTTAATCAAACCTTATTCGTCAGATTACCCCTTTTTTCCTGACGGTATTCACAAATATACAAAAAGTGTGGTTCCAATATCAGGCAGTAGATGACAGCGGAAGGAAGTATTTTTTTTTAATTATTGGATTAAGTTAATTAAAAATATTCTTCTCTTGCCTGGAGTTATTCTGCACCAAAACTTATCTAATGATGCAAAAATACAATAAAAAAGTTGCCGGTAAATTAATGCAGGATATAAAAAGTTAAGTTATTAGTATTTGCAGTATTCTTGCACAGATTTACTAATTTTCGTATTTCGAAGAAGCATATCAAGACATTTCTACTTGAAGTAGCAATACATTGAAAAATAGAACAATTTTACAACAGCATCAAAAATTAATAAGCATTTGATTAATTTCAATAAACGTTTTAACAACAAAAGGAATGAGATATTTAAAAAAAACTAAATTAAATTTCCTAATATTTGAAGGAAAAGTAATCAATTGTAAAATATCACCATAAATTTATTACCTAATAATTTATTATTCTAGCCTATTAGTATTCACAAAAATTTTCATTGATTAGAATCTATCCATCACTTTCAATCGATCATTATTTTCCTTCTCAGACTTTGTAGTTCAGAGCCATAAATGAATAATAAGAACAATGAGGTTTGCAGGAAAATATATACATTTTTGACAATTGATCTCCTAAAAGTTCAGTTTCCCTTGACCACTGAGAAAAAGAAAGATCTGTTTATATTCAGGCGTAGTAATTAAACGAAAAGAGTTGACTTTCAAGACTTCAGGCAATGTCGTTTACTGAAACATAATTTAGGTCAAGGGCTAACAAGGCCGATAAACGACTTTCAAATAAGGACCGACTTCTTTTTTCCAAAAACCAGCTGCTGTTATTCAGTGTTTTTGTCATTGCATTACGTCACGTGTCGGCTTTAATTTGCTTAGTAAAACAATTTCAGTTGTTTACATTTCCGAAACTCAGACTGAAGTATGGATAAAACCATGCAGAAAAATCAACATAATTGGTTTCGTCGAAAATTGTGCCGTAAGAAAATATAATAAATGTCTTTTTTTCAAATACTTAAAATTAATTGTCTTTTTCTTTAAATTTATTTCTTGAATTTTTTGCCTTGGAAATTAATGGTATAAATTCATGATCACGCGATATATGTAAAACCCGCTGTGCCGATTAATAATTTTGGAATCTATTTCACACATGACAGGAATGTGCAGTTAGATGTCAGATGACATGCGCAGTTATGTTTGTCATACGACGATGACGTCACATGAACTAACTCCATGACAGACTATAATGAATTTTCTTAATTGCTAAAGAACAATAAATTTCAAAATGCATTATTAGAAATGAGAAAGAAATGGATTACTTATTTTTAATGGTCCATCATTCAAATCAATCATATAACAATGCAATTTTTGCAATCACTTTACTACACGTGACAAATTAAGTGGTAGTTTGCAGAAAACTATGAGTGATCGAATTGCAAGAGAATGATGGAATACATATAACTATGCATTACATATTACTCCGCATTTCAACCCAATATAAAGAGTTCCATTAAATCAAGCTACAGTCATATTAAGCATTGAATTTCATTTCACAGAATATCGATTGCATACATTTTATCGTAGGAATAAATACTCAATATTCTTAAAGTTTGAAAAAAATAACTAGAAAAAAAATTAAAAAATTATTTGCCTACTTAAATGCATCATGAAATCGCTCACGAAGGCGAAGGATGTTAAAACTTTTGAAATAAAAATTATTTTTATTTGAAGTAGAAGTGCTATTAAGAAAACAACAGAGACGAAACAACTCGCAGAAGGAAACCAGATTAGGTTATTATAAATAACTTTTTTCGTAACATCTTTTCAAAATCTACAAAAGAAATGCACCGGTTCCGGCGGCGAACAGAAACATTAAATGGATTATTCGTAATCAGCTTAACGGAAAAAAGCTTCAATGAATCTACGCGAACGTCTGAAGATTATTATGAAAACGAAATAAATAAATAATATTAACGACGAACATTCAGCACAATCGTTTGCTGCCTCATTCTAAAGTTTAGATTTCAGCTTGGAATCTAGATAACCAAATTATTTCGAGTAGATTAAAATAATTTGGCAAATAATTTAGTCACATAAAATAGACGTACAGAAGATTAAAAAAGAAAGGAATAATTTAAAATTTATTATAATTTTGTAGATGATTTTGGAAGAAATTTAAATTCAAAACTTAACTAAGTTTTTAAGGAACCATTTCATCTTTACAGAAGACAAGACGCCACAAATGCTTTTTTAAATCACCTTCATTCGCTGCATCAAAGGTTATTTGTAGAAAATTTTCTGCTTTATTTCAACTTTAAACATAGAAATCGCTTGGAAAACTTCGATTCAGAATTCAGAATCGAAACTACGATTTTCTAATATTAGACCAAATATTTCAAAAAAAAAAAAAAATTAATGGAATACTATATCATGGACACAATCACAATAAAAATTTACATAATATCTATACTTATAAAAGTCAATGTTTGCGTGTGTGTGATGTCCAGACGAATCTATCACACTTACAGCCATGAAATTTGGCACACAGGTAGTCGTAATGATGCCTCAATGCACCTCGAAGCCGGAATTTTAAAATCTAATCTAGAAAATTTATTGCATGTTTTGTGTTGTTTTGGGTCATTTTTGGCACGTTTACGGCTGTAGTATCGTTTCTAATGATCGTTAAAAAACAATCAGTGCACCATCGGATAGAACAAACAATGTTTGTTCTAATGAAGTTTGTTTTTAATTTTTAACATAATTTACTGAATTTTGAGAAATTTTGAAATAATAGTCACCTTTTATTTATATTTTTAACTTTCAATTATTTTTTTGCATCCTACGTTCTAATAACGCTATCATTTTCAATTTTTTTCAGATATAAACCGGAATATTTGTCCCTGTTTTAAAACAAGAAGGGTTAAAATATCTTTTTTCTCCGATTTTCTATGAATTTTTTTATTGATCGGTTAAAAACATTTTCTCTCGCATATCTTAATCGACAGAGCTTTCGTCCGACCCAAGGTTACTCACAGCTCCCAGAATGCATTTCTACTATCCTATTGGCTGGCGGTATCAAGCGAAAGTCACGGCATACTCTCGATCATTTTATTGCTTCATCTAATCTTAATTACTTCCAAGTCCAATTTCTTCCTAATCCAATTACTGATCCAAGAATCATTTGATTTATTTTATAGTCGCGCATTTATAGTGATATCTTTAGCTAAGAAAGTTCCTGCGTATACTTTAACTAAAAATCGAGGGCGAAATCAATAATATATATATATACTTTGATTTCGTTTTCAAAACTTGGGGCTTTTTTCATTTTGTTGAAGTCCTGATTCCACGGGCGTAGTAGTTATATAATATGAATATTTTGTAATTTCTTTTTGAATCGTGTTATTTTTACATTTACAGTACAACACCGGTTAACTGAACTAAAGAGAGGGGGTACAGCTTTTCGGATAACGATTTTTTTCGGTTAAGCTAAGAATTACTATTCTGTATTTAATTACATTATGCAATTCTGACTTTCTTGTACGTAAAATGAATTCAAAACTCTTTTTGTAGACTACACTTATGTTCTTTATTAAAGTTAATCGTCCGTCGGGCGCAATATTTGCAAAGGCGGGTGCAATGCGCTTGGCAGGCACAGATAAACAATATCGTAATTAATATTGTTAATACCGATTAATTTTAGCATTCTAAAATCAATCACTGACCTTCTTGGCGAGGATTAAAAGAAGAAAGTGGGGATACAGTTACAAAAAAGCCTCGTCTTCGCGATTATTTCCGTGCAGTACAGTACATGTTTTTTGAATTTGCGATTTCAGAGGCATTTCGGATAACCGGGGTTTTACTGTATTTTTATAAGAACTTTTTTTTGAAGAAAAACCCAATATTGTGAAAAGAACCAGTGTAGCCATTAGTCTCCTTCCTTTCTGTTTGTTGTCTTGAAAAATATCAGTATTTCTAATCTTAATTTTTCGGGACACAGATTTAAGAATATATAAAAATAAATCAAGCATATGCATGGGAGGGGGCTTATAGCAGCTAAAAGATAAACCTTTTAAATAAACTGCTTCGTAAATACGAGTTACATTTTATGATGTGAATGCTGATATTAAATCGATTTAAGAAAAATAATCGAAATTGGACCACAAGATATGCAGACAGACTTCGGAATTGACAAAATTTTCATCTCACTGTTTCGCGAAGATGTTTCTGAACAATATTTGCAAGCAAATTTCGCTAACACATTCTACTTTCAATTTATTAAAGGAAGCATATTACATACGCGACAAACACATTTAACTGCCGACAAGTTTCATAACTTTTTTTATCTCGTATTTTACATGATTAATCAAAGGTCAAGGAGATGCCTTTTTAATCATCAGGGAATTCAATTATTTTTTATTTGAACATTATCGAAAAAAAGTGGTAAATTATCTTTGCAAAAAATAACATGGACCACAATTTGCAAGCGGTATTACGCATACAAAAAGCAGCTTCAAAGGGAAACTGACCACTTGCAGTATCTTCGCAAGACCATGCATGTGACCATACCTTCCACTTAACATTCTGGGGACTCACAATGCGTAGACCACTTTTCAAATTCTGACACTGATAAAGCATATTTCTACGCGAAGAGCAACTTCTTTTTTCTCATCTGTCACTACTTAGTATGCTACACGAACCAAGGTCTAGTGATTAAATCACAGCTTCAGGCTGTCTATGCAATATCTCTCCTAGCTATTGGGTTGCGCAGAGGAATCTCGAAATTCCTAAAGGGTGCGACCCGCTGGATTGAATAATGCTTTTCTCTGGAAGAAAGTAGAACAAGAATTGTTTGTTTGGTTTTAATCAATTTCCATTCCCACAAAGTGTGCATGCAAAGCATTACGCAAGGCATTGTTGGGAATTGTATATAAATTGTTGTTCTAAATGAATTCTGACAATAAAGAATAACGAACAGATATTTAGAATTTAGAAAATTCGAACGTTATCGAATTAATTTCAATAAATAGTTTTCACTCTTTCTTTCAAATGCTTTCAGATTTTATAAAGCTTCTTATGTATGTGTCAACAACAATACTCAAGTAGTAATTATCAGTCTATTTGGTTATCAGTCATTACATCAGAAGTTTTAACATTTTACAGGAGAGGCAAAAGAAGGTCCAGCGTGCAATGTATTGCAATGGACAATATATTTTTTGAGACAGAGGTCATCTTTTGCTCTTTTTCGACCTACAGATACGACAATTTACCCATCAGAAGATGCGAAAGAAAAAAGAAATTTTGAAAGAAGCCTGGCAATTCAATTTCGCATTATAACTTCGTGAAAGTAAATAAAAATTGAGATTAAACCTATGGGATACTCCTCCAAACCACCAATTAGTAAAAAAAATTGTACGAATTCATAAATTAGATTCATAAAACAGGTAATCTGCAATTTGGCCAGTGAACTCATTCAATTACGTAATTTTGAGCCTACGAAAAATTACAGAATTCTATCAACTTTAAGAATTTATCGATTCAAAATGTATTCCGACAACATGTCTGATTTTTCTTTTAAAATTCCCATTTTCTTCAAATTCTAATGGCTTTTTTATATTTTGATGAAGACATTACACGATGAATGAATATCCTGCGGAGCGTGACATCTCTTGTGAAAGATTATAAACGAAGTTCAATGAAGCCATTAAATACGATCGTAAAAAGGCGTAATAAAAGTACTTGATCCTATCCAACAGGTGTTCCCAAACAGTTTCAGTACCAGTTTTAAAAAAGAAAAGTGTGAAAAACAGTTTAATGCTTCGAAAAAAATGAGCTTCTACAAACTAAAACTTTTTTTAGCAAATGAGCGCAAAACAAAACGAGGATAACTTTTCCTCCCTAATTTAAGATTACTTATCAGGACAATTTTAGTTGAAGGCACACTTCAGCAGGCGTGCGAGGTTTATTACCATTTATCAATTTGTTCTTTACGTAGATCATTCAAGTTCCACACAAATAATCTGAATCGGATGGAAAATCAGAAAAAAATGACTTATTTTGCCATTTGGCATCACCGGAGTAACGCGCTTTACTATGCATTTCCACTTCTAATTTGGACTGGAGAAGGTTTAATGTCGCCTAGATGGCAACATGATGCGAGTACAAATGAATAATGAATGGATCGTTTTAATTAAGACACCAATTAATCTGTAATAAATGAAAAATTTTAAATATGGAGTATCTCTCAGATTTTTTTTTTTTGGACGTAGACTTACGTCTCTCCATGTTGGTCTAATAGTGTGTCGGGAAAGGAAAAAATTATGACACTTTTCGCACTAAAGTTAAACCCTCACAGCTCCGCAACCTAATATCATAAAGAGTTGGTTTTAGTTTCACTTAACAGAGAAAGATGGACATCGAAGATTTCAAAAAGAATTTTAGAATTTGGAATTACGGTTTAGGCACAGTCGAGCTGCAAAATTGGTGAAAATCACGAAACATTTTGATGACGTCACAGCGAACGATGCGCGCGCATGCAGACTAAAGTAATTCATTCATCGATTGCGCGAAATATTACTCAAGAATTGTTGAATGACGTCGAATTTCGTGCTAAATTTAAACGCTTATAGCTCCGCAACCAAATAAAATAGAGAGTTGGTTTTAGTTTCATTTAACAGAGAAAGGTAGACAATGAAGATTGCAAAAATAATTTTAGAATTTGTAGTTACGGTTTAGTGACAGTCGAGTTGCAGAGCTGGTGAAAATCACGAAGAATTTTACATAGTAGAGTCACATAGTCACACTAGACTAATAGTCACATACAGCTACTTTAGTCACAGTTGAGTAAGGTAAGTAAGTCTACGCCCCTCAATCCCAGCGGATTTTTTATTTCTTATCAATAAATAATAATTTGATCCGGAAAGAATTAAAAATACTAAAACAGAAAAAGAACTACAGATATTTACTAGTCTGAAATGAATACCAAGAAGTCGGAATCTGGATAAAGAGAAACAAGATTTGATGAAATTCTGAGATAATGGCTGCCATTATCAGAAAGAGGAAACATAAAACACACATTAAGAGCGCAACAGGCTGCCATTATCAACATTAACACACTTTCTTTTTTATTTGGCCAACATGATTTCAGAAAGCAACCGTGTTCTCTAGGGACCCTCAAGCATGTTCACGTGATACACGTAAAATGTTCCTCATTAATTAAAGTTTTGAATTCATGGCTCATTTTACAAGAGGAAAACAATCAGACAAGGACTTTTAAACATTAGATCAGTAGAACTACTTTCATTTCCGACCCCCTCACTTTGTGTTAAATTTTTTCGCGACCCCTCTGTGGGTCACGATCATGTATTTTGAAGAAAATCCTAATATTTTTTATAGTCAAATAAATTCCTTTGAATTTAGCGACCCACAAAAATTTTCTTGAGACCCCCCGGGGGTCACGACCCACGGTTTGCGCAGTGACGTAGCAAAGTCCGGTGGCACCCGGCGCGGAGTTTAAACTTGCAACCCCCATGTCCACCAAAATATAAAATGAAATTCATTGAGAAAGCAATTTTTTATTCAATTGGTTAAGTAAAGGGGGCATGGTGTTAATTATTTTGTAAACATGTTTTTATGAATGAAAAAGTAAAATGCTTTTTTATTAATAAGCCAGTTTAATGTATAATGTAAGAAATATTTTTTTTATAGTGATCGCACCTAATGCATAGATTTATTATTATTATAATACAATTTAATGAAAACTCAATTGTTTAGAAGTTTCGTTCTCTAGGCAACAATTCTTAATTAGTTTCGAAAAATTCCTCTCGCATGATGCAACAGAAACACATAAAGTTAAGAAAAATCTTGATGCTAAAAAGAGATTGGGAACAGAGTCGAAAAGTTCATATTCAACCACAAACTCTGAGAATCTTAAGGAAGTCCAACCTCTTCTTTTGGAACTTTGGCGGCTTTTTCGAAATCTTCTTATGCGTGGAATTTTTGTAAGAACACCATCTGCAGAAAGCTCATAGTAATTTTCAACCAAACTTTGCAGAAACTTGGAAAGTTCAGTTTCCGAGGTTTCGATCCGATTGCTGGGTTCCATGACTGCAAACCGATTTGTTATAAATTTCATGCCTTCGCAACGAGTATCGATTTCCTGTTGAAACCTGTCAATGCACTTTAACACTGACCATTTCAGTTCTTGGTCCAAAGTCAGCGGCTCGTCTGTAGCTTTCTCTCTGGGCAAAATTGCCTTTCTCCTGATAGTTCTTTTTTTTACTACAGGGATGTCCATCTCTTCACATGCGTCTTTTGCAAATTGTAGTGCTTCCTCAACAAGGTTATTTCTTTTGTCTCTTAAAAAGACCTTTATACTTCTCATCTTGATAACAGACTTCTCGAAGCTTATTCCAAGAGTCTACAAATACTTTTGAACGTGGTTGACTTCTTTTAAGACATTATTCCATAAACACAAAAACGAGAAATCGCGCATTGCAAGCAGAGTTTCAGCTGCTCCTCTGATTAAGATAGTTTCCGAAGTATCACATTCCTCAATGGCATCCACAACTTTCTTAAAGCACTTAAACACAGGCTTAACAGCTTCGTTAGTGAACATTCCATCTTGTTTCTGAAAGTCGCTTTATGGTCGGTTCTAGATCGGACAATACCTGCCCCCTGTCTAAAACGTTTCGCGCCGACTATATTATTATGATGTTAGGGTTAAAAATATCATCTTGTTGCACAGAACGACTTAGGGCGATGATATTTGTGGCAGGGATGAGACAATGAGTCACAGGACCGGTTGTTTGTTTACTTGAGCACCAGCACGGCTCAAAAGAGATGAGACAGAGCACCCCCTCTCCCACGCACCTCACAATAATACTAAATCATTACAGCATCGCATCGTACATCAGCAATTTGCTGCAATTAGCGATTGCTAAAGCCCATGTAAATTGTTTCACATGTTATTTTATGTAACAGAAAGGCGCATTAATACAAAACCGGCAATTTTTTGTCACCCCCTCAGAGCTGGTACACGCTGCGGGTCACACCCGCCTTCCTACGACACTGGGTTTGCGCACCACTGTATTAAACGACAAGCGCAGTTACCTTTTCATGTGACGACGTCATCTCTATTGAATCTATTATATTTACTCTATTTCTTAACAAAAATGTTTACACTTCTATATATTTATACACTTCAAAAATATTTAACTTTTTGATTGTTGAACAAACATTTTCTACGACGCCTTCAAAAATATTCAACTGTGCGCTCCTCGTTTCCTACTGCCAAATGTTCTGGCTTGTCTTCTCTTGTTTAGCAGATTACACAGTACAGTAGAACCTCGATTACCCGAAGTGGTCGGAACCGGACCTCCGTCGGTAAATCGAAAATTCCGGATAAAAGAGAGCACTTAAAAATGGCCGTTAACACTGGATTTTAAACATGTACAAAATAACTAAATGTGATGTTTTTAATTATATTACTGTAATTAAAACAACAAATTTGTTCAATAGTAGTCACACAAGTCAGAAAATGCAATGTAAATGTTTATGTGACACACGACACATACTTCACATTGACTTAAACGGAAGTTCGCTCTGCCGTAAGCATGACTGACGTCGTTTAGCCGCTCCGTCCTGAAGTTGTTTCAGTAGCATCAGTTCTGTAGAATCAGAGTCAGACTGTTGCTCCAACCACATCAGTCCTTTAGCAAAACATTCGAAAGCGTCGGAGGTGCTTATTTTAGAAGTTTCGATCACCTCATCCTCATCACTTTCGCCGTCATCGTCATCGCTATTGGGTTTTCGTACTTGGACGATGATGTCGTCATCGCTCATCAGTTGAAATCCTGCATCATCAGAATCGCAATCTAACCACGAACTAACATCCTCCTCTTCGCAATTTCCACAGCCTGAAATCTGTTCCAAAAGTCCGTTTAATTCAGTCTCGGTGACAGAGCCACCGTCATTTGATGGGTCTCCATTTTCGAGATAGGGCGCAAGCTTTCGCCAGGACCGTTTTCAGGCATGCAGTCTCCCAAGATTCGTTAATCATGTTGACACAGTCTTTCAGCGTTAATGCTCCCCAAAATTGAACTATGGAACATACAGTCTCTCCCTCATCGTCATCCCTTTCAAAAAGCAATTTGCTTAGGAGCTGCTTTCTATAATGCAGTTTCATAGATTCGAGCACGCCCTGGTCCATCGGCTGCAAAATGGTGGTTGTGTTCGGGGGCACGACTATGCAAGTGACGTTTTCGGTTTTGAGTGTTTCAACATCTGGGTGGGTAGGAGCATTATCCATCAATAAAATTGCCTTTTTTGAGTTTTAGTTTCTTAAGGGTTTTCTTCACTTCTGGAACGAAGCAACCATGAAACCATTCCGAAATTAAACTAGAATTCATCCAAGAGCTTTCCTGATGCATGTAGTGAACAGGAAGAGGAGTCTTATTGATGTTCTTAAAACAGCGTGACTTTTTACTCTTTCCCACCAAAGTCAGCTTTACACGATGTGAGCCAGAAGCATTGGCACATCCCAGAATCGCCACACGATCCTTCATCTTTTTCCGGCCTGGAGCAACAGCTTCATTTTCTGCAACCAAGGTTTTCGTTGGAAGTGCTCTCCAATATAGCCCAGTTTCATCGCAGGTCTGCAGTTAATTTTTCCTTCACAATCAAGTCCTGCAATTCGGCAATAAAGCTGTTCCCTGCTTCAATATCAGACAACAGTTTTTCTCCTACGACGCTCAGCTGGCGAATTACGTGGCAATTCTTGAACTTTTCTAGCCAACCACTGCTAGCTGGGAATTCTTTGCTTCCTCCGAGTTTAGAATTGAAATTCAGAGCTTTTGGTTGGATCATTATCCCAGATATTGGCATTCCTTCACTCATTTTCTAAATAAACCATTTGTAAAGAACGTTGTCCAGTTCTTCATCATTCGCGCATTTCATAGTTATCACGTCTCATGTACCCAACTGTTGATCGCCAACACCAAATTCTTTTGACAATTTGGTTAAAGTCTCATCTGCTTCAATTCTGCTCTCAATTTGGAACTTCTGTTCCACCGTTAACAAAACGCGTTTTCGTTCAGTTGGCCCCATGTCATAAATGAATGTTCTACATTTCGGTAAAGCCAACGCTTCCGAGTCGGACAGAAAGTAGCCAATAGAAAGGCAGATGGTCTTGGAGACGAATGGAATTTCCGGCAAAGGGGGGCAACAGAATGGATTCAGGAGGAATAAAGAGATAAGATATCGACACTGCCTGCAGTATGAATAGCTGCCGGCGAAGGTGACGTTGAGGTGATATTGTTTATTTACCCAAAAATCTTAAGGAAACCGACGTCAGTTAAACGAGGTTCCGGCTAAAAGATTTTCGGATAGCCGAGGTTCTACTGTACTTGGGAGCACGACTCGCAGTGGGGAGCGAATCGATTGGGCGCAATCGTTAGATCAATCTTGTTAGAACTCAAGTCATTTTTCATCGTACACTCAATATCTATGAAGAAATACTTCCGTTTTCACGAAAAGATTTAGGAATTTCAGTTTTGGTATATCTTACAATTTTATTTGCAAATTCCTTTAACCCCCTTAAGCCTCGCGCCCGCATTATCGCATTTTTAGGCTTATGAACTGAAATTTAATCATTAATTAGCTTTATAACTTGACGCAAAAATTACGCAGAATCCATAAGCATCTCAAGTATTCTGTGCCTTCTTAGATGAATGAAAACGACAGGCCTTTTCCAAAGCAGGAGGGGTCTCTTATTAGATAGCTAGCAAAAAAAAAGCGCTATCCTTAAGGGGTTAACAAGGCTTTTAAGCGCTGTACCGTGTGCCAGACAGAGTCAGAATGTGCCATTTCAAACATGCGCACTCTGCTGGCTCTCAGTGACATATTTTAGCTTCTGCTGAGCTCAGTCGCCAGGCTGCAATTTTCATAAACAGGTTTATTGTAACGAGTTGGCAACAGTATACACGCTTCAGCCCTCTGTTCCCAATCACAATTGCAGTTACGATGCACTATGATTACGATACATTTATTACGTATTAACTGAACGAGCGCACTTGTGTGCAGAAAAAAAGCTCATCTCATCTAAGGAAATCAACGGGTTTCGTTCAAGTTCGAAAGTAAGAGGTCTTGAAGAACGAAATAGTTCGAAACAGTCTCTAAAGTAAATAGATAGTAAATTAAGTCGCAACAAAGTATTTTTCAAAAAATGTTCAGTCAATTTCCATCAACGCGACAAATTTAACTACGACAGCGACTGGAAACTTCATTCTAGATATCAGAAAAGAAACGAAAGTGCCGATGCACTTTCTGTAGGCATTCTTTTAACTTTCCAAACAACAACTGTAACTTGTACGAACAAAACTATTCCTTTACTCAGGAAAGTGTGAAATGAGTTAAATTTCTCTGTATGGAAGGCTGTTATTACTTCAGTCTCATCACATTCTACTGAAGTCATTTGGAGCATGCGTGCCGCGAGATCAATGCGTGCGCTCAACACAAAAGAAAATCCTCCCAGTTCCCTTTGCTCGTCCAAGCAGAACATCGACGAATTTTTTTTTCGGTTCCACACCATCCCACAGGTGACGTCATTGAAATCGATGAACACTCGAATACCCCCAACACACAAAAATATTTTATGGATTCTTCTTGACGAATGCTGGAAAGAATGGTCAAATCGTTGCCTACATCTTCAGCGGAGCGGAAAAGAAGAGCACTTTGAGGTTTAGGCAGGAATAGACGAAAGCAGTCTGCTAGATATCAGGGGATCGCGAGTGATCGCTTATAAGCTTGAAATATGCAAATTTTGTACCACATAGCCTAGAAGAATCGCAGAAAAACTTCAAGAGAAAATGCCATGTTAATTTTCAAGTAGTATACCCTAGATGCTGCTTTATTTGTAACATAACTGCCACATTCTGTCTGACACTCGGATGTGTTATTTTTTGCATGCAAACTCTGAAATTAAATGCACTATATTCGATGTGCAAAATAAATTGCCTCACTGTGTTTTTTACTTTCTCGCATAAGAAGTATGCAAAGATACAGTATCGTAATCATTAAAATCGAACTCGAAGTTTTGAGGAATCTTTATGTTTTAGACCTCCCGGAGTCCGAAAAATCCATTTTTGGAATTATGTATGTCTGTCTGTGAACACGATAACTCGAAAATGGAAATGCTAAACGATTGAAAATTGGTCTGTGCCTTGAACACCGAACTTATGGGTCTCGATCGAATTTTGGACAAAACCCGCCAATCGGAAGTCTGCATCCAAACGAATCGAATAAAGACGACAATTCAAAAACAAAATACGACAGATGGCTAAAATTTGACATATTGTTTTATCACAAGAATTATAGATTGTATCAAATTTTAGAACAAATCTGTAAAATGGTTGACTGTCTATTGGTTTGTCGATTCGTATGCATGAAAGATCATGCTTTATTTGAGATGAATAAGGCAGCAGTCGTTGAACTAAAAAATGTTTTATTTAGAAATCGCCATTTTTACCTCTTGGATAGATGCGAGATGCTTTTAACATTTGAGGTGATATTTAAGGTAAATCGAAGGCCACTGTTTGAAAAGCGCGCTCAAAGGCAGCACGTCTGGCAAAGTTAATTACATGGTTGCAAAAGAGAAAGGTGGTTGCCGCCAAGCCTAAGAAACGGGTAAATCCCCGAACGTTTTAGAGCGGTTGAATCCGGATCTCAGCGAGTTACAGTTATTCGTACACTAGAGCTTAAATAGAAATACAGTCGGACCTCTATTTAACGAAGTCGCTAAATCCCGAAAAAAGTTCGTTATATGGAAAATTCGTTAAATAGAGATTCACCTTTTAAAATACTTTAAACTACTCAAAACAGATTTTAAATTCATAAACACTAAATATTATTAAAAAAGTAATTAATCACACCTTTATTTTGTAAATTAATATCTATTTGTTTTATATCTTACCCATCAAAAAGAAATCTGCAAGGAAAACAAAACATTGTCCGGGAATACACTGTATTTTCAATTAAAAAAATAATTTTATATTAAAATTAATGAATTTTAGCATTTCATCATACGAAGGTTTGTTTGATTTCTGCAACATGATCATTTCCATCTTCATCATCTTCGCAATTCATTGCTGTATTGTTTTTATTTTTCACACTGTCCACTTCAAAACTGCCTCATCCACATCTTCATAGACACACGATTTTAAACGTTTTGAACAAGAATTCGATGAATCATAATTTTGTATCTTATCACGATTTTTTTTATTATGATTGATAAACTGTTTGGAGGAATATCAAATTTTAAGGCAATATCCTTTTTTTCACGCCTTTATCCACCTCACGAAGAATTAAATTTTTTTTCTTTGATGCTCAAACACTTTCGCTTTGACATTTTCCAGCTTCAAGGTCATCGAGCACCACAAAATGTGTTAAAAGAAAGAATAAGTTTGAAATGTTTAGAAATATTTTGAGAAATAGGGAGAAAAAAAAATTGGATCACAAGAAAAAGTTCATTAAATAGAGAATGCACTTCGCTATTTGGAGGTTATTTTACGAAGAAATTCGCAAAATGTTCTTGGTTCCAAGAAAAAGTTCGCAAAATAGAAAAATTCGCAAAACAGAGGTTCGTTAAATAGAGGTCCGACTGTAATTTTATGAATTAAAAATTAAGCAGCGTTTTTAAAATTAGGGAAATGTTAAATTGTTACATTCATGTGAAAACAAATACATGCATGTGTAAATCAAAAACACAATCAGCCAGATAAATGAAATTTGGTAAGTACTCTTGACTCCCAAACTGAAGATCAGGGTCAAATTTCGGACCTGTCGGTCAGCCGAAAGAAGTCCAAAATGTAGACTCGATTATCTTCACTACAGGACATAGCTGAAAACAAAACGCGTTATGTAGCGAAAATTAAACAAGAATGTCCAATGGAGATTATTTCCGCTGGTTTTAATTGCGATCCAGTCGATTCTTCTGAGCCACGTGAAATCATACTGAAGCTGCACTCGCCGCTCAATAATGGAGTTAATTCACATGACAGTTCATGTTGCACCATGTCTTACGCTGTGCCGTGACGTCACGTCCCTTTTCCAAAAATGCAATGTCACGGCGCACTTGACGTGTGTCACGTGAGAGAGAAACGACTCTATACCACCATGAAAAAGAGGTAAAAAGCCGATACTTTTTTGTATGATACGGATGTTATTAACAAAACAGAATCATCGACAGTCAAAATGGCGAAAGGAGAAATTAGGACACTCCAATTAGCATATTTCCATTGATGGCAAAACAAAAACACTCAATTCCTTAGTAGGGTGAGGCCCAAAATTGATCACAGGTGTGTTAACCGGTTACAACAAAGGAAAGAACAGCTCTTTTGTAGAGTTACTGAAGACATGATCAGAACATATGTTTTTTTACGCCAAAAAATAAATAAATCAACTAAATAATTAGCCACGGGTTAAAACTTTTTTCGTCTCTTTCACGGGCGGCTAACTAGCATTTGTCCCTTTCACCCGTCACGTGCAAAAGTTTTTGTTATTCTTATTATTCTGGTTTCTAACATTAGTCAGATTTCACTCGTTTTCAATGAATACGAACGCAAACAAACGTCGGAACAGTTTGCGTGGTTTTACAATCCAAAGCGTGTATCGATTGAACAAGCAGGCATTTTTTCCCAGTTGTGGTGCTTATTCCTGTCGATCCAATGAGAAGGTTGATTGACCCAGCATGTTTCAATTCAAAATAAATGCACGTGAAAAAGTACAAAAGGAATGTGGTTAGAAGCATGTGAAGAGACCGGATAATCCCGAAATGTCTTTACTGGCCAGATATCGCATCAGGGTAGATCTGCGATTTTCGGCTCTGGGCTTGGATTTCGTGACAAGATGTTCCATTACAGTGGAGCTGTGATATTTGACCCTTTGGGCTTGAATTTAGTGATAAGATGCCCCATCAAGGTAGACCCGTGATTTTCGACCCTTCGAGCTTGAAATTAGTGACAAGGTTTCTCATCAGTGTGGTCCGGTGATTTTCGAACTTTTGTGCAAACATTGACAAAACATTTTTGTTATAATGGAGTTCAATTCGTGTACACGTGATACACGTTAAAAGCGCCGCGCCTATTTAATTTTAAAATCCGTGCGTATTTTGAAGGAAAAATGATAATGTGACATAACGTCTAGTAAGATAACGTGTAGTTAGATGGAATGCGCAGTTACGCCTGTCATGTGACTATGACGTCACATGAATCGACTCCATTAAAAAGAACTATAAACTTCAACAGATATCGCTTATAATTAGTGACAACTAAAGCTGACAATACGGACATTACAACCAAATAAATAGTCTTGAGCATCATTTTAATGCATTAAAATATAAATGACATTTAAACAGAATTTAGTTTCAAGCACTACTCTATGAAAAAAAAAAAAAAACCTCCATATTTAGAAGGAAATTTCAATTTTATGAAGATCCTTTTACAGCCTGAAGACGAAGAAACACGCATTACGTTTACTGAAAAGTTAAACGGTCGCTCGTATATTTTTAAGAGACAATTAACGAACGAAAGGAATTAATGTTTGTGAAAATGTGTTTGAGGTTTCATCTGCGAGCGATTTACTGACCCTTTACTAGTGCATTCTAAGGAAAAGCCGAACAAACAGTTTCGGAAATTATGTGGTCTTGTTTCCTTATATGCAAGATAAAATTTGAGGCGTTTAAGAAATGTTGCAAGCAAAACATTGGAGCTTTCAACTCGTTAAGACGTTGATACATTTATCTTGTTTCAGTAAAATAAATAAAAGTGCACAATTGCGTATACATGAATAAACTGCCATTCTTCGCGCGATTCATTATTAAAAGCTGAACCAAAGTGCTCGCAGTTTGTCATACAAGATGGAACAGACTTGCAGAACACTTACGATACAATAATTACCTTTGGAAAATGCAGTATTAAAATCTTGTCTCCAATGTTTTTGCGAAAGCAGTTACATCTCAAAAAGGGAATGTTGGAGCTCCTAAATGTATAATTGAGTCCAATTAAAGGGGAAAAAACATTTGAATTTTGCCACAGAAAATTTGAATTTGTACAAAATCATAAGTATAACAAAGTATTAAACGATTAATTTTCTTTTCGTACGATTATTACAGTACACGATTATTACCTCCACAGAGCCGAAAGTCAACAAATGTCTGTAAAACTAATTTTACTCTTTACGAAACTTCAAAAATTAATAAATGCATTTTAAAATCACAGAGATTTTATTCCATGATACAAACTTCAAAATGGTTTTTTTTTATGTTAAGAGCAAACGATTTAATAATTCATTTTTAAGATTGATAAAAAAAAATCGAAAGGAGCAAATGATTCAATAATTCGAAGATTTCACGATTCATTTTAAAGCTTGACGAAAACAAACTAAACCAAAATGAATTCAGACGTCTTTCCGTCTTGTTACTTCCTCGAATTAAGAAGCAAAAACCGTATATCGTCCACAAATGGAAAGATTCTCAAAGCGATTCTATCGCCCAGACAATGGCACTCCATTTCGCTAAATGACTTTGACACATTTTCCCAAAGCAAGTTACTTTAGAAGCACTGAGAAAAAATGAAAGTTTTCCTTCCGGGCAGGGAAGGAATAATGGAGTGTTACCTTATTTTAGGAGAGCTTCCCCTTTCTTTAGAAGAGATTCTTTGTAAAATTAGAGGAAAAAAAAATCTGGATTTTCTATCGCATAAACAGCAAAGATGAAAAATGACTTGCTGATGCAAGAATAAAAATGGGTGTGGGCATGAGTTTCGTTAACGTGTTGACAAAAACTTATTAAGTTAGACCTAAAGCAGAAAAAAACTCATAAAATCAACTCGAAATAATTGATGTACGTCGAATGCGCTACCCCAAATTAATTTTGGAATTCATCGCGACTCTTAACTCTTTCGCATATCATATTTAACATAAGAAAAACTCATCTTTGTTTTTGTTTAAAGCTACCATCTTTTTTTAAAAAATAAATAATGCCATTTTCAAGTAAATAATGACGTTTTTAAGAAAAGAACAAAATTACTTTTAATAATTTGACAACCCTAAATCTGGCGGCCCTGTAGTCATAGTGAAAAACAAACCTTAACGTATTAATCAATTTTGCTCTAGTAAAACAACTGCGTTGCTACTTCTGTAGAATTGCAAAATATTTTTAACAAGGTCATTTTTAATACAATATCACTGACACGAAAATAACATTGAAAGTATCACTTAAAAGACGCTAAAATACTTTTATAATAACCGAAATAATTCTTTTTTTTTAATGAGTTAACGCTGTTTCATACACGAAACTTTTATAGTAAACCAAGGATTTAACATATTAACCGAGAGAATTCTCTGAAAAACGAGAATCAACTTATCAACTGATTGATCAATATTTTCACTAAAAATAAATGAGACAATAAAAACAATATTCAAATCAGTAGAAAGAAATTATATCAAGCAACACGGTATTAAAAGACATACTAAAAATCAAACTAATAAAACAAGTGTATAATTTTGCTTTACTGAATTTTACCTTTCTTTCAATTTAATTGCATTTTATGTAAGAAATCTTTAATCAAACGATCTCTTTATTAAAACTTTGCTTGGTACAAGCAAGAATTATAAGTGTTGCCACAATGATGGTAATGGAACAGTCAACTTAAATAAATATTTAAATTTGGAATAAGAACGAAAGGTTAATTTATGCTATTTTTTAAAAACAATTAGCTTGTTCCCACACATCTGTTGATCAAACTTACAAATTGCTTATTCATAAATTTGACAACTGACAGTGAACGTGATAGCAATTTCAGAGCCATTCAATAAAAATTCGGATATATCTATAAAGCTTACTGCCAACATTCCATAGTTCTTTAGATAAAATTTAAGGCCATTCTTTTCACGAATGAAATTGAAGCTTTATGCTCTATCGAATGCTGAAAACGTAAGCAAGTAAGTATTGTGTTTCATTGACCCAAATATAGGGGAGGTCAATCTTATTCTAACATCAACACAAAAAACCGTTCTTCTTATTTGCCCCTTTGTTTAGAATTTTTAGTGTTCTTCGCCTCTTTGGAAGGCATGAAAACGATGCTTTTCGCTCAGTTAACGCATAAATGGATGAGGAAGTTTGAAGAATAGTGTCCATCTTTTTTTATTATTATTTCGTTCTTTGTTTTGTATCATCTTATTTACTTTAAGAATGCCATTTCACATATTGTTCTTCGCACAAAGGCTTAAGGTATGAAATTTCTGACAAATGCCAACAGCTTTCAGTAACGCTGCCAATTCAAGATTTCCAAAACTTTCATCCGAAATGAAATGCGAAAAAAGGAAGGGGGATTAGGAATTGGAAAAATACAGATTTTCAAATAAAAATTGTTAAGAAGAAGGTAAGAATAAGGGAAAAAACCCGATTTATCAGATCTTTCAAAAAAAATTGTTAAAATGCAGTTGAATTATCATAAAATTATGATCACCTATTTAACAATTAGAATCCTATCAACAATTAGCTATTCCTCCACACATCATCTGCCTACGATAACAATGAGTTAATGAAAAAGAATAGAGCCAGAATTTTGGCTTAGTTTGGTTTTTCGTCCCATTTCTAAGTCACACTAGGGTTCGTAATTTCGAAACTTTCACGCCACACCAACGTGAGGATGTTTGACACACATATAGAGATTTTATGAATACCAGCTACACATTCCTTAGTGGGGCACGCCAAGCTCCGATAAAGAAACCGAGACTGATACCACCGCCATTTTAAACGTGTGCTGCAACACAGTTCACATTACACTGCCATTAAAAAAAATTCTTATACAAAATTTAGTTTCTTAATGACTTTTGATGGAATTGATCAAGTGAAATTATACACACGTTATCGGGTGCATCCTCCCAACTTTTCTTTTTTTGTCTTTTTACATGATATATTGCATAAATATGTAAACACCTTACTTGCAAGTGCAATCATCCTCACAGATTTAGCGAACAAATTTTCGATAACACAGTACGATTTTCCCCCTTGTTTTTCTACTCCCAATGATCCGATTTAGATCCTGCTCTTAACTATTTTAAAATTCAGTTCCTTGTCTTTCGAATGACACTTCATTCATTTAGATTTCTTAAAATTAAAAAAATTACAAACGAAATGCCACTATAAAAAATGTTTCAAGTAACCTTGAGCCTTAATCTCCCATATCAATGCGCGGATGTTTTCATCATCAAAATCTATTAACTGTTGGGTATTATTAATACTTAACACGAACTCTACTTCTTTCTGCTTTGTCGGTCTTCTAAATTTAAAAGAGTGGAATGAACTTCGGGCAGAGTAGCCTTCATTTCTGCCGTTTGACACCGGGAAGGACAATGAATTAAAGCTCCAGTATTCTAAAATAGATATTCTCAAATGATAAAACCTGCTATTTTAATATGCATAGCAATGAGATAAAACTCCGGAAAAACAAAGGAATATTTTGTGATGAAGAATCCATCCTTCGTGCACGGACTTTGGAGATCCTGAAGCGAGGTCGCGCGAGATATTTTTTGGCAACCGCATTTTGTTAATTTTTTTTTAAACTGAAATGAACAAAATGCCGTTTAAACGCGAAAGTCCAAAATGTTAAACAATTTGAGACTGTTCAAAAACTGGTTGGCCATTATGTGTCAAATTATTAAATGTTGAATTCGATGCTTCAAATAATAATAATAAACAGTTCTTCGGTAAATCTCAATAGATTCAATTCACGCGATCTCACAATCGCGTGCTAAACGTAACTGCGCATGTCATTCACATATGTGCTAACATGCTGCACTGTATGGCACAGTGGGTATGTGCATGCCATTAACAATTTGTGTTGTGTTCACATTTTGTTTAACTTATTCGAGTAACAAATTGGCCTACTATCATACGAACACTTTTTCCAAGCTACCATAAACTTTTCTGAAAACTTTTCACAACGCTCCAGAGTTTTTAAAGGCATAGAGAGTAAAAATTCGAAGGGAAATTTTGAAGTCTGCATCATGCTGTCTTCTTTTAAGCTTAAAGGTTCTTTCAACACAGCAGTTTAAGCATCTATTAACTAACTCATATAGCGCGTCAGAATACTAGACTCAAAGATGTCAAACCGAAATCGTAACATTCGAATGCCGTTTGAATTGAGGGTAAAGTATATGAATTTTCGGTAAAAGGATTCAGCTACCTATGAAGAGGCAAAGAATACTCACTGTTTTCTAATCCAAGTCAAATATGCAATCTTCTGTTAAAATTTCCAAATGTTGAAACTAATCTTACTGAAACTTTTGTAGATTAAAAATCCCACAGTTCTTTTTGAAAACCAAATTTGAGAGGATCAGTTCAGAAACAAGAAATTCATTCAAAAATACAAATTCAGGGTCAAGATTAAGCCTTATCAGTTAAGATTAAGTTGTATCAGATCAGCTCTAGGGGAAAGTATACACAAGTAAATACCAAACATGAGGAAGAGAAATGGAATGCAAATTAATCCGATCTAAACGAACAAGCGTAAGAAAATTTTGCTTCGGGCAATAACAGGAATTAAAAATTATACAAGTCAATCTAACCAATCTGGCCTTCTGAAAGTTGATAAGTCTAAATGCTAGTAAGAACACTTTACGAAGAATTCAAGTTTGAGACATTTTGTGAAATCAAGTTTTTGAAAACTAAAAATAGGGAGTGCCCGGTTCTCGATAAAAATCTGACTAACAATGTTTGTTTGAAAATCGTTGTGCTTATGTATTAAGCAAACAAACGTTCTTGACTTACATCAATAAAAATACTTTAACTTATTTAAACTGCAGAAATACTCTTAACTTATTTCGAAATTTCCTTTTATATTGGCAATTTGTGTTAATTACATCATTTGGAAATTACCATTCGAAAAATCTTTTTTTCCCCTGCTATGATAAAATTAAAAAGATTATCTATTTAATAATGTTAGTTAGACACAGTGCTCTTTTGCTTTGATTCCTACATTTTCATAAAATCTACGGTTAATTATAGCCATGATAATGTTGCATACAAATAAATGTACTGAATATTTTTATTTGCGCAGGTAGAGTGGAAATGTGCATGTAAACAAAAGCAATTGAGCAAATAAATAACCGTAATTAAAAATGTATAATGTTTCATATAATGTGAATGGCAATGAGAATGTTACAAATACTTTCGTGAATATGGTGTGTTTATTCTTGTCATATTTTTGGTATAGACAATAAAACTAAGCACGCATTTTGGAAATATGGAGTATGCAAGTAATGACATTTTATCCATTGGGCAAAATGAACATTCAATAATTTTTGAAAAAAAGAATACTTCTAGAGAGAATACTTCTACTACATAAATAAAAACTTATGGTTGTAACTATCAATTTCATATTTTATTTTTTAAAAATAAATAATGGATTTTAAAAATCTTGATTTTGTTAGGATACTATAAAAGTAAAAACATGAAAGTTTGAAAAATTAGTATATTACAAAAAATACAAATGAGAAATATCTGGAAAAACAAATAAATCATTCAAGCAGATGCGGAAAATACAGATAATATAAAATGATCTGAAACACAAATTCTTTTTTTTTTCATTGAAAAGTTTAAATCCAGGGCAAATATTAACAAAAACCTTTTTACAGCCAATGGATCGTATATAAAACAATTCTATACAGAAAATAGAATGCGAATTTGGAAGATTATCTAACTTAAGATAATCAAAAGCTGAACTCAACACTCAGAATTCTCCTAAAATAAACATCACTTCATAACAGTTTATTAAATATGCTTAATAGATAAAAATTAAAGCTAAATTGGAACTAAAAATGGCATTACAGATGCAAGATATATAATTAGTTAACTCATTTCCCATTGTGCAATAATTTTCCTATTCAAATATTTGAAAAATATTTCATAACAAACAACTTTCTTCAAACATACAGAACATAAGAATTTAATGAAACAATTCTTTCAAAAGCAAAAAATAAAAAAATTCCATTAAAAGCGAACAATTTTTTTTTTTTTTTTAAGTTTAAAAAGGCTATTTTCGTCGGAATCTATCAAGCTGAAAAATCGTTTGCCAGAAATGCCTGAACAGAATAGAACAAAAAGGAAAAGAAAAACAAGAACGTCACCGAACAGAAGCATTTACAGAACGCAGAGATGAGCCAAATTTACGAAATCCATGAGGGTTCGCCGTGACGACCAGTGAACTTCACAATTCATTAATTTCTCAGGTATGAGAGTTAAGAGCTTTGAACAATTGCTTCGAGAATGTTATTTACAGATGGCATAAATGGTCAAATAGGCCAAACGTTTATTCAACAAACGACACGGCGTAAGTTGTGCCTCAGTTCTGTCACAAATTGTGTTCGTCATTTTTCATCAAAATTCTCTGCAAACTAGACTATTTATTTGTTTTCAAAGGAAGTTTAAAGTTGTTTTCAAAAGAAAGGATGATAAATAAGGTTCTAAATCAAAATGTAGTTCTTTATGTAAAATGATGAGACATTAGTAGGTTACAAAATGAGTACAGTTAATAAATTTAAATTCTAAAGTAGTATTCAAAAACAAGTATTAGAGAATTAGTCTTACAATAGTTGACATATGCAAAATGTGGTAAAAGACAAAAGAATACAAAAAAGATTTTCATTTCGATTGTAATTTAGCAGTTTCAAATCATTCAAAACTCGCGGTATGTTAAAAGTTGCATAATTTCAACTGATTTTAATTTGGAGAAAAATTTAAGACTTTTATAATTCATATTCAAGAAACTATTTTTAACAAACAGGTTGTGATTACATCTAAGATTTCATCATTAAAATACAAACTCGTAAATTAACATCTCTCCCTACGATTCCTTATAGGATATATATCAACATTCAACTTAACCATTTGACTACTAACGGGACATATATGACCCACTCACATTTTATGATTATTGCCGGGATAAAAATTGTCTTGCAACTCATTGTAACATGTCCCAGTTGCAGAACAAGAACAACAGTGCACTTCATCTTTAGTCACCGCCATGGCGCAGCCTTTTTCCTCTAAAAGCCCTTGTTTACTGAAAACGTTTCTTCTGTCAGTGTATGTTCGATAGGTTTGATCAACCGGTAAGCAAAATATTTCTTTGCAATAATATTGATGAAATATTGTAAATATATAAATAAGTTTTCGCAATGACTATTATGGTCATGTTTCATGCATGAAAATGTAATGTTTTTTGGTTTTGGGACTATTATGTCTCAGCCTTTGGTTTAAAATCCGCTCGGAGAAAAAAAAACTCCGAACAATCAATTTAACTTATTTGGAGCCCATGTTCATTCACATAGAAAATTGGATACAAAATTTTTAGAAAATTCCTCATAGAAAGTTGAATATTTTTTTTAAAAAAAATTCGTGGTCAAAGGATTAAAGTAAAATTAAATAAAAGAGCAAATTCGTGCTCACGCAACACATGCAAAGTCATGAAAATTTCAATTACAACAATTCCTTTATGCTTGAAAATAACTTGATTTTTCGCTTTCAATTTTATTTGCTAACTAGCTGTTATGAACGGCTTTGCTCGGGATTAAAATACTTTCATATCTAATATTTTTGATGTTAAAAACTACTTTTGTATAGAAAATTACAATACCCAAAATTCTTTTATCTTCTGAAACGTTTTATAATTAAAATGAGAAAATCAGTTGAACCATTCGATTTTTAAAAACCACCAATAGCTAATTTTCTCCATAAGTTATTAATATTTGTTGCATAGGTACTTCAAATTTTGTTCATAAATCTTTCAGTATAAGAAAGATTTTAACGGATGTTTTGGAACAATTAATTACATAGTAAATTTTTAATTAAGAAAAAGCGTTGAAATAAATATGAATAAAAAATAATAAAATTAGTCTTCATCAAGAATTCTTCTAATGTGAGATAGCAACAGTTCTTCTTATGTATTCTTGTTCTTCACCAATAAAAAAAAGTGTTACAAATTGTAAATTTTATACACAATTTAATTTTTGCAAAATTTTTAAAATGAGGACAGCGAATTGAACGGAAATGAAACTTATGTCACGATTTTTTTTAACTTTAAATATGTGTAAAAATAGTTTTTGCGACATAATACATACAGTATACTCTCTATTATCCGTGCGCGGATTATCTGTGCTCATCCGGACTCAAAAAAATGTAAAGAGAATCATTTTCACGCTTATCATTTATATAAAATCGATGTTGATGTTCGATCGAGAGATTCATTCCGTGAAACTAGTGAGCCGTGACGGCGGAGGCTAAAGAATAGATTTTTTTCTTCCTCCACGTGCAATCTTTACCGGTTCAACCCCTAATTTTCAGAGATATGAATCATCCACTTCCTACTAGCTCATTCTCGTACGAACACGCTTCTCCCTGATACGTCATTTTTTAACTTCTTCGTCTTCTCTCACTTTCGCACGTATTCCTTTAGTTTTTGCTTCTTGTTTATAGTCAGTTAGTAACGTGAAATTTTTTGCTGGTAAAAATGAGAGGTGTGAAACGAAAACGAAACGTTTTAAATGTTAAACAAAAATTAGAAATCCTTCAAAAACTTAATAAGGGAGAATCGGCTAGTACTGATGTAGAAGATGTACTAAATGAGGGAAATACAATTTCACTTTCTGCTGCTCTACAATCTGTGGAACTTTGCTAGATTATATGGGACAAAGAGGATTTGATTACGGTGACATTACTGCGGTTCGTAAAAGACGTGTCGATATACGACAAGAGATGAACAAACAGCAGAAGCAAAGACGCATAACATATTTTTTAAAGCATTAAATAAATGTTAAAAGGAAAATTCCTAGTTTGATGTTATATAGCACGCAAATGTAAGTAATTTTTTATATTTTTGTACTGATGTTGATTTTTTCTTTAATAAAAAGGAGTTTTCGGATTATCCGTGTATTTCGATTGTCCGTGCGATCCCTCCCGGTGATTAACCCGGATAATCGGGAGTGCACTGTATTAACAGAGGTTCCCAACCTGTAGTACGTGTACCACTGGGAGTACGCGGGGTCCAGTTAGGGGTACGCGGAAGTGATTTTGGTAATGGCGGAAAACACAAAGCATGATAATGTTCTAGAAATCGTTTTCTCAAGTTCGTATGAAAAATGAAAGTAAAAATTGTACGAGTCCGAAAGCCTATTCGCGAAATAAAACAAAAAAAGAAAGAAGTATCCGATAGTAATTAGAAATATCTAGTAGTTGAGTAATTATTAGCTCTCATCGTAGGATAATGTGAAATTATTTCAAAGCTGTTTTCATTTGTTTTGATGTTGAACTAACACTAATACTAATGGAATAAGATGTCAAGTCAAAAATCAATGCTAGAGTCGTTTGACTCGCTAACCTAAACCCCTGGCGTTATTAATAAAAACATTTTTGTGCTGAGGGATGGTTGGAGGGACATAACAGTAGAGGGTACTCAAAAATAAAAAGTTTAATCGAGGGGGCAGGCGAGTGAAAAAAGAATGGGAACCGCTGTCCAAAAGAAAAGAAGCACGGGAAATCCACTCTGCGGGTGTAACTCACCGTTTCACACAGAACTAGCTCTTTAGAGAAGTGAACTCTTAATAGAGGTCGATGGGGAAATCACAATGCAGGCAATAAACACGTTTAAGTGAAAGGTTTTAATCAACGTATGAAAAGTTTTCCTGTAACCAGTTTTATTTTATAATTGATAGCAAAAATGGCTCAGCAGCAATAACGTGTGGATTAAAATGGTTGTGGCGTTCAAACGCCAAACGGTCTCAATCGGGGCCAATTAAAATTTATCTAAAAACAACCGTTCTGTGATTTTTTAAAATTTTTATGCTTTACAGTCATAACTTCGGAAACTATGTATTATCTAAAAAAAAATTATGCCGTGGTAAAATTTAAAAAAAATATATATTCAGTGATGTCAGTTTGATTCCCTTACTCTGTTTTCCTCCGATTTCCACACTATTTTCAGATCTTTAATTACAATCACAGAAACAGTGTTTAATAACGTAATAGAATGGAAACGCTCATGTAAATAAAGCAATAATTGAAGACGATATAAAATTTTCCTTGGACGCGAGTGGCGACATGAGTGTTGAAAACATCTTGATAAAAATGGCAATATTTTATTAGAGTTCGTAGATTAGTTAAGAAAACTGAGTATGAATTTTGGCAAAATATTCTCATTGGCTCTCAGATTTCTGCATGCAATATTTATAGAAAACAAGGAAAGATTAATTTGACTAAAAATTTATATCTGCGCATTTAAAATTGCACGATTCTCTCGATAGAAAATGGACCTTATGCACGTGTCGTCATAGTCACGTGACGCCGAAAACAGCTGATCGGAGTTCGAATAGAATGTATAGCAAGCTAAAACAGCCATTTTTTCAAAAAATAATCACAAATAGCCATAATCAGTTATTCAATTAATGTGAAATATATTGAAACTCAAATATATTTGAAAAAAAAATTCAGAGATAAAGATTATGTATTGAGAGTTACAAATATAAAAGAAAGCTTCGTCACACGAAGCACATCGTATCTCTGAAGGGATGAAGATCACAACAAACAGTCCAAATCGACGACACTAGAGAAATAATTTATAGCAATAAAACTTTCTGCCGAAATACTTCGTTAAAAAATTGAAGAAAAAAAAATTTTAGTCGACAACAAATTGAGTTAATAAAAGAAGGCTTGCGACTGTTATGTATTAAAACTAATATTCTATTATTTTTATCCAAAAAACCTGCTTTTATAGGCAATAATCATAAAATATAAAAAAAACTGTCAGAAATATATAGTATTAAGGAAAAATTTTATTTTCTATAAAACAGTATATATTATAAGCGAATTTTACATTTTATATAAAAAGTATCTATACCAAGTGTTATAAAAAAGCATATAATCAACACAGAAGAAATCAATTTTTAAAAAAAGCAAAAGAAACTATTTCCATACTAAGCAAAAATTCACTTATTTCGAGTTGTGACAATATACACGAGAATGCATCGTTGCCCGAACCCCTGTCTTATTTCTGTAGCGATAAAGATTACAAAAAATCGTCTTTAATCGACTATGATAGATAAATCAGTTTCATCAATAAAATTTTCTGACGAAATACTTCGCTAAAAAATCGAAGGTAAAAATTTAAATTGATATTTCAGTCGTCAATTTGCATGCCGATTATACATAGTAAAGAATGGGAGTTCACTTTGTTTATCCCGCCACAGCTGTTTTTCTATACTCTCGAACCCAAACTCTGCATAAGGTCCATTGAAACAGGATATCAAAAACGTTCAAAACACACCCTAAAAGAGCCGGTTTGTATAAGATATCTTCTTTAAAAAAAAAAACGCGATAAATATATGTTAAAAAATGATCTATATTTTTTTCCCATCCAACTATAAATAACACCACTGACCACATACAAATCGGCAAATTTCATCAGCAAAGGAAAAGTAATTTTAGATTCAATCGGTCAATTTAGAGGAAACCAGTAAAGAAAGTTTCTTATCAAAGCAATTTTCCAAATTCTACCCTAGTGGAACAGTACACCGAATGAATTAGGGATAAAAAAAAATGTAGTAAAGGAAAACAGGAATTTTCGCTTTTCGGCATGAAGGATTTCATTTCACGCATGCGTGGCTGTTCCAAAACGTGTTCGTGCTCTTTTGAGGGAAAATTTGAATATTCAAATAAATAGAATTCTAATTATAAAGCTAATGTATCGCCATTTTTTAAACTCTCAAAGTGAAAGGAAAGGCATGGAAAGATTGTGACATTCTTCTTTTGCTTTTAACACACATAGGATGTTTTTTACTTTTGAAATATACGGAGTTTGATAGAATTTCCTTCGGAATTCAGCGAATTTTGTACCAATCGCATTTACCATTAATTCCTTTTTAACGCTTCCAGGATGTAAAGCTTCCGGCTACCATTTCGCATCGTATCGGATAAAGAGAATTTTAGACTGCGTAGACATGGAATTGAGCAAGTGGCATTTATCTACGTTAAATAATTTAGCAACCTTAAATTATAGAAGTATTGTAAATCTCCAGGTACACCGAGTGTTGTAAACATTTCTTTTCATCTTTTGTGTTTAAATAATACGATGACAACTTTTTGTTGCACACAGAATAATAATGGTTCTTACAACTTTTGTTGTCATCACACATGCATGAACTCTCTTCTCACTTCATTCGTCAAGATGTCGAGCGTGAAGGAAGTTGTGCTCTGCAGCAGTAACTTGCGTGCAAATTACTTTTCATAATTGTTTTAAAAAATACAAATTACTTTTTTAAATTTATACAATATGTAATTCAAACGGTTATATCAGAGGTTAACGTTGCTTTCAATATAAAATATGCTTATAATATAAAACGCTATCAGTGCTGATATACGTTAACTTTATTTTTATTGTTGAGAGATTCGGCAGTGAAATAGTTCTCCAAAAAATTTTAATCTGTTTTTCACTTGAAAAATTTAAATTTAAATAAAAAAACAAGAAATCAAAACAATAATGGAAGTTCAGAAATGTTTAAAATAGTACGGTCATATTTATACTGTTCATAAAAAATATTTTCCTCTACATAACTAAAAGTACTTCTACTAAGCAACTTGTAAATATTAATGAAATGATGAAAAGTACATTTCAAAAGTATTACGGAATATTATTACCTGCTTAAAAGTATTTGTGAGGAAGGAAGTAAGGTCAATATTAGTAGGCACACTCAAATACGTTTATTTTATTCAAACACATTTATTCATACACACAAAATTAAAGAAAAAAATTACAAATTATAAAGTAATATCAGGAATAAGGCTAATCAAAAGTCACATTATTTAACGTCACAGTTTGAACGTAACGTAACTAGTAACGTTTCTCTAACTACTCAACAGTTTGAACGTTACTACTAATTATCGCTGGTTAATTTAGATTACGTATTGTTAGAGCATGGATCCTCAATAGTAACGTCACGTGAATTGTCTTCGGAAAGCCTGTAGTTATAACTGAATGAGGCTTCACTAAATGTGGTTGCACTGGTACCGGGCAAGCTAGAATCCAGCGAATGAGATGGTAAATGCTTACATTGCCTATTTAGGCTTGGCATTTTCAGATCAAATAAAACTTGTTTAATTCTTTGTTTTGCTATTGCCAAATCATGCAAATCAACGCAGTTACGTAATTAGAAAGCGACGTGGCCTAGTGGTAAGGTCTCGGCTTCGGGGCCAGAGGATTCCATGTTCGAAACTCGATTCCACTGCAGATCCGCAGTGTATGTAGTCCTGTTGCACGTCAAATACTACTTACGGAGGTCAAACGGCCTCCCGCTGGTGTGGTGCGGAAGTTTGGAGAGGGGGTGCCAGTTCCGATGTTGTCCTCGTCATCTTACCGTGGTTCAAGATGGCGAGGTCTTTCCCAAAATAGTCTCCGTGTTGCTTCAAAAAAAAAAAAAAAAACTGGAAGTTAATAAAACTAAAGCTCCGCAAACGCATCAAATTCGTCTTTTGTTCAACGATTTCTCAAAGCTTTTTCATTTCTGAAAAGACTTCTTCTGCCATTGGATTATACAGTCAAACTTGGATAATTCGAAGTTGAAGGGACCAGAGAAAAAGTTCGAAATATCCAAAAATTCGAATTACATATATTCTCCCAAACAGAAGAGAAAAATAAAAAAGATTAACTCCACAATCAAAGATTGAACACATAAACTTTATCTAAGAATACTGCTACATGTTTTTTCATTAAATCGAACATTTTTTTACTAGTTTAATTACTCATCACTCTCTAAAAAAAAGGCAGATATTTTTAATTGTTTCTGTGAATGCGATCTGAAAATGCAGATAGGCTTTGGATGACCAATCAATAGTGAATGCAGTAGGGAGGGGAGAGGATAACATTAGAGGGTGGACAGAAAAATCCTCGGAAATCAACGCATGGTGACATTCCAACCCTCGATTTTCTTTTCCTTAGAAAGACCGTTAAAATAAATAATGCACACCTTAGCTGAGAAAAGTCTCAGGAACAATTTTTACCGTAATATTTTAAGGGCAATCGTACGAAAAATTCTAATTATCCAAAATAAAATTCGAATTTCCCACGATTTTTTAACATTATTTTAATACAGAATTCTAGGGACCGAGCAAAAATTTCGAATTATCCAGAATTTCGAATTAAACACATTCGAATTATCCAGAATTGTCTGTACCACCTTTTGGTAGCACGCTGCGAACAGCTTGAGAGAGTGGCGTAGGGGTAATAACTGTCGTAGAGGCGTTTCATTGATAATCGGGACCGTGCAGACCCGAGTTCCAAGAAAGCCTCTGAAACCCCAGCCTGAAAACGCTTTAAAAGTTGTGTTGACATGATTTCATTTGCATAACTTTCAACGCAAAAGTCAGTCATCGACGGCATCATATTCTCCGTCAGGGACATTCGACTCTGACGAGACAGCAATGAAAACATTGGTACTCGTCAGTGGATGGCGGAAAGAATGCCCACGGGAACAATATCGCGATTAAAACGAGTTCCAAAAGAAACCTCCCGTTCTAGCTAACAAATACGAGAGGAATTATGTATATATTTCACGAGCGCAGAAGATTCAGTTTCCTGGCAAAACGACTGTTGCTGAGTCATTAACATGATTAAAAAAAATGTTTTGGCAAATATACATTATTAACTATAATGCAATTAATTTCAATATTGTAAAATAAAATAAGTTTTACTAGCATGTTCGACGTAATTTTTAGATCATACAATAGTGCCTCGAATAATATTTTAGGAAGCTGGTATTGAGCCATTTTGATTATAAATTATTCCATTCAGAATACATTTTAATAGCAAACATTGAGTTCAAAACCTTTCATAAATTTATAAGGAAACAGTTTTGACAAAAGCTATCATGCCTAATAAGGCAAGGATGCATTTTTCCTAAATATAAAATAATAAATAGGCCTACATTGGCTACTTTGTATAAAATTATGGGGGGAAAGAATGAGTTTGCTCCATGTCAAATGTTTCTGCTAAATAATAAAATTATGGCTTTAGGAAATAGATTTCGGAAAAAGTTATGTTCTGCTCACTTTTCGCATGAATTATATTAGCGAACGATAAAAGCTGATCACCTTATCAGAAAAATTTATTTTATGTACTTAAAATGTATAATTGTTTTATCTAATCTGTACCGGGATCGTGAAATAATAAATTCGTGAGGAATTCCACGACAAATGTTTACAACACCGAAAACGTTTTCCACTCTGAGTAGAGAACAAAATTTCGGTTGTAAACACGCCAAGTTTGTTGAAAACACGAGATGTTTACAACCAAATGAGTGCTGTTTTAGAAATGTTGTAAATTTTTGGTGTAAACGCGCCTTAAGAATTAATTTTAATTGCTTAGTGAAACAATTTATCTCTCCATTTCTGCATTTGGCTTTCTATTAGTGCAGACGAATTTTTGGATAAAGTCAAAAATTAGAATTATTTTAAAGTTGGAAGCCAAGGTTAAAGATTCTTTGAACGTGGATATTCTGCAGGTAAACTCTTCAAGAATTTAAGATGTCTTGATTTTAATAGGACATTTATCTGCAGAATCATAAATAGATTCTTAGATACTAATAGATATAAATATAAAACACATACAATCAGTAATAGAGCATGGAAAACACAAAACCCTTTATCTAATAAAGGAAACAAAGATATATTTTCACAACTTAAAAATTAATAATATTCTCTACCTAAGGCAATTAATTCGAAATGCAAAAAGACCAACACTAACACGGTGAGTGCGCCATCGCAACAGTCCAACCGTGCAGTGATAAATATTTACAATTAATAATATGAAACACCATTTTTTGGACGAAAAACAAAAACAAAAAATCAAAACAGACACAAAGCGATGGCGTCTTCAGAAGAGAGACGGATGTAAAGATCGACCTCGATCTGGTCGTCCACGCTCAATTCGTACAGAAGGGCGCACCAAAAGATTTTGTGAAAAGATGCGAAAAAATCCACAAGTTTCTGCAAATAAAATTGCTGCAGAACTATGCAAGTTATAATAAATGAAGACCTGGGTCGATAAAGATGGCCGTCGATTCGAATTCAATTATTTCAACAAGGTAAATTTTCGCCATTATCAAAATCACTTTCGTGTACCCTAACTTGTCTCCCGCGTACCCCAGGGGTAAGCGTACCACAGACTGAGAACCTCCGATTTACACAAAACTTTCTCTCTTCTGCTTCATCAATTTCTGAAACAAAAAATAAAATTTTTTAAAACCATTGACTTGAAATATTTCATTGAGATTAGCCGAGTAACTTTTTAACCCTCTGAGAGGTTAGCTATTTTGAGATACTACCTTTAAATCTCAAAAATTTGCTGTTAAAGTAAATAATTAGATCTTAATTGTGTTTAATCAAGTGTCTGATATTTTAAGAGTATATTATCCGTGGTAATTTAAGAAATTATACACATGAACATGATCATCTGCTTTTGAGCGCAATATGAGAAAAGGAAAAATACGTGTGAAACGCTTAGAGGGTTAAAACTGAACTTTTTTTAAAAAACGTCGGTTAGTGTTTCAGTTTATTTCTTATTTTCAAAATTTAGGGTCGTGACAAGAGTTTGCGGACTAAATAAATAAACAAATCAATAAAAATAAAAAGGGTCGCTTTTTTAAACACTTATTTAAATTGACTTGTTTCATCCTTGTAAAGATTGAAATTCAGAATCGGATTTTAACTCGCTTAATGATGAACTAGAGTTTTAAAATTGTGCACAGTTGTGTATTCTCGAGACAACATACTATTTTAATGTTTTCGGAACTTAATTAACAGTTATTCGATTAATTTAATAAAATTTGGATTCCCTACGAGGAGCGCCACCTGGTAGTAAGTCTGAGGGAAAAAAAAGAGATTTCGAGATCTTACAATATTTATAAAAATCAATAATAAATTAAAGACTAATAAATAGACAATAGTTAAAAATCAAAATATTTCTACTTTTAGAGCACCAATAAAAATGTGTTGTAAAAATATTTTAATTACATTTCTTTCTTTTTTTTATTATTCACTCGAAAGGGTTAAGGAGTAAAAAAAAAAAGTTTTATTGCTTCTTTTCAGTATAAAAATTCTTCAACCTGTAAAAATTACCACATTATCTTCCTAAAGCTATACTTAATCCACAAACGGCTTACCGAGGTCTTGGTTACCCCTGAAGAGATCCTATGCGCCTAGCAACTACCACCTTAGGAGGTCTGGGTTCGGAAATAGCATCTCCCCCCGAGGCAAAAAACCCCAGCTGACAGAAAAAGGGTGGATATGTTTTTTCCCTCATTTCTGGGGCTGCGTTGGGATTTCTAGAAAGAAAGGAATGCCGTTCCGTTTTTAAATGTAGGTCAAGGGTACGTTAGAATTCTTGCCTCGAATATTGTTTTTCATATTTTGAAATCGGTTTCTAGGATAAACGTTATTATTGTAAGGTTTCGCGTTGCTCTAAATCGATTTATACCGAACTTAAATCGGCAATTAAACATTATTTCGATACAGCTATAGAAAAATTTACGAGATAATTCAGTTATCATAAATTTTAAGGAATTCTAAATTGTAGCGTTTAATACGTTTCAAAATAATTTTGATGAATAAAAGTAAGCATTCCATTCCTAAATATTCGACTAAGATGTTAGGAATAAAAAAAAAAAAATGTTTTGTTCATCATTGTTGCCAACTAAAAAAAATAAAAACTTTACAAAAATCTAATTTTTCCCTCCCTTTGTCTAAGGTAAACCTCAGAAGAAAAAATCTTTAAAAACAGTTTATACCATTTTAATTACATCGTTTTCGTGAAATCAAAGTATTAGAATTTGAAACTAAAGAGAAAAAGCAATAAAAAGAGAAACACACGCACGCAAAAAAAAAAAAAAAAAAAAGCTTCAGAATTTTTGCGAAACATGTTGACTCTACGTTTGTTTTTATGATATATCGTTATTCAACTGTATTGTGTCAGAAAATCAGTAAAAGTGTTAAAATTTACAATTAGACGGGAACATAAAGCTTCCAATTCGTATGAAAATTATGCAATGTTAATGCATTGTGAAATGTGTTAGAAGGAAAAGGAAGGAATAAAAGTTACCGAATAAAACATTTGTTTTTCTATTTAGAGGAACAGAACAACAAGATGGAAGAACAATTTGAAACAATCTAAACTTGCAAAAAAGATTATAATTCAAAGACGAAAGATTAGCAGCTGGAGAGCAAGTGATTAATGTCAAAACTTCTACTAAAAATATGTTAAATTGAATTAGACTGATTATTGGTTGATACGGTAATTTAACAGCCGTTTTTCAAAAATCGTCTGCACTAGATGATCCATCGTATTTTTGAAAAGTTAATGAAATTCAATAGAAAAGAATACATTCAATGCATAGCATAAATAGTTTCTCTCTCCCCATGTAAAATTTATTTTCGTTATTTCTTTCTATTGGGGAGGGGAAGGAAGGGAATGGTATAACGAAACAGATGGCATAAGAAGTTGATTGATAACATGTGTTTATGCTTTTATATACGTACATAATAAATATTCGGAATCATTTGAAATTATGTCGGAAAATGACTCAACGCTGGTTTTCAGGACTTATGAAATAAGGTCGAAATCATTGCAATTAAGAATATGCTTTCGTCGTTGACAGAATTTAGAACAGCTTCTCCTTTCTCGTACACGAAGTATACAAAGAGAAAGTATTGTAATCGTCAAAAAAATTCGAACTCGAGATTTTGACGAATCTCCACGTTTTAGACCTCCTCGAGTCCGAAAAACACAATTTTGGAATTATGTCTGTCCGTGAACACGATAACTCGAAAAGTATTAGAACTACGGGGATGAAATTTGATTTGTGATCTTGACACATAATTTGTAGGTTTCCATCAAATTTTGGACAGAATCCTTCCAAGGGAAGTCTGTCTGTCTATCTGTGAATACGATAACTCAAAAACTTAAATAGCTATATGGATAAAATTTGGTACACAGTTTTATCATCATAAATGTAGGTCCGTATAAAATTTTGGTCCAAATCCGTCAAAGGGTTGGGTGTATGTCGGTCTGTATAATCTCATATTTCTGAAGACAATACCTTCTAAAAGAAATGGCTTAGATAAATGAAATTTCGTATGTAGTCTTGAAACCCTAATCATAGATTTGTCTCCAATTTTCGTTTAAATCGGTTTAAAAAAAGGCATTGAAATTGTTTATTCGGTTTTTCTCCATTCTACGAAAAAAAAAAAAAAACCGCTGGAGCGAGCGCTTCTCCCACTTTAGGGAATACCGACCTCTACTATTCCTATGGGAGAAAGTTTCGGGGAGGCCACTCCCTCTGGCTTCCATTCTTAGTCATCACAGCCTAGTTATTTTTAAATTTCATTTGCTACTTTGATTGCAGTCGCTACCAAGAACGACTTGGGACGCATGAAATTTCAATGATTAATGCATTGTTTTCGTTGTAATTAATATGCAGTAGCCTAAAATCTCATTATTTTTCTTTTGAAATTTCTTACTTGAAATACGTCGCAAATGCTTCTCAAATTAAAAAAAAAGAATCGGCAGCGTTTCCTTTTCGATTTTCACGAATACTACCACATATGTTATAACGAATAGCCAAAAATGATTGTACCGTGGGTTATGTAACCGAATGCTCTCAATTGACGTCATTAATAATAATAAGGTTTTAGAAACACATCTTTATTAGTGTTCAAAAATGTAGAATTTTTTAAATCAAAAATATGGAGAGCAAAACAAAATTGTTAAAGCGTGAAACGCTGATAGAAACTCTAAGTAAATTGAATTTTTAATCATATTCAAAATATATTTTACTTTTTAAAAATTTAAGGATTTTCATTCTTTTGAATTCATTGTGGATTAACTACTACTACATTGTATTGCTTTCAGCGTCTCACGTTTATGTGTTTATTTTGATCCCTAGGGATTTAATTAAAAAATATTTTATTTCCAGTAATAAAATCTTGTTTTTAACAATTTTTATTACTTTCTACGTTTTAGTCTTTAATATGTTTTATAGTTCACTATTAAATATATTACGAAATCTTGTAATCAATTTTTCTCGAATTTACCATCAGAAACCCAACTTTAATTAAAATTAATCGACTATATGAATTAAGTCCTGGAAACCTAAAAATATTGTACTGTTATTGGGAACACATTACTGGGCAAAATTTCAGAACTCTAGCACATCAGGAGGAGAGTGAATAAATCAATCACAAATTCCATCTTTATGAATATGAAAGCAGTTAAATACAAGCTTGTAAAATTTCTCGTGAAGAACGTAGAATTATTTTTCTTAGTAACAGTTTGTGGAAGCGACAAGAATACTGACAAAATCAAAAGAAACTTGAAAACATCACGTTATCGTAGAGTTTATTACCTATCGCATTCGACAAACAAATTTGCTTATCAACTATTTCGAATCCGGTGGTATCTATTTTTTTTGTACCACTTTTATAATAGAAGCATAAATTACCAACATCGTGAATTTAATTTCTACTTTCCGCCAAATATAAGGGAATCAAGTTAATGAGCGTGCATTCTGTGTAATGCGCCACTTTCGCTAGTGTTACCGTGTTCATACACCAAAGACAGTCACACAGAGATGCAATTTCAACAATATTTCTTTTGAACTAGGGAAGCTCTAAAATGTCAATATTTATCAAACTCTCGTTGTAGATTTTTTTTTTATAATCGCAATTTCTTCCTTATGCATTCTTCGTGTACGTAAAAGTAAAATCATATAATTGAGTATTTCATGGTCAAGATGTAATACACAGTTTAATATCAGACTTGAACCAGTGGCGTAATGGCCGGGGGGTACAGATGCCGTGGGTGCCACTCTTAGCGGCGTCATTCAGTCAAAACATTACTGCGTTTATGTCACTTTTTAAAGTAAAATATGACGAGGGGCTCAAAATTGCCCTTCCCCGGGCACCATTTACGCTTTCTAAGCTACTGTAGTCCAATCAAGGAAGGAAAAATAGAAAGGAAAAAAAAATGGTCTAGTTTTGAAATTTGGCACAGTTGTTGGGGGTAGTGCCCTAAACGATATACTAAAAGTCCCCTACAAGGGGGGTATAAAAGGGGGCGTTTTCAGTTTTTCTTAAATACTTAAATATCTCGAAAACTATGGGTTCTATCGGAAAAACACTCAATTACAAAATTAAACTACATGAAATTTCCTACGAAAAAGTCTTACGGTTTTTTTTTTGTAGCATTAATAAGGATTTAAAAGTTAATACCTCTAAAATCGATCGATTAAAAGTGCTGAATCAACAACCCTCATTAAAACATCATATTATACAAGGATAGTATTGTTTGTGTCGGAGTGGGGGGTGTGACAAACCCATTTGATGAACAATTATGCTCCCTTCCTACCCTCACATCAATTCCCCTTCACAAGTTTCCTCCTACTCGTAGTCAAGTCAACGAATTGTAAATTTAAAAAGTAGTGTAGTTTTGAAATTCGGAACAGTTGTTGGGAAGAGTGCCCTAAATGACCTACTAAGAGTCCCCCTGGAGGGTGCGCAGGGGGTACGGGAGGTTGAAAGGGGGATTTCTCAGTTTTTCTTAAATATCTCGAAAACTATGGATCCTAGCGAAAAAAACTTAAGTATAAAATTAAACTACATTAAAATTTCCTACAAAAATAGTCCTAAATTTTTTGTAGCATGAAATTTTAGAAGATACAGGGTGATTGAAAAGTGAATATTTCCAAAATTCCTTATTGTGATGGTAAAATCAATTAAAAGTGCTGAAGCAACAACCCTCAGAAAGACCTCATGCCTACACAATAATTATACAAAGGTAGTATTGTATGCGTCGAGAGTGGTGGTGGTGGTGTCAGGGCGGGAGGGGCAGGCGACAAACCTATTTGATGAACAGTCGTGCTCCCTTCCTCCCCTCACGTCCGTTCCCCTCCACACGATCCCTTCTACTCGGTTTTTTGGTTCTGTTAACGCTCCAAACGAGTGTATTTAGACAGTATAATCTAAATCTACATATCTATGCTGAGTTTAACTTAAAAGCTCGCAACCAGTCTGTCACAGTTCGACAGAAACATTTTCTTGCCATTGAAGAAATAAGACCAGGCACATTCAATTACCGACACAGAAAATGGCTGCTAAAGGAACTGAAACGAGAGTCGCTACAGGGGATGCTGATATTTATAATGCGAGATCTGTGTTAGAGAAAGCAACTTCTCATCCCAAGGGAAAGACGTAGTCGTGTTACTGATTGCTTTGGCACCACCAGAAAGTAACATTTATTTGATGAAGCCTGGCAAGGGAAAAGTCGAAACTAAATTATTTTTTTACAAGAAAGCTGCAGAAAGAACTTTCTCCCAAACCATCCTTTTTCTCCATGCATTCAGTGGCTATGACATAACACCAGCTATTTATAGAAAAAGCAAAACACTATAGTTACATTGTTCAACCAGCGGGAGTGGTCTCCCCTAAACTTTCTCGTATACTTTCTAAGTGGAGATTCGTCAAAATCTCGAGTTCGAATTTTTTTGACGATTACAATACTTTCTCTTTGTATACTTCGTATACTAGAAAGTAAAACAAAAAAACAAACAAACCTGAAATCAAATATCTGTTGCCACGTTTCAAAAAAATATTACTTTGAAGCAGCGCAATAAAATAGGCAATGCAATGAATACTAAAGCCAAAATTCTGCTTTGGAATTGAAGTCCCAAGAAAACAATTTATACTACCACAACCGTAACAATTGCAAAAGCGCGTGAATAAAAGATTTGCTGAAATAATGAGATCGGTTTGATTTACAACGATAAAAAAATTGTTAACGATTGATGCTTGAAAACATTATTTATTGTTGTAAATAAAATTTACAACAATAACAGATTGCTACCAATACGCATGCGCATGAGAATCGGATTAAAAGAAATTGAATATGCAATTTGAACGTCTTTTTTTGACGGATTTGGTCCAAACTTTTATACGGACCTACATTCATAACGATAAAACTGTGTACCAAATTTTATCCATTTAGTTATTCAAGTTTTTACTTTCTCGTATAAGAAGTATACAAAGAGAAAGTATTCCGTCAAAATCTCGAGTTCGAATTTTTTGACGATTACAATACTTTCTCTTTGTATACTTCGTATACGAGAAAGTAAAAACCAACTGAGCTAGATGAGAAACATTGCTGACATCTTTTATAACCCCTCATCAACACCAGATTCTATCTCACAAGCCGGTGAGAAGATGTTCCTAGCCATATACAAAGCCGCTGCTGATGAACATAATTTGAATAACCGTAGATATGCAGCATTTCTCAAATCATCAACCAAGATCAACGATGATCTTTCGTCAATTCCTCCAACCAAAGGAGCGGCGGCGCAACGTGTTTCTGTTTTGGCACCTTCAATGGTACCGAAGGTGCACCTCTAGAAGAAGAGGAGGAGTTCGAACTTGATCAAATACTAGAAAAACATGGTGAGATTTAATTACGAGCTATAATATTTTAAACTATTCATCCTATGAACAATGTGTAGGACTATTTTTGTAGGAAATTTAATGTAGTATATTTTTACACTGAAGTTTTTTTTCGCTAGGTTCCATAGTTTTCGAGATATTTAAGAAAAACTGAGAAATCTCCCTGTCACACCCCGTACCCCCTGCGCACCCTCCACCAGCGGGGACTTTTAGGAAATTTCATGTAGTTTAATTTTGTAAATGAGTGTTTTTCGATAGAACCCATAGTTTTCGAGATATTTAAGAAAAATTGAAAACGCCTTCCTTTAACCCCCCCG
>BGPR01000466.1:334022-375531 GCA_013235015.1 Araneus ventricosus
TACCGAAGGTGCACCTCTAGAGAAGAGAGAGTTCGAACTTGACTTCAGAAAACATGGTGAGATTTAATTACGCAGCTATAATTTTTAAACTATTCATCCTATGAACAATGTTAGAATTTTGAGGAAATTTAATGTAGTATATTTTTAACTGAAGTTTTTTCGCTAGGTTCCATAGTTTTCGAGATATTTAAGAAAAACTAGAAATCTCCCTGTCACACCCCGTACCCCCGTGCACCCTCCACCAGGGGACTTTTAGGAAATTTCATGTAGTTTAATTTTGTAAATGAGTGTTTTCGATAGAACCCATAGTTTTCGAGATATTAAGAAAATTGAAAACGCCTTCCTTTATCAATTACCCCCCCCTTTCCCCCGCGGGGGGGGGGCTTTTTTTTTTGCGTTTTTGAACCCCCCCCCCCCCAACAAATGTGCCAAATTTCAGAACTACGCCATTTTTTTTTTTCTATTTTTCCTTCGTTGACTGGACTGGACGGCGACTAGGATATAGATAACATCATTTTCCCAGCGCCACTGGCCATGGTGACAAAACATTACGCCCCCGGACATTTTTTTCGCACATTTTAATATTTTTGAAGGAAAATACTATCAGGGGGCGAAAAATTGACGTGCCTGGAAGCCGTTCACACAAGCTAATCCACTGATGATAGCTGGGGGGAGGGGGGTGAAAAATCCTATTATGACCCGGGCGCCACTTACCCTAGCTACGTCGCTGATTTGAACGGAAAGGTTATTTTTAATAGCAGAAAAACTTAGCCATTAGAATGAAAGTTAAAAGATAGCAGACAATTAAAACAAGTACTAAATCCAGGTAAATTTTTAATTGCAGAAAAATCGCGTTGAGTTCTATTAATTTCATAATTAGGCAGTTCTAAAAAAATGCGCTTAAAAGCATGCATCTTTAAATGGCTAGAAAAAGATAAATCCAGACAGAATCTGTTTCATAAATATTTCAAGTCCAAAATTTTACGACTTTTATAAATATTCCGAGCAACCATATTTAGTTTCATTTCTAAAAATTCTGTGGATTATAATCACATAGGACGACAAATGTTCACCATTAAGCAATCATGTATCATTTATATCGTCGCCAGAATTCCGGGTTGACTAATTTTATGATTTTATTAAAATGATCGTCACGGCTTTATAGTATTTTGGAAACAATGCAAAGAGATAATTTTACTATTTTTATGGATACATTCCTAAATCATTGTTCCTACTTGTAATCGTGTCTTGTGAGATATTCAAGGCTGCAGATTAGTTATTTTAATCTACATTCAAATGAGAAATTCTTATGTGCCCGTACATATAAATTTATGTATACAATCCGACCAATTTATTTACTAATTTTCATGTTCCATTGAATGGATATCACACAATTATTTTTGGCTATTTTCGACTGTCGCCAAAAAATAGCGCCAAGAGAATGAGGAATATACGACATCGGAAGCGGTTCTTGCATTTTTATGACACTTAGACATGGAAGATTAAATTTAATGATTTTCTCATGCTGTTGTTACAGGTAAAACACGTAATGCAATTTGAAAAAACTTATGCTAAAATCGGTTATAGTTTATTATCCCGAACTTTTTTTTATTTTAAAAATCTTAAAATTATTACTTTGCCATTCTCAATTACTATTTTTTTTTTGTTTCATATATCGCACGCGTATTTTTAAAGCGACACAAATCAAAAACCCGTATTTTTGAGTTACCATCATGGTAAAAATTGGATAGGTAGTCCTCTATCAAACATCAAAATTGTACCAGGTTATCTTCGAATCCTGCCAGCCAGGGTACACTTCTGTCACTCTTCTTGTCTTGAAGCCCCCCCCCACACACACACTGATTATTATACGAATAATATTATCATATAATTATTCATATAATGAGTTATGTAATTGTTTTTTGTTAAGATCACTTATAGTTTTGGCCGTACCCCTAAACATTAACTTTTGATTTACAACAATTAAGAAATACGAGTATATATTCTATACACTATTCTATTCATATATTCTTTACTATACATTATATTCTTCCTATATATTCAGTACAACCCCGGTTGCGCGAACTAAAGAGGGGGAGGGAAGCGTTTCGGATAACGATTTTTTTGGTTAAGCCATGAATAGCTGTTACTGTTTTGTATCTAACTAGAGTATGCAATTCTGAAATGTTTCGAGTGAAAACGAATTAAAAACTCTCCGTTCTTTATGAAAGTTAACCCTCTGTCGGGCGCAATATTCGCGCCATCAAGTTCGGGCGCAATGCGCCTGACTCGCTCATGTAAACAATATCGTAATTCATATTGTTAATGCCCATTAATTTTAATTTTAGCATTCTAAAATTTATCGCTGACCATCTAGGAGAGACTTAATAGAGGGGATATCGTTGCAAAAAAGTCTCGCCTTCTCGATTATTTCCGCGCATTATAGAACGTGTTTTTTGGTTTTGAGATTTCAGAGGCAACCCGGATTTCCGTTAATCAGAGTTCGGTTAGCCTGGGTTTTACTGTGTTTAGAAATTCAAATATAAAATAAGGAACTGAACAAAATCATTACAAAAATGGGAAAACATTTGCGTACAAATTTACGACATACATCATATAACACAGAAAACATTTTTCATTGACTCATTGGATCTCAATCGGACATAATGCCAAAATTCTAGAAAATAAAAGTGTAAAAAATAAATACTTCAATTGCTTTAAATTAGCGCAGGAATAATTGATAAATTTTATCCAAAAGTCTAAGGAAAAGAAACTAAACAACTCGCAAATCATTTTCGAATAATTGATTAAGTTTATCTTTTGCAACGTAAATTAAATTACGAACTCTTAGGCTTCTTTTGCATTTTGTAACAGTGATGAAATTTACATTTTTTCTTAGAATTTGCTAACTAATTTTTTCTTTCTTGCCTGTGTTTCGGTTACCTTTGAAAAACGCAAACAAGTCGTTCGATTTATTAATTAATAGTTTTAAAAAAATGTCACAATTGTTTCAAAAATGTTATCGATTCAATCCGTTACAAATAACGGATTGAAATTAATGAGCTGAAATTTTCCTCGTTTGTTCTTTTCCGATCATTATCATAAAATGCAATTTCCATGACGTTCGTTTTTATGTTTCTTTTCGATTGTTTGTTTTTAACCGTGTTTTCAAAGTCATTTTTTCTTTTACTTTATTCTACACGAAGTATGTAGAATATAAAAAGTCATCTTGCAGAAAACGATTTTGATTGAGCTTTGTTTAATAAAAATAGATGACAAAAATATTAAGTCAGAAGTTCGAGCTACCTCTAGTGCTTTTCTCCCACATTCTGCGTTGAAAATAAAAACTTACAAAATCTAACAGTTACTTTTTATTTAAATGATATTCGCACGTAAAACAACGTTTCCTTTTCGAATTGAAATGCTGTTGGAAACTCGTTTTTCCACCGATTGCAAACAGTTCGTTTTTGCAGAGAAACCGCTGTTTTCAACAAATTCGCGCATTTTACAGAAAGTTAACACAGACCACATCACTTCATCATCATCAGAGCTGTTAGTAAGCAAACCCAAATATAATCTCACTCGGAAAACGAAACGATCAAGCAATGTTAATGAATCGCAGAGCCGGGCATGAGTTAGGTAACGGGTAGAAAGGGGGCAATTTACGCAAACTCATTGGGCGTTGCTCGCTTCCAACAAACCACGAGACGCAACTGTGAAGCTACGAATGACCCAGAACTTTTTTAAAAGCATAATGTTTCAATTTTCTAGGAGAGAACGCCTTTGCAGAACATAATCAAACCATCATTTAGCTAAATGAGTAAATGGCAAATCTTTTGTTGTGCTTATCTGCTAAAGCATTCTCTTTGCAAAAGAAATAAATTATTTCCCCATCGTAAACACGTATTTGAATGGAATTGTTCGAAAGATTCGGCTTACGGTCAGTTCAAGAATGCTGTGAACTCAGTGCAGCAGAACTGTTAATGCCCAAAGCAATGCATTGATGGGTAAAGCACCTCCATGTAGGGTATTTATCTTGCCCTAGAAAGTAACGAAAGTGTTATCGAGTCGGAAAAATCGAAGGCTATTTTCGCGTGAAAATTTTAAGTAATAAATTCAAGTAAAACAGTTTTTAAAAACATTTTTAATAGTTTACTAAAAAATGCAGACTTTTTGTTTTAATTATATTCTACTTTTTGTATTTGATTTACTTTATAGTTCATTTTTATAAATATCATTTTCTCAAATTCACTACCAAGTGGCAACATTTGCATGAAATCAAAATTTAATTAAATCCATCGATTACTTGACAATTAAGATCAGAAAATATTAAAATAGCGTGTTGTCATCCAGAATACGTAATTGTACAAAATTTCAAAACTCTAACACATGAGGAAGCGAGTGAAAAATAACCATGATTGCGCTGAAAATAAACATACAATAATTATTGAAGTGAATTATTGGCTTCTTGTGTATGGATAGAGCGCTATGAAAAATTACGTCGTTAAATAAAGCCGAATGAACTGCATCGTTTAACGTTATTTTCATCATCAATTTCAAATAAAAAAAACACTATTTAAAGTGCGAAAAATAGAGGTCTTACAATATTTTATGCTGCTTTTTTAATTTATTGAAAACTAATCGTTAAATTTTCATATCATTTAAATTTTTTCATTTCATCATTTTGCAGAGGGACGAGACTCATGTTTATATGGAATACCGCTGTTGAAGAATTAATTCAATTTCAGGAACCATTTTTATTAGATGGCTAAGTTCCACCACACAATACATTAAAAGGTACAAGACGCAAGACAGAGAACAACAACACAAGACAAGTACACAGAAGAAGAAAAAAAGAGAGGCATCATGGGAAAAACCCGGATGGCTCTAGCAGCGCCACCTACCATAAAAAGGAGAAGGCAGTGAATTGTAACCGCTACAATTTTAATTATACAAAATAAGAAAAATGATATAACTGAAATACAGTGGTTTCTTGCACAGCATTTTTACGCACGTTTGAGTACCCAAAACAGTACGAAAAAAGAAAAGCAATATATTAGAATGTATTTAACTTAGCCGTTCTGTGTTTTTACTTTCTCGTATACGAAGTATACAAAGAGAAAGTATTGTAATCGAAAAAAAAATTCGAACTCGAGATTTTGACGTATCTCCACGTTTTAGACCTCCCCGAGTCCGAAAAACACAATTTTGGAATTATGTCTGTCTGTGAACACGATAACTCCAAAACTATTAGAGCTACGGGAATGAAATTTGGTATGTGGTCTTTAAATATAATTTGTAGGTTTCTATCAAATTTTGGACAAAATCCGTCAACGGGAAGCATGTCTGTCTGTATGTCCGAAGCCATGTGAACACTATAACTCAAAAACTTGAATAGCTAGATGGATAAAATTTGGTACACAGTTTTATCGTCATGAATGTAGGTCCGTGTAAAATTTTGGGCTAAATCCGTCAAAGGGTTGACTGTCTGTCGGTCTGTATAATTTACTATTGAAACCAATCCGTTATCTCCACGCGCATGCGTACTGGAAGCAATCTTCTGAGTACGCGAAAAGAGCGAATTACGTCAGTTTGTCCTTGAGACGGCAAGAGTGAAACCTAGCAGTGTGCGATAGATATGCGTTTTAAACGGTGCGCATCGCTCTGAATTTTATTCTTTACTTAGATATTTTTCAATCACTATAATGAAAAACCTTCAGATAGTCATTGGATTCTGGATAACAGTATGTTTGAATTTTTTTAGCCACGCAGTCGAAGGAGAAACGGCACCTTTTTGGGGAAGTATACGATAAAGTTTAGGGGAGAACACTTCCGCTGGTTTATATCTTTTTCACTGTCTGAAATTATAATTTTCCCCGTATGATACCACGACTTAATACCCTCGCCTAAAATGACGTTCTGATTCGTACATCGAATAAAAGAATTTTTAGTATTTAAAATTGTAAATTTAATTTAAAGGATAAAAATTTCTCAGACACGCTTAAGCGTCTGAGGCATCCGTTACGTATTTATATGGATTAAACCATAAACTGTCCTAAATAAGACGTGTAATCTAATTAGGAGGTTAAATAACATGGGTCAAGGGAATATTGCAAAATGAATCGGCGATTAGTATTCATATTCTTCCAAATCTACGGTTCAAAATGACATTTCTCATCAGCATCTGTTCACGAGCAGACGATAAGATGTACGAACAATTTCTTAAAAAAATATCATTCCATAATTGCTACTCCACTTTCAAAAAGTTATCGGTTCCAATTACAGATTTAGAACAACATAACATACTGAAGAAAGAAGGAAGTAGTTACTAAACTAATGAATTTATTCGTGGCATGATTTTATAACTAAGCAAATCATTGCTGGGAATAGTATGGCATTGAAAGCAACTGTTGATTAACGCGCCAAAGAATTCGCCTTCAAGTATTTTTTACTACTTTGTTTCGAATATCTATAGGTCCGTTTATCGTGACCAAACTTCGAAAGTTAGCTTCGCCGGCCAACTCCATCAATCGACAGCGAGCCTCGTGCATTCAGTTTCGTGCTTCCATCAGTCTTGACCTCATATCGCCAACCTCCACTCTTAAATGGATCATAACCATTTTTCGTTTCGCGATATTAATCGTTACATCGTTGATGATGATTAATGCAGTCACATTTATTTTTATCTGTCAAGCGATGGCTCGTTTGCATATTCTACATGAAGAAACTCATTAAAGTCATTAATATTTAAATCAGAATTGGTATGGTTACATACCTCGCAATTATTTGTATTCTGTTTGAGAGTTCGCTATATGATCGTAGAAATGTATCTATTTCTTCTATCGCTCATAGATAATCTTTCTGAGAAGTCATCAAAGAATTATCACAAGAAAAAAACAAGAAAGGTTTCTTGTAAAGCAAAATCTTATAGGTCATTGGAATGAGGATAGAATATCAAATGGGATCTCTGATTTAATTCAGCGTTCATTAATGAAATTAATTGAGAAGATATCTTCTTTGCACAAAACTGAATTCGATGAAGATATCTTCTTGAAGGGAAATGCGTTAACTCTTTGAATCTTGATGGTATACATTTTGCGGTACCACCACTCTATTTGCTTTAAGAAGGTATATTTTGTACCATGATTTTAAATACGATTATCTTATACTTCTAAAGCCTATGCATGAAAAAGCTGCGCAGTCTATACTTGAACTAAAGTCTATACCTTAAACTCATAAGCTTACTATACCAACTTCAAACAGATAAGCAAAACAAATTCGATTTGAAAACAAGTGGATTAGCAATACCTAAAATATCATCTAACATTATGAACATGACTATAGCAGGTAAATAAAGAACCAAATTTTAGAAATTGCGGACATACTTTAAAACATAAATAGTTACGCGCAGAGCTTCTCTCTCTGAAACTATCTTTAAACCAGTATTAATTTTTATCAAAGTCATGCAGTTATAAAATGGGTGTCGGAATTCAAGTGTTACTCTTCAAAACAGCATAGAGAAGAGAAAAAAAAAAACTAGTATCGATGAGAACGCGACGCAAATAAACGAATGTCACAAAAAAGAAACGACAGGGGACGATAAGCGAACTACCCTTGTATAGAGATTATTGAATCGTCTCAGTATAATAATTCCACAGTCGTGATACACATTAAGTACGAATTGTAAACAGTACAGGATTCTAATAGATCCTAACAATTGTCATAAACCGTCAAATGCGAATTCAGTTAACGTATATGAGATTCTAAAACAAACCACTTCGACTTGTACTAAACGGCGAGTTTTGTGTTTATCTTCGCAGTACAGTGAAAATGAATTTTCGACCTCCTTCCGCGAACTGATTGGGTCCAAAATTTGACACAGATCTACAATTTTGATGCAAAAATCGCATTCCAAATTTCATTTCCCCAGCTCGCTGCGTTTTTGAGTTATCGTGTTAATATTAAAACGGTCAGACGAACACTGTGCGCATGCCATCCGTGGAATCGGAGGCTTCTTTCTCATCGATCTCCCCCCCCCCCGCACTTCCAAGTTTCGACTGAAACGATTGTGATGACCCTACTTATCGTTCCCTTTTGGAACTCGACTGTGCAGTTTGTTGCGTATGTCCTGAAGCGCGTATCGTTAAGATTTGGCGTTCTTATGAGATCCAATGTGTCCTTAACAGAGCTCTGAAGAAGGATCATTTATTTCCTCCATATGGGTGCCTCGTCAGCTGTCTTAAGTCGGCCATTCACTTCACAGATATACTGGATATTTTGGAACGCGAGAAGGAAAAAGCCATAAAAGCTATGGAAATCAGCCAAATGGTTTGCGGTGGTTGGAATTCCGTCTTTATTGAAATCGGAGTGGAGTTTAAAGTCTCGCTTCAGAGGGACCCTGAAAGAGGCTAGCGAAAAGAACAATGCATTGCGTAGATTGAAGCCTCGCTTTGAGGGTTGCATAAATTAAAATCTACTGACTGGAGAAAATCGAAGAGCGATTGACAAGCAGCTGTAGAGGGGGACTTCGTTCAGAGTTAGCGTCCTTTTAAATATAAGTGAATGGCGTGCCTGTATTTTTCGATTAAAATGGATGGGGGAAAAATCGGGACAAATGGCATGGCTATCCTTCAAGAGAAAGCTTTAGCTTAGCAAAATATAGAATTCTTTCTCTTAGCCTTGGTAAGCAAGCCGGCTTTAGTTTACCACGGCTAAGAGAATTCTATATTTTGTTCTCATTCTGGAACTATGCATTCTATGTCTAATTTTGAAGTCGCCGGGAATAGTTTGTGTAGGGGGATGTAGTGCAAATTAAAAATTAGACTCTTACTCGAGTTTCCGATGGAGGTGTTGGTCTTGAGCTTTGAAGACGCAGGGGGTGGTTGGCCGTTTGGAATGATTTCGTTCTCGGGTGGTGTTGTCGGCGACAGGGTACGATCCATATCTTCCAAGAGGGAGGTCTCGGATGGATACACGAAAGTGTTGCCATCCACATCGTCGTCGAACGTGATTTTCAGCTGTAAAGAATCAATGAAATTGATCAGTAAAATAATATAACAATCAATTTAATAAAAATAATAGTCTTGGGAACTTTCTAATTTATTCCAATCTATATAAATAAAGTGATGCGCTATAGAAATCCATGCTATTCAATAGACAGACTTTCTTCAAATGTAGCTCACAAATAGTATGAAATATAAGAATGATTTTAATGAAGGTTAATCTATATAAATAAAGTGGTGCGCTATAGAAATCCATGCTATTCAACAGATAGACTTTCTTCAAATGTAGCTCATAAATAGTATGAAATATAAGAATGATTTTAATGAAGGTTTCGCGACAATTAAAATTTTTTTATGAATTTAAAACTGTATTTTTATATAAAGGGAAAAAAACTTTAATGTTGACCATCCTCATGTGTCATCCATCATTTATTTGCCTTCGAGTTGCTACTTATAATGTTTAATTAAGGTTGGTTTAGGTTTAATGGCACAAGGGCCAATTCGGCCATACTGCGCCAAACGCTCTTTGTTTTCAAATCTCATATAAAAATTTTAAAAACTCTGTAACTGAAAAAACTAAATCACTTTAATAATCGGAACTTCCCGTAAAAAAGTAAAAAACATTGACACTAGGATTGGCCCCCTCAGATGTCAATTAAATCAACGACATGCGCTCCAAAGTGAGCTTGTCTTTGGGTATAAAAGTTTTTGCATTGACATAAAAATATGCTGAACACTTAAAATGCAGTTGCACCTGTTGCATATAGGGGTTGGGTCAGAGCGTAGAAGGTGGCGGCGAGTTAAAAACGCGTGTCCCACTCTTAGTCTTGTCAAAATGGCATCGTGTCTCCTAGCGAGGTTTCCAAAACCTTTGATTGAAGGCTGGTTTTTATGAAGCTTATTGTTCGTCTGCACCGGCTTCTTTGCCATGCTCGATGTTGAGATAGTCAAAGGCACGAACGTTTCTCGAGCTGTATTGGAAGTTTTCGCGGCCTTATCCGACGCTCATTTCCTGGAATTCCTACATGTCCAGGAATCCAACAGCATTTGATTTTGATATTTTTGAGTGTATGATGGAGCTCAAAACATTTCATCACTAAAGGACGTTCATTCTATTTAGAACCATGTAGGGCATTACTGCCACTCCCAGAATCTGTATAGATAATGGCTTTTTAAAATTCAATGCAGTAAATTTCAAAAGCCCCAAATAGATTGCATAGAGTTCAGATGTGTAAACAGAGCAGAAAGGGTGAGGTATCTCGGCAATTGTGAAATCTGGTAAGACAACAGCAGAGCCGACACGACTGTCAGATTTCGAACCGTCGGTGTATATAGGGACATAATCAGAGTAGAGTTGCCTGTGGTCATAGAAATATTGCATCCGATGTACTTGGTTTTTAAAAAAAAAGTAAAAATCCATCAATAAAATCAAGCTGCGTTTCCTGTCAAGGAGGGGGACATTCAACATTTGAGATGATTGGAAAGACTTCAATTTCAAAATACCTCAAGATTTTCCCAATTCCGAAGACAAAAGTTGGGGTGAAAGATAGTCTGACTGAAAATAAAGACCCAAAAATAGGGTTTATAACCTTATAATGTTGAGGACGAGACTCGTCACTCTCAATTTTATAAAAGCACGAGAGAGATAGTCTGTGGCGTCGAAGTTCTAAAGAACTGGGGTAGTTCTAAATGCCCCAGTAGCTATACGAAGTCTTTGATGATGGACCGAGTCTAACATTTTTAAAGTGGAATTGGCGGCGAGCCATATTCCGGCGCAAAATAATCAAGCTACGAACGAACAAGGGATCGTCATCAACGAAACTTTGTCCGCACCCCAAGGTGTTCGACAAGACTTGCATGATGTTTAGGGTCGGAATACATTTTGTTTTTAAGTGTTTGATATGTGAACGAAATGTTAGTTTTGTGTCAAATATAATTCCTAACATTTTGTTTCCTGCATAATAGGAATAGTTGACCCATTTAAATGTAATTCTGGGTCTGGATGTAATCCCCGCCTTCTACAAAAATGTACACAAACTGTTTTTTGTGGAGAGAAAAGAAAACCACTTTTCGACGCCCAATCTGTCATTTTATTAACGACTGTTTGTTTGTAATTTCCTTTGAATAAAACTCGTGTCTTCACCAGCGCACTGAATTTGTATGTCATATTCAAAAAGCGAACTATTTACATATGCAAGAAGTTTTGAAACAATACCATTAATTTTCATAATAAACAACGCACTTAAAACACTTCCTTGAGGGACGCCTTCTTGCTGACTAAAATTATCTCATAAAATGTTACCAATGCGAATTTGGAAAACTCTTGTCCGTAGAAAGTTTTTAATAAAAAGTGGCAAGTCTCCTTTTAAACCAATGTCAGATAAATCTTTTAAAATTCCATGTCGCCACGTGCGATCGTACGCTTTTTCCATGTCGAAAAAAATCGACACAAGTTGTTTTTTGAGCACGAAGGTTTCACGAATGGCTGTTTCCAGTTTCAATAAATTGTCTATGGTACCTCGCCTTTCACGAAATCCACTTTGAAGAGGGGGTGAACCATCTACTCGTCTCCAAAACATTCATTAGCACCAACCATAAGTTCCAACAATTTGCCGAGACAGCTCGTCAGAGCGATTGATCGATAATTATTTGGGTTTGCCGATTCCTGGTTTCGGTATTGGTATAACTATAACTTTGAGCCAGGAAAGTGGGAAAACCTTCTCACGCCAGATCCTATTGAACAAAAGTGAAATTGTCAGCAAAGAAGTTTCACCGAGGCAACGTTTAATTAAATTTTGTATCGTTCTTTAAAAAATATTTATAACTTCCGGGGAAAAAATTAGCTTTTGGCGGTTTTTAAAAATTGCTTGGTGCAACAGGTATTCCTAATTTCATTAAAAATAAAGCTAAAGACGATAAGAGGATTTTGTGTATTATAAAGTTTTTTTTAGATACAAATTAGTATATATATTTTAAAAATGTGTTTGTTTACGTGCGCATTGGCATACCTTTGGTAAGAAAGTATGAACATATTAAATATGTTCTTACTTTCTCTCATATGACCTTTACATCACGTAGAAAGAAGAAGAAGAAATTCAAAGAAATTTGAATTGTCATTATATGAATGTATGTAAGCATTACGTATTTAATCCCTTTTGTGTACAATTACGGGTCTGGTTCATGCATCGAATTGAAGAATCTTTGATGTTTAGATCTGTAATGCAGTCAAAGCAAAAATTAATTTAAAAAAAAAAAATCACTTGGGATACGATTTAACCCTTAAAAGCCCGATTTTTTAAAAATAGATTTTAAAATGTTTTTTGACTTTCATTTCTTTAACAAAGCACTGGAAAAATACTTTAAAAAATCCTATTTTGTTTCAAGTATGGTATTATTACTTGATTTATTTTGATTTTCTCATCAGCACTCAGACTGTCATCTATATGTTTTAATTGATTTATAAAAATTTCAGTATGCAGTGTATTGGCAACAAGAGGCACTAGAGCCTCAGTCTTATTATCAAGATTTTAGAAGATAAAGTTGGGTATGTTGCTTAAAGGCGACGCTGGGCCTTTAAGGGTCAATACCTCGGGTGTCATTTACTTTCTCATATGGACTGAAAAAAGGAATGCCCCAAATGGGAGGAGTCATCTGATTAAAAAGTTAAATTCGTGAGAGAAGGGGTTAATATTTTCACTAGACAAAATGGCATCATGCATGTAAATATAAGCAAAATTAAAAAAATATATTTTCCTTGCACTTGGTGGCAACGTGAAGGTAAATAGGGGAAAGTGGGGTGAAACCGGATAGCTAAGGTTAGAAGGCCTGCTGGAGTTAAAATATTCGACATAGAGCTTGTTAAATTTTATTTACTAGCTGTGAGACCCGGCGTTGCACGGGCTATCTCGAATAATGCATCATTTCCTGGTGGAGAGAAGAAGTGCGGTCACGTGAGGCCTCGGTATCAATATTTTTCCGTATGCCCGCCTTCGTCTTTTTTCAACAAATATTGTCACTAACTTTCCTCAAGAAACGTAAATCTCCTTTGAATCCTATATTGTTTAATGAAAATTTTTTAACCCAGCCTCTTAATTACCTTATAGCTAATAACCCAGTGTTTCTCGGGATCTACATTTTTTCATATGCCGGCCTCTGTTTTTTTCCCTACAAATATCGTCACTAACCTTCCCCAATAAACGTAAATGTGTTTTGAATCCTCTCTTGTGGGATTAAAACTTTCAATTGTAGACTTTTTACTACCTTGAAACAGTATGGTTTGAATGAAAACGCGAGAATTCCTATCTTTATAAATTAAAACAGGTTAGCATAATATTTTTTTTGCAAAAGAAAAAATAAAACGAAATAAACAGAAACGATAAAAGATTTAACAGTACATCAAACTGATAAATTAAACCCCAGAAACATATATTTTCGTCTTGCCCGTATTTGAATAATAATGAAAAAAAGAAAAACGGATAAATATGAATAAATATACAAACGTAATGTTGCGAAATGAAACACCTTACGACAAAAAAAAAAAAAAGAAAAAAATGCAGGGAAAACGATTTTTCCGTTGTTTAAAAATCAAAACTCCAAAACGCGGAAGCTCCCTAAAAAAGAAAACCTTTTGTACAAACCAGATGCAAGAACAACCGATGCGACAGATAGTTATAGGAGCTGCCGATAGATGGTCGCACAGTACTTCATTCATTTACACGTTTTTAATTATCCTTTTAACTAATTGTAATTCCGGAATTTAAATGGTCAAAACGGATTCCTTGAATTTTTCCCATCTTTTGGTACTTTCAGCTCGTTTCAGCATTTAGCAGTTCGTGAGAAGATGGCCGGACATAGATAAATACATACGTTTGTTTACCTTCGGGTTTTAATAGGAATGTTCGGAGTACAATACATATTTCCAGAAAAGTCACAGTTTCGTTACTTAATTATCAATTATTTTTATATAAAAAAGTCAAACTACCCGGTTTTACCCCACTAGTGGGATAAAACCGGGTACACATGTTAACGTTATGGGAAATTACGAAAACTAGATTTTCAGTGAAAAAGTTGCAATCGTTTTACTTTATACGACAATTTAAGAATATTAGCTACAAAATTCACATGCAAAGCAGTTGCCTTCTTCCCCCGCGCCACTGCAGCTTTCGTGGGCTCAGCTAAGACAGTTTTTGCATTGGATTCACCATTCTTCTTTATTTAAGTCAGAAAATTCATCTTTAAAATATAAACAATCGACATCCGATGTTTTGTTATCGACTTAATCGGAAGAATCATCCATACCCGGCCTTACGCCACTTGGAGTACTCGGTTTTACCCCGAGTGTAGAGGTTATAAAAAACGAAATGGAACAGCGCAATTATTGGAGTAAATCCTAATTGTTTGATAGGGTATAAATCCTTAATAAACATATAATAAGTTGGACTAAAAATGGCTTCTAAATGTGTAATTATTTTTAAGTAAGAATAGTTTAAAATCAAACAAACAATAGAGAGTTGACTTCTTAAAACAAATAAACCTTCATAGAAGCAGTGAATTCAACAGCTGCAACAAGCCACCATGACTAGGAGAGTGTAATTTAGTATCTGTCCGGTAGAAAGAAGAACTAATATTGCCAGAATCAAGGGTACCCGGTTTTACCCCACTCTACCCTACGTGTAGAAATTAAAAATTATGTAATTGTATCCTTCGGTGAGGGCAACGTGGATATTGAAAATTTCGTGGCAAATTTGTCCGTTATTTGCGTACTTTCACAATGCAACGCTTTGCAGAGCAAACCATTGGATCTACGGCTACAAAATTTGGCGCATTCTTTGGTAATGGGTGCTGTTCGAAAACCATTTAACATAGAATCGAAGTTCAGAAATCTTATGAGGCTTGCATCTACCAGATGCTGGGTACTTTGGCCAAATAAGACTAAAAAGTTTTCAGGCAAAAACATTCATGTGACAATGGACGACACAGACACAGAGATATACATGAAAACGTACGGCAACGCCGAGATCACAAGTAGTTCCGATGACATCAGTCAGCTCGCAGGCTGACGTCACAACATCGCCGCCTGGTGGCGGTTACATTTCGCTTCACTTCACAACATGGCCGCCGGCCCCCCTTGAGAGCACAGAGCAAACATTATTCAAAAGATCAAGGGGTCTATTCTGGTACTTTTCCCGTTGTTAACGTGCGGAAAAAGTGACGTCTTCCAACCCAACCGGGGGTACCAGAATAGGCCCGCAAGTCTTTTAGGTGCTTTCACATATCCTCCAGAGGAGGTGTATTTTCTCATTATTATATCATCAGCAGGTGCTAATTTATTTTCATTATCAGACACATCGTGAGAATTGGATTCCTCCCGACCTAGTTCCTTATCGACAGATTGATTTGAATCAAATTCTAAAGGGTAGATACGCTGTATAGGGCGTAAAACTGTCCCATGCTGCGTTTTAAAGGTTTTCCAAAATAATAATTAGCTTTTTAATTAATTAAAAATTAATCAAAGTTTTTTCGTTAATTAATAAATTCGGAGCATATAATCACACACACACACACACAAAAAAAAAACATTTTAAAAAATTTGCTTTTCAATGATACCAATTTTATTTTCATATAATTATTTCTCTAACTTTAATAAATGGATAAAATTATTTTTAAACACAATTTCTAACAATGTTTTTTATTGTTATATTGAAATTCAAACCAAATGTATTGTTTCTTCAAATTTTTCGCTCGCATGCTTTTGCTCGTGTTAAAAATATGACAAAAAAATTGTGTTCTTTGGACATTAAGAAAGTGAAAATTCTGCTTTGAAGTTAATCTTTTTAATCTTTTTAAAATATGTACTAATTTATCCACTGAACTGAGTTTTTGTTTGAGTGTCGCACATCAGCCATACTTCGCAATTCTGAACCCAGGTCAGATGACAAGGTCGACACCTGACGCGACATCCTACGCACAGACACATTCCTCCGACCCACACAAAGACACTCAGGTCACACGGTATACCGCAGACAATATGATGTTATTCTGTTATCCGAAGAAATTAAAACTATCTCTACTTAATTTTCGATCTTTTTTCTATGTTTCTGATTGAAGAATTGTAAGCCATATGCTTGTTTCTGAATTTATTATTGCATACACCACTTAGAGCACGAATAATAGTAAAATTCGAAATTAATTTAGAAATTTGAAGAAGAAAATGTGCATATGTCACTTAAAAGAAAACATAAAACTTTTAACAGTTATTTTTTAAAAAAATTAAATTAAAGTTTACATTTTTTAAATTTTTTTTACCAATAGCAAAATTGACACTTTGACAGTTTTTTACTTTTGATCCATTTATTACTTTTATGAAAGTAGTCAGGGACAAAAAAGATTCAATGGAGCGAATGCACGTGACCTCAAAATCACATGACAAACATAGTGGCGCATTCATCGTGTGTCACGTGAGCGCGAATCGCTTCCATCGCTTAAAACCTCATCTTATTAAATATAAAGTCAAAGCTACCATGCAGGACAAATTTCAATTTTACAGAGAAAAGAGATATTTTCAGCTAATTCCATAGAAATAAAGCAGACGATACATACAATTCATTATAATTGATGACGGATAATCGTTTGCGCTTTCAAAGTATAAATTCTACAGTAGTATAATTAAACAATTGTTGATATTTTGTGCTAATCAGAATAATTTATTTATTTATAAACTAGCATAAAGAATCAATGTATTTTAAAATTGCAAATAAAACGTTAACTTGCATACAAAAATAATAGTTCATTTAATTGTAATTAAGTCATTCAATCGTAAAAATATTTCGTAGAATATACAGGCAAAAATAACAGACTAAATTGACTGACAAAAATACAAAGATAGAGGCACGTTAGAAAACCGAGAATACGACGCCAAAATATTTCAATACTATTTTTATTAAGAGGCAAATATTAATACTGAAATGTGAATGAACTTTCGTTTACCCGGAAAGAAGGCATTCAGATCTTATGTAAATACATAACATTTTCCGAAGCCGAGGGTTATCAAAATAAATATAAACAATAACACAAAAGTAACAATGGGTCGACATTTGATGCAGTTCATCGCACCAAATCTTCTTTTCCTGGTGACATAGAGCTTATTATTGCAGTTGCTTGAAAAGGCGAGTCACGTTTCGAACGTAAGCTTATTCTGATAGAAATGTGCAGAGGATGAGCCGGGCTTAGAGATTTGGCGATGATCTGCACCAAAATAGCTCGTCCTTTTTCAGAATATGTTCATTTCGCTATAACGCCAAATAATTATTGCTGAACAATCTTTCTCGTAAGGCGATAATGAGTTTGAAAGAATTTCATTAGTAATTATTCGTTATTGGCAGAATACTCAGCATTGCTCGGCCTTTTTAGTATCTAAACATTCCTATCTATTTAGTTGTGGGAGACGTGAAACTATGAGATCATTGATTTATTTTCTCTCTTGGAAAAGTAAAAATAATTCCCGCTAAAATAGTATATTGAACCAAATCAATAATAGTTCCTGATATAAACTGTTAATCGTCTGCTTTTAAACTTTTTCTTTTAATGTGTTCTGGCAATAGTTCTTCGTTTGTATTCTTGTTCGTGTTGTGCTTAATGTCTGTATATTTGTGTGTAAAATAAATTTTAAAAAATAATAAAATTAGAGAAAAATTTGTACGGAAATGCAAGTGGTGTCATTGAAAACTTTTTTTAAAAAAAAACTTTAAGATGACTTTGGAAAGTTGACAATGATCTTTCTCTTGTTTTTGAAGAGCAAATGTGCCAAATTTCATCAAGATTGGACAAAAACTGTAGATTTGTATAATAGACAGACAGATACTCTGCTTTATATATATACTAGATAAAAGTATTTCAGTGAATTTTTTTTAGTACACATTTCTCGTTAATACGCCGTTTTGCCACTATCCCGATTGATTCCTATTCACTTCAACGTTAAAAAGAATCTTTATAACGTCGCAGGTATACAATAATGCGTCGCTTAAAATCATAAAAGAAAAAATGTTAACGATATAAATTCAATTTACAGTGATTTAAGTTATAATCCAAAATCAAACGTCACGACAATCGAAACTAAAAGAAAAATTTAGTAACAAAATAAAATTTGAGCATTACCTCTCATTTGCACCATTTTATTAAAATAAAATGACGAGAGATTTTTCACAAATTGATATTATTTAAACTTGAATCTTCGAAATTTAAAATGTGCACTTAATTTATAAATATGCATTGGTATTCAGAGTATTCAGCATTTATACAATTCAATAAAACTAATCGAAGATTCAAGTTTAAATAATATCCAATTTGTGAAAAATCCCTCATCATTTTGCTGCTCTTGGAGAGCAACTGAATTTCCTCTGGTTACAATGCACATATCTTTCTGAATATTAACGGCATTCAACTGGAATTTTTACATAAGTGTATGCGTAGTTAAAAATTATGTACTAAAAATACTCATATTTCCTTAAATAATCAAAGTTTTTATTTTAATAAAACGCTTTGCTGTCATATTGTCATGTATTCTATAAGTTTCGTATGATTTGGTTGATAACTCTGCATGTCACAAACAAAAAATGTGCGGGAAAAATTTGGGATTTTTAAAAGAAACCTTTATATCTTCCTGAATATACGAACTATTTTTTACGGAAAATGCACGTAAGTGTTGCTCACAGCACATAAAAGCGTTGATGAAAGTTTCAAATCACTATCAGTCTTCTGTGAAAGGGGGCGAGGCAGAATTCTTTTCGTTTTTAACCAATTTCTGGTTGGTTCCGTAACACCCTCGTGACCGAATCTTCACAGTAAAGTGCGAGTTTCCACGATTGTATGTTACACAATTCTCCACAACTGATTGTGAACCATTGTTTCCATATTAACTCGACATTTTTCGCATTTTACGAAATTTGCTTAAGTTTTGCACACTGGTGTATATTACTCGCGAAGAGTTATTGCATAAAAGTGACAGAATTATCATTGCAGGTTGTTCAATTATTTAAAGAATCTAGAATTCTTTAAAATATTAAGATATTTTCAAATTTATTTATATTGTTGGAAATTATAAACTTAAAGATATACTTAAATGAAAATGGAATCTTATTAAAAAGTAGACTTTACTGTACGATTAAAGTAAGTAGATTATAGCATTTCGAACCAAGATCCGATAACACGTCGCATGCGAGTGGCCCCTTGGAAGACGTGCCAAAGAAGTTTTACTGACTTTTAATTGAAAAAAAAATTCAACAAGATGAAACCTTGAAGATGCGTCAACACTTTGCTACAGTTATAATGAAACACAAACCGTATGCTTTTAGCTTAATAATATTTACGGATTTTCAAACATGTTTAATGGAGTTCATTTATGCAACGCCAGTCACATGACAACTGTAACTGCAAAATTGTCTACGATTACTCAAATCAGCCATTAATAACCAATCAATGTTTTTCAAAATTAACCCATCAATGCCTGTCGTCCCATTTTGACGCTTCTAAAATGCATCATAAACTCACAGGAATTATTTTTTCAGAACAAATTTCACAAAACGTTTCTTCTATATTCAGTCGATGGCAGCAAGTATCAAGTGTTCGGTTGACAGTACAACTAGTGATTTAATCTGTCCTTACGGACATACAAATTTCAAACCACTGACAGTTCCGAACAACGCCAGCAAATTCGAGCACAAAAATTCGGCACAGGTACTCTGCTTCATAGGATAAAACAATCCACACAATTTCAAATTTCCTATACGCACTTTCAAACTTTCCTATACACAATTTCTTGATTAACAGCAAAATAATATTAAAATAAAATAAGAAAAATAAAGAGAGGAAAAAAAAAAGAAATATACATACAGGAAGCCACAAAATAAAACCTAACCATACAACACACTGCATCTCAAGAAAAAGGCTAAATTAACCTATACACAATTTCTTATAACAATTTTAAATTTTCCTATACATAATTTCAAACTTTCCAATAAACAATTTCTTGAGTAATAACTAAATAACATTAAAATAAAAATAAAATAAAGAAAATAATAAGAAGGAAAAAATGGAAAAAAGAATATAGGAAGACACAAATTAAAAAGGTACCTACAACAAATCAAAAATAGGCAAACACAGTTGCGGCTAGTATACAGGGACGTATTTTCAAGCCATACTCGGAAATAGTCTTTTGCAATGTCAAGACGAAAATGCTAAATTTGTCCAATTATTTATCATTTAATTTACTTGCATTTAACAAATATGTCAGCAAATACATTTGTAAGAATACGTTTTCTCTTTGGGATTTCACATAATTTCAAATTTTGATGGGGTTTTTAGCATTACGTCCTGAATAGGGACGCTAGACTCAGAAGGGCAGTAAAATATACATTTTTTCAGGCAGGATTATTTTAATAATTTTCCAGCTGATTTCTCGACATATACAAAATATTATTACAAAGATGCGACTTGGTCATTAATGGGTTAAAATGGAATTGCGTTTTAAAATAACGCCTTTTATCATTAAAGAAACGATAAAAAATATTTCGGCAGTAAACACTCCGATGGTTTCTTTATTTTACTTCTTCATTGAGGTTTGCAGATTAAGAAGTCGTTAATGCGCAACCAGCAGAATATGACACCACAACAGAATCATTATGTGCAATCTACAAGGAAATGCTCGATGAGGATCATCCAAACACCGCGCACGGATGACTTTCGAATATATTTTTTGGAACGAAAAATCAGTGCAAATTATTTCAAGTCCTCGAATGGAAATTCTCATAAGCAAAAACCGTGTTTTCGAAACTGACATGTGTAACAACAACACCCTCAAGAGTTGGAGAAAGGAATACAACATTGTAAACACGCAGCTTGTGTGCTTCGTGCACTCCTCCTTTATGGCCCGTCTGAAACCCAAGATGCAAGGGTGCATCTGGCATCGCAGGCCCCCCTCGATTCACGACCCAGTTCCGGGTGACAGGTCGTAAGTCGAACGGCCACAAGTCGGATTTGGATTTTTCAAAACTATTTTTATTCAAAAGAGTAACAAAAATTGTGCATAAAACACAAAAATTTCAATCCTCTGCTCCAATGAACATGCTCTATGGCACGCACGCCATAAAGTATGCCCCCCATGTCCCCGTACCTGATGTCATTACAGAAAACAAGAATACAACTTGAAATCACGTTTTATTTTGAAATTTCAAATTCCTTTTTTGGGGTCCTAATGCGGATGGTCCAAGTCGCATAGATCGAAAGTTGAGAAGGTGTATTTTCCATCGATCTGGCATAAACTTTGATTTAAAGGGTATTTACGCTTATCGAGTCGATTGCTGCTAACATGTGACAGGATAAAAGGGTTCAATTTCACTTTTTAAACATTAAGATTCCACTTGGAAACCTTGAAAGAGGTTTAGCGGATAAAACTCGTCAGTGGCGTAGCGAAGGTCAATGACGCCCGGGGCACACTATTTATTTTTCGGTCCCCACCTCCTCTGATTCGTCGACTTTTGTCCTTAAAAATGTATTTGTAAAAAACGCACGAAAATATTGCTTTTGCTACGCCTCTAGACTGGCGCGCGTGGTATCTATAAAACCCCGTGACCACTCTTCGCTAAGCCACTGAAAACTTTTGAATTAGCAACAGATTTATCTTATTATGCCAACAAAACACGGCGAGTCTCTCTGAAATGAGTCCAGTCAACGAAGGCCAAAAATCGACGAATAGAAAAAATGGTGTAGTTTTGAAATTTGGCACAGTTGTTGAGGGTAGTGTCCTACACGACATACCAAAAGTCACCGCCGGTGGGGGGTACGGGGAGTTTAAAAGGGGCGTTTTCTGTTTTTCTTAAATATCTCGAAAACTATGGGTTCTATCGAAAAATACTCAATTACAAAATTAAACTACATGAAATTTCCTACAAAAAAAAGACCTACGTTTTTTTTTGTAGCATTAATAGTTTAGACGATACAGGGTGATTGAAAAGTGAATATTTCCAAAATTCCTTATTGTAATGGTAAATTCGATTAAAAGTGCTGAATCAACAACCCTCAAAAAAGCTCATGCCTAGATAATAATTATACAAGGATAGTATTGTATGTGTCCGAGCGGGTGGAGGGGTGACAAACCCATTTGATGAACAATTATGCTCCCTTCCACCCTTCACATCCGTTCCCCTTCACGAGTTTCCTTCTGCTCGTAGTCCAGTCAACGAATTGTGAATTTAAAAAATGGTGTAGTTTTGAAATTCGGCACAGTTGTTGGGGAGATTGCCCTAAACGACATACTAAAAGTCCCCGCTGGTGGAGGGCGCCTTATATAGCACCTTATATTTTGTGTATATTTCCTTAAACAAATGGAATATTCCTAGAAGGTAAAGGCGCCCACGCTTTTATTCGTACCATGCATTTTATTGTAATCAGAAATTTTTTTTTTATTTTCTAGTTCATTTTGACGAAATTACCGTGTGTAAATGTATTTTATCTTTAAAAGTGCATTTTGAATAAAAGCTTATACCTTAGACTATTTTTTTTTATTTTATTCCTTCGTTGACTGGACTAAAATGACTCGAACACGAGAAAGGGCTTTTGTAGCAACTATTTAAAAATTTCGGCTAGCTCTAAAAGAAAATAAATAAACAAAGACAAAATTAATTTGGGGAAAAACAAAGTTACTTTTAAACTATTTTTTAATTAACAAATAAACAGTCACTACACAAAAGACACTTCACATTACACAAAATTAATATTTACAGTAAATAAACAGTTATAATTAATGTTACAAACGGGGGGGAATAACTCAATCCCAGACAGGATAATATCCATCGTCCAACTAATGAATATCATGGCAAATATACTCAGCACGGGAGGTGGCGCTGCAATCGTCCAATGGGATCGTTACACTTTGAGGGAAAGTCCTCCCACGCGGTAATCGAGACCCAGCCGACTTCCACCAAATGGCCAGAGATGGCGGCAGATGATCTCGGATGGACGACGAGGATAAATATTTTAAATTATAGGTAAATATACGAAAACAATTACGAATGTATATATTAACTCCTCTTTTCCTAGAGGTTCTTCATTTTATTTTAATTCCCCGTTTTCATCACTCCGTTTTCCTTCCATTCATCTTATATAGCAAAATCTTAAATCAATCGCATCAATTACGATACTATGACATTTAAAAATTAAATAGTGAGAATAATTTCAGATCAAGTAATGAGCGATAAAATACAGCTAGTTCTCGGAGGTCGCGGGTCCAAGAATCCAAGTACTCGAGCAAAAAATGCGTCCCTCGTCATCGGACACGTGACCTTCTGATCACGAGGTTAAGACGTTGCCACCAATTTCTCCCAAACATGTAAGGAAGAAAACTGAAACACAGGAAAATCAGCTCTGGAAATGAATGCTAGCTATCCTGTTCGGTAAAATCTGACACAAATTTTAAAAAATTAAGGATAAATAAAAAAGTAAATTCAAATGATGTCACAGTCACGTGTTAAACGAAACTGAATATGTCATCTAGTGCACTTTATGAGTTGTGACGTCATCCTTTTCCCATACTCTTTTCTTCGATGTGTTTTCAAACTAAATTGGCGCAGATCACTCGAAGTGTCAGCATAAATTGACTCCGTTTATTCTCACGTGATACACGTCAAATGCGCAGCGCTAATTTATAATTTTGGAATCAATTTTGTATCATACACGAGGAGGCGCAGCTAGGTGTCAGATAGTGCAATTAAGTTTATCGAGTGAATGTGACATCATGCGAATTAAATCCATTACTTGATATAATTTTAGACTCTTCTGCTAAAAGAATTTTCAATAGCGAGAAATAATAGGGCATTACATATTTTGAAGAAAGAATGAAACAAAATCGTTTCTTTCTTCTTGAAAACACGCGGCGGTTCAACAATTTTTATTATTTCCAATTATGTTCGTTGTATGAAAATTTATGTACATTCCTGTTCAATTATTAATATTGTACTTTGCACACAACTAATAAGAACAACATATAAAAGGTCTTTATGACATAAATCCCAGGACGAATGATTCAATTTCGTTAATTATTGTTGTTAACGTTTTACAATCGATATCATAAAAAAAACCCGTACAAATTATGAAGTAGCCCAAGACAAAAGTTTGGCAAAACATTAATCATTGGAAATATTAAAATAAACATTTTTTTGCTACTCCAAGAGAGAAAACATTCTTAAATTTCTACCTAACAAACTGCGAACATGTAAACATTGTACCTAAAAAAACAGAGAAAAAAAAATACTTCTAAATTCAGTGATGCATTAACAAAATAAGGAGCTATTTTAGGAAGAATGTTGTTACTTTTTTTCAAGCGAAACGAACCAGTACAATATCTTCACAAATCTTTCTTGATAAGATTTGGCCATCAGTTTTATTACGCGTGATAAGTTCAATTACAACAACGTTAGTACCTCGAACAAAATTTATTTATAAAATAACTATTTAAAGAACATGGAATACGAACAAATCGTTCTTAGCATATCATTCAAAACATACGAACTGGAGAGGTGAAAATACATGAAGGAATAAAAACCGTCTGCTTCATCGCGTGTTGCCACCGGAGCGTTGAAATCCAGAAGTCGTTAAAGATGAAACATAGCGAAGTTTCGTGTCGATCAAAAGGTAAAAACGAGGGTTCAACGGGTGTGTTTCCTCTGGCAGAAAGCGTTGTTCGCATCTGGATCTGCATGGCACTAGAGTAAAAAATGCAGTGTTGACTTTGTTGTGGAACAAGGCCGCGCCTTGAGTCCGGCCTTGTCCGAAAAATATGGGGTTGGTAACAAAACAAAATAGGTCGTCTTTTTATTTAATTTCCAGTTATTACTTCAGGAAAAAGATTTTGAATAAGGAGCGATTAATTTTCACAGTATGTTGCAGTTGAGCTTTTTTTTAAAAAAAAAAATAATAAAATATGACCTTTCTTCAGAAGAAACAGCGAAAAGCAAGTAGAGAATCGGTAATAATATCGTAATACTAAGTATATTGCCTTATTTGACTTTCAACTGTATGGCATGAGTAAAAATACGAATTTTTCTATTTTTTTTTTTTTTTTTCTGGGCAAAAGCCGCATGATTTGAAATGAAGTATCCAGTAAATCTATATTTACAAAAGGCAATGTTTGTGTGTGGTGACTGAATGCACCTCGAAGCCGGAATTTTAAAATTTAATCTAGAAAATTTTTTATTTAATGTTTTGGGTCATTTTTGGCACGTTTACGGCCGTAGTATCTTTCCTAATGATCGTTAAAAAACAATCCATGCACCATCGGATAGAACGAACAATTTTCGTTCTAATGAAGTTTTGTTTTGAACGTCTAACGTAATTTAATGATTTTCGAGAATTTTTTTTAAAAATAGTAAGTTTTGCAATCTAAATTTTATTTTTCTTTTTAAATTTGCTGCATCCAACGTTCTAATAACACTATTATTTTCAATTTTTTTCAGCTTATAACTGCAACGGTTCTGTCGGATTTAAACAAGAATGGTTAAAATATCTTTTACCGTTTTTTTTCAAATTAATTTTTCCTTGGTTAGTTGAAAGATAGTTTTCCCGCAAGCGAGATTCCTCGCGCGGCACTTCTTCGGAACGCTACTGGCAATTTTGATTGGCTGATGGTGCAGAGCGCAGAATACGTCATAACCTTCAACTGAATGAATGACTTACATTATTTTTTTCGGATTCGACTTTATATTTTGCTTGCTGTATAATAATCATTTTCACGTTCCTATTTTGTAATATTGTTTTGAATTTACGTACTCTGTATTGTTTTTCTACAGTTGAAATGTCATTATCGAGAATCAAAATAAGCGGGAAAATCAATAATGTGCATCTTTTGTTTAGTTTTCAGAACTTTTTCATGTCATTGTGGGAGGTGTTTTTTTTTTTTTTTTTTTTCATTTTGTTGAATTCCTGATTGCACGGGCAACGCCGTGCGCGTACTGCTAATGCCTTTATAAAAATTCCCAGAAAAAAGAAAAATCAACACAGGTTCAAACGGCTTCCTCAAACAACTACTGAAGGGGGAAGCTTTGTTGTTCCGGTAGTGGCAACTATATACCACATAAAATAAAGAAGAAACCGCCGTGCGCGATATGAGGAACGTAGGCGATATTTGAGCCCCCAAACTTAACTATTTTAATCCTACAATTATTCATTTTATATTTTAAAATGCCTTTGAGATATAAATCAATGAAAAATTCGAAATGGGAAAAAAACTAATAAAACGGTTCTTCAAAATAAATTTCATCGTTTGGCATTTAGAAAACGAATAAGTGAAATTGATAAAAAATAGCTTCAAATCAAGTAACCTTTAAAATTCCTAATATAAATAAAAGTCATTGTGGGTATGTGTGTATGTTCCACATCTCCTACTAAACCACTGCATCAATTTCAACCAAATTTTGTAAATTTATTATTTAAGACAAGGGGAAGATACTTGTCAACTTTTCAAAGTGCAAAAGTTAATTAAACAGTCAGTTAATTGGAAATTTACCGAAACCGTTTTTCAGCTGTAAGTTCGGAGCAAATTATCGCCCAAACCATTTTTATACCATACTAGCTGTTACCCGCGACTTCGTGCGCGAAGAATTTGAATTGCTACTTTTTTTAAATTTACGAATGTAAATGTTTCGTTATATATAGAAAGGGGAAGTCAAAAGTTCTGACGGTTGATAATACATAATTGGACGACTAATTTAATTCTCTGTTACTGTAAATTACATCATTGTACTCAATGGTATCATCTGCTCTTTGGAATATATCATCCACCATGCTATATGTCATCTGCTTCTACTGTTTAAAAGAATACATAAGACAAAATATACCTTCCTATTATAAAAACTCTGACAACCATATCATATACGTCAATGGACGATCCTGGTTTGTTTATTTTGGATTCATAGACCGTTTTCCGGTAACCTTCCGATTTAAGCAATCGCCAAATCTATTTGGCAACTGTATCAAGCGCCAAGCTGGAAATAAAGGTGAATTAGTTCAAAGTCTAACCGTTGCCTAGCAACGGAGTAGCTATAAATATTCGTTATTTCAAAATCGTCTGCTCGCATTTTAAAGTTTTGGAACTTTTAAAAATTAATAACAATCGAAGGGAAAATGTCAGAGAAATAAAATTAGTATCATTGAAAAGGTAAAAATTTGAACTTTAAGATGGTATAAAAATATTTTTTGTCGGACAGTTTGCTCCGAAGTTACGGCGGAAAAACGATTTCGGTTATTTTCTAATTAACTGACTGTTTAATTAACTTTGGGACTTGGAAAAGTTCATAAGTGTCTTCTCCTTCTCTTAAATAATAAGTGTACAAAATTTGGTTGAAAACCGTCCATTGGTTTAGGAGGAGATGTGGAACATAGCCACATACATACCCACCCACATACCCACAATGACTTTTATTTATATTAAGATTAAAGTTCAAAATGTTACATTTACAATGATACCAATTTTAGATCTGTGACATTTTTCCTTCAGTTTTTATTAATTTTTCAAAATTTATTAAATAGTTGATTACACGCAGACGATTTTGAAATAAAGCAAATTTAATGATACAATGTTGCTAGGCAACGGTGTAATTACTTTACCATTGTTTTCTGATATTTCTCTTTATTTTTTTTCAAATATCGTTTGGCAATGTTTTCATTGATTTTAAAAGAATTCTAAAGCTTATTTAATTAGATTTAAAAAAAATCACTGCTGTTAATATAGCCTGTTATCTTTACCTGCGTTTTCTACGAAATAATAAATAAGTAATATTTTAATTGAAAATATATAACCGAGTATTACGAGATTCGAAATTGTGTTTTCACGATGCCTAAAAGAAAACATAAACAATCGCTCAAATTTCAACAAAGGCAAAGATAGTAAAGCTTTTGTAAGCAGTGGGCGGCTCGTCCATTAGGGCTGCAGTCCCCTTGAAATTATTTTAAAACTTGTATTTCCGTTTTTATTCTAATTGGCTTACTTTTCCACTTTAAGAGTTCAATGATAATCAAAAATGGCAAAAAAGTAATAAAAAAACGTAAAAGGAAGACGGAAAATAAATCAAAAATTAAGGGAGAGACAGATCAGAGCTGCAGAGAATTTTGCCCCTCCTAGAATCGAGATTTCCCGCATTGAGCAACGCGGAGCTCTCAATCGGAAGAAAAAAGCAACCCTTTCTCCCATTGAAATTAGAACCCCGTGAGCTGCAACATTATATTTTTTTTAGTGTTGAAGAACAAAAATGCACATTCGAAGAACTGCTGACACAAAGCCTTAAGAAAATTCTGGAAAACACTAAAAGAAAAGTTTAAAAGCAGACAATTCACAATTTATACGAGGAACAACTTTTGATTTGGTTTATTTTCATGTTTTCTATTAATCAAAAAGGAATTAATCGTCCCAAAAAGTCCATTAAAACCTTTCTTATACTTCAGTATTTTTGAAAAAATACTTATATAACAAATATTACGGAGAAAATTAGTTTTCGGCGTTTTTTAAAAATCGTTTGCTTTAATTGATGTTCTCTCACTGCAAAATGAAATAAGAACGTTTAAGGGCACAGCAAATGATGCTCCATAAGAATGCATTTTTTATTTTTAATGTGGATAATCTATTCAAATCAGGGCTGAATGGATCGAACACTAATATTTAAAGTATAGGGTTGGGACAAAATCTTGGAGGTTGAAGATCCAAGGTAGGAAGGAATCGAGGTTAAGACGGCATTTTCTTTCTTTCACTCTGCCCTTAAATACTTATTTCAAAACAGCTTATCAGCAATTTCTAGATGAAAGTGCAAATCACAGAACGAATGAAGACGACTTCACCGGCATTCATTCGTCTCGTATTCTGTAAAAATGTAACAGCCAAGCATTCATGCCTCATTTTAATCTGTATATTTTTCAGCTACAGTAGGGCTTCTTGCACACTTTTCATTTGTGATACAATTTGAATGCTTTTTTTATTTTAATTATATTTATTTATTTATTTACAACACACCCGGTCCAGCCTACCCAAGAGGGTGTAAGGCTTTCCACAGGCCGTAGGGGAAACATAAAAGAAATGAATTACATTAAAAAAGAATTTACAAAGAACCCCAAGGGGTGAGCAGAACAATTTAAAAATCATCGTTTACAACAATGCACTCAGAAAAAAGGATAAAGAGCAAAACACAAAATGATAAAGAGCAAAAACACAAAAACGATAAAGAGCAAAAACACAAAACGATAAAGAGCAAAACAAACGTCCGGTTTCGAAGCGACACGATGTCTATTTTGGAGTTTCGTAATTTTGAGCCGAGATCGAGCGAAGAGAACGACACCCGAGCCGGCACTTCCCTCTCCAAGCTCCCGCGTCACACCAGCGGGAAGACCTCGACAGTAAATTTAACATGCACTAGGCCCACGTACACGGAGAATCTTTGTTGGAATCGGGTTTCGAATCTGAACCGAGACCTTACTACTGGAAGACGCGACTCTCCCCAAGTGTATAAAAAATAATCTGCATTGAATATAATTTTTTCGTCAAATTAAATATTGAGTAACGATACACAAAAAATTAAGCATGTTTATTTATGAAATTTTAAATATTCTAACCAAGACGTTTTTTCTCAATTTATTTTGCTTACTAATATTGAAGAAGCCCGTTAAAAAGCACTCTCTGTTCGTATCTTCGCGATTCCAAAATTCACTTATTGCCTTTTAGACTCCGAACTCGTAATATTAAGAGCTCTGAGCTATAGAAAATCCACAAAACATTCCTCACAAACATTTAAAACAAGTTACAAAAAACTGTTCCTCAAAGTTCGTAAAATCTCAATAATTATAAAATAATTATTGAATGGAAATTATTAATTTGATTTCTATTCGTTAAAATAAATTATGATCCCCATAGTTTGCTTTCTAGCTGTGAATACGATGTTGCGTGCGTGTGCGTCTGTGTGGAAGTCTCTGTTTCAATTTCTTTGCTTTTTTCTAATTTCATAAATTTACTTGAATGGCGCCACATAGAAAAATATTATAAAATTTAAATATATTCATTAATTTATTTATTTACTTCTTCCAGGTTTCTTCAAATCTGTGAAGAACTCTACGCAGGTGCAGAATTGCAAATGAAACTAGCCAAGAGAAGGAAATGGTTTTATTATGTGCGTTCCATCGAATTAAAATCATCACTATATGAAATTGCGTTGCGATTCTCTGGATAGTAACAACATGTAGAATAGAACCTCGAAAATTTGTACCTCTATCAACAGAGGCCTCTGTTAACCGAGACAGTGCCAGAAAATCGAAAGGTGTTTTTCATTTTTAAATAAAAATCAACCAATTTTTCAGATAAGGGTGCCAAAGCTGGCATTGGAGCCGATTTTCACGATGCGTAGGCATATGAATTGTTGTTATTGTAAGGTGAGAGGGGGAAAAAATATTTCCACTCTTAAACACTTCAATACAGATGCGAGAAAAATTCATGCCTTTTCATGAAAAAATAGCACTGCAAATGCGTCGGAAAGTTTCGCGTTATTGACGGGGGGGGGGATATATTTTTGAAAAAAAACTCTTAAAGAATCATTGGGAAAATACAAAGGAAACAGCGAATATCAGTAACATTCTAAAATCCTCTAAAACTAATTAATGTTCTAAGAAATGCATGCAAGAAGTTTGATAACAAATAAGAGAGTTTGTTAAAATGTTAATACATGGACTTGCATACTTGTGGACCTATTTTTACAATTTCAAGTGAACAATTTGTCGAGTGAAAAGGAGTCATGATTTAAAATTTAATCTCTATTAACCGAGTTTTCGATTATACGAGGTGATTATGGTCCCAATCAGTGGCGAATCCAGGATTTGGGTCTGGGGGGGGGGGCTGAGGTATACAAAGTTTTGTATCGTCGTGACGAATGTCAAATCTTATGGCTTATATAAACCATTAACTACTTTAACTTTACAAACATTACTCACCCGACAATAAGAGTCATAAAAAACACTACAATACTTTCGATAATTTAACAAAAGACGCAATGAAATAACCAGCAAAAACATGTTTTTGACCGCGTCAGCGCTGCAAATACGAGTGGAATGACCACAAAAGTGGGAAAACTTTCGAGCCTGTCAAAATCCAGGAAGAAATGTTTTCACTTTTTTTAAGGGAGATTAAGAAAAAACAGCTGAAGTGATTTTAATTAAAATAAAGAATTCTGGTCTAGCTGTGGGGAGGGGCTGCAGCCCGATAGCCACCCCCCCACCCCCCCCTCCTGGATTCGCCACAGGTCCCAATCAGACCGGATAATCGAGGTTCTACTATAATCTGAAAGAGAAGTAAATATTACCTGTCGAGTATTTCGTGGGTTTTCATTGAGTGCTGAAATTGTTGAATATTAATTATATAACAGTAAACTATTCACATGAAAATTGAAAATAAATGTTTTAAGCGTTAAGTTATTAATGGTATTAATTGGCAGACTTTTTGTGCAAAAAGTACCGAGTTATCTGCCAAGAAGGATTATAGTACACGAAGAACAACACAACATAACACTTTGAAATTCAAGTACAAAAAACCGTTTTCGGAAGAAATTTGTTCTTATATATCGAACTAAGTTCATCCTAAATGAAGTTACCGTATACAAGGTGGAAATTGTTACGAAATAAATAATGCTAGATTGTTCAAGTGAACAAACGACCTTGACGTGAACTTGTTTTTCTTTCTCGTAGGCATTTTGAACAAGAAGTTGAACGTGTTCTGCAACACGCCAGGCTCACGGCAGGACGTGATCACAGAAGTTCATAAATCAGACTTCAGTTTCACCTTTTGTACTTTCTACGAACAAGCATTCAGACGTCTAACAACAAGATAATTCTTGGAATTAATAATCGTTTTCGAAGTACAGTTAATTGCTTAATGCTAACACACTTATGACTGGAGTAATGTCTGGATATACATATCGTCCATCAAACAGAGCGCCATAACACGAAATTGTCCGTGTTTTTTTTTTTACTTTCTCGTATACGAAGTATGCAGAACAAATTCGATCCCTAAATCTTGATGAATTTACACTTTTTAGACCTCGCCGTGTCCGGGAAAAAAAAAAACATTTTTGAAATTACGCCTGTCTGTCGGTGAATGTCACGATAACTCAAAAACGGGGTGAGGTAGACAGATGAAATTCGGTATGTGGTCTTTACGCCAAAATTGTAGATTTCTCTCAAATTTTGGACGAAACGAGAAGTCTGTTTGTCTGCCCATGTGCATTTGAACATGATAACTAAAAAAACCGCAAAGAGTTAGATGGGTGAAATTTAGCATATAATTTTGTCATCAGAATTGTAGATAATCAAATTTTGATTATCTACGGTTGACCGTCTGTATATTCGGGTCTAAGTGAACACGACGCAAACATTTAAATAAATGAAATTCGGTGCGCAGTTTTTACACCATAATTTTATATCTACGTCGAATTTCGGATACAATGGATTGAAAGTAAAGCATCCCAAGTGCATATTCGGTTTTCCTCACTATATTACGAAGGGCAAAACGCACAGCTTTATTTAGTAGACGAGAAAGTACACGGAAAATCACTCATGCTGGCTTCTATTATTATTATTCAGGAAGACTTCAAATCATGTATATTTCATCGAGGCATAATGTCGCAATTTCACTTTCAATATTTACTGCTGGTTCAGTTTAGTTTTGTCATATTAACGTCCAGTTTGGAGGCAACACGAGGGCTATTTTGGGAAGGACCTCGTCATATTGCACCACTTCAGTTGACGAGGACGACACCTGAATAGGCACCCCCTCCAAACTTCCACACCACACCAGCGTTGGCCCCTTACGTATGATTTAACATGCAACAGGGCCACATCCACGGCGGATCTTCGGTGGAATCGGGTTTCGAACCTGGAACCCTCGGGCCCCGAAGTCGAGACCTTACCACTACGCCACGGCGCCCTATATTTACAGCTGGAGACAGCAGTCCAGGTCGTCTTGCAGTTCAGTCAGTACAGAGTTATCTTACAGGAAATAGATCTAAATAGGCAAATTTCAAACATTTCGCCTGTAAAATTCCATATTTTCGTATTGCGGCCGTCTTTTCCGAAGTCAGAGACGTGTCTAGTGGAAAGTAGTCATAAATCAATCAAAACGAGTAACTTGAATGGAAGCAAATGCTATGGATTAAATTATTGGACATGATAAAAGGCCAAATTCAGACAAGGCATGAAAAGACTGGGATAACTCACAAATGAAAATTTGGACTAGTTCAAAGATACACTACCAATCACTTTTCAACAATTCAATTGTTTAAAATAAGTGTTATTTAAACTGCTTTGGGCGGAATTTGGAAATTTTACCTAAGCAATCCTTCTGGCACACAGTGAAGAATTTTTAGAGCAGCTTGCAATTTGAACCCATGACGAGAAGAAATAAGAACAAATTCATAAAAATTCCAATAACACTTAGAAAGAAAGCCTATTAGGGCTGCCATTACTTGAAAAGAAAACTTGATTTCAATTTTAACACCTAGCCATTTATTATTTTTTTTAATGGGAACAACATGAACAAAAGGAGATTGATAAAATATGGAACATTAATTTGCGACATACACTAATCAAGATTAACTTGTAAATTATGCGTTAAAGAACAAAACTTTTCATTTAAATAAGGATTCTATCAGTTTGCTGATACAATCCTGAAAGATTCTTCGAACTTTCCATACAAATCTGAAAGAGCTTCCACTAAACCAGAACACTTCACAGCGAATTTGATCAGGCAGCTTTCTTTTCAATTCTAACATCCTGCAGGTTCATGACATCAATAGCAGGGAAATCAAAATGAGTAAATTATAGAATGATCCAGACTTTTGGCAGAAAATTGTCAATTCGAAAGCTACCAATGCTCTTTAAAACTGTTTTGGAATTCAGTTCGAAACATTCATGAAATCTTTCCCCAATTTGCTTCCGAGTCACTGATGTATGTTATATTGAAAGTCGTAAAAAATAGTTCAAACCACATCCTTGATTGCATGATCTCGCTTGTCTCCGGTTCCATGACGCTTTGAGCATTTCACCCATTGTTAATAGTAAAGATTGTATTATTTGGTTTACCACTCTCTTAAATTTACCACTCTCCGCAGATATAATTACTAGATTATTTAAAAATTATTTTACAATAAATTTTCGAAAACTTAAGATTGCTTAAATTGTCAAAATGAAGGCACCATCTACTCTTTAAATTTATCACGCATAAAAAAATTAACTGAAAATCTTTTCGAACAGAATTTCTCAACTATGCTACACTCTCCTTAAATTGCCATAAGTTAACAACAAATGTGTTGGAGGCCATGTTCTTTGGCTATAGCTATTAATCTTTAAGTGTCGAACTCATCATAAAGAGAGAGTTAAAAAAAAGACTAAGGCAATGTTCAAAATAAACTGATATCAGAAACAAACTGACGCACATAAATTTCAAAAATCTGCAATTTAACGACATTTTGTGGAATTAATCAATAGATGTGGTATGCATGTCGCTGTTTCTCGCCCTTTTCAATCGTCTAAAGCGTAACATGCAGTTATCTTGTTTTGAGGTCTAACCGAGATTTACGGGAAAAATGTTTTACAAACCAGTTCTCTCCCGTCGACTCTCGAGTATAATTTCACAACAGAGTACGTTTTGCGCTTAGCTTTATCCTGTAGTCAAGAGAATGAAGAAAGCATTTTTAACTTCTTCCCGTCGACAAATTCAGAGCAAAATTCGATACAGGTCAACAGTTTTGGCGTCGACACCACATGCCAAATTTCACTTGCCTAGCTCGCTCCGTTTTCCATCGTGTTAACATACATAGACATAATTTCAAAAATGATTTTTTCCCCCCCTGTTTCGGAGAGATCTAAAACACTGAGATTCTTCAAAATCTCGAGTTTTCTTGAATGACTGCAATACTTTCTCTCTGTACACTTCCTATACGAGGAAGTAAAAATGACGAACTTCGACCCCTCGTGTTTCGAAAGCCAGTTTCCATTTGGCCAAAATTGCTTTAATACTACCTTTCTCTTTGAAATGGAACCTCTCTCTGAAAATTCAATGAGAGAGAGAGATTTATAGACGGAACAAAACTGCCCGAAAGTCTTGCCCGACCTCATACCAGTGCTCGGTTAAGCAAAAGCAATTTTAAAGAGGAGAGGGCAAGTCACAGTTCATTGACGGAAATGCAAACCATGCAACCAGTTGAAGCCACATTTCCACCATCTTCAATTGCATCGCATTCCGTACTCATTTCAAACAACCTAAAACATTCGACTAATTGAAAAAAACAAAAGGTTCGTGACAATACGCTTTCGGCGAACTTTAAACCGACCTGACCACCAGGAATGCAATTAATTGAATCCTCTTCATTATCGCTTTGGCCAGGAGAGGAACGAAAAAAAGAAGGGGACGCATTCAGTCGGAACGTTACTATCACACAATGAGATGTAGTGATCCCCAGACCAGATAAAAGGGTGCTGTCCTGACATGCATGTTTGGCGTTTAGCAGCGCGTGCTTTCATACGCTAATACCCCTCTCGACGTTCCATTTACCCCCGAGGGTTTCCGGCCATTCATTGGCGAGCGGACTTCTGCAGATCTTTCAGTTTCTTCTAAATGCTCCGGTTCATTATCACCGGCCGATGTCACCAACCCCGCTGCTTGTTTGGGGTCACTTGGCGAATTTCGTGAGAACTGAAGTGAAGAAAGAAAGAGTGGACGAAAGAGGAATGTCTGTTGTGATGCAAAGTGAATGTTTTCATTAGACTACAAAAAGATAAAGTAGTAGTGGAACAGCCAATGAAAGGGAATGCTTGTTTGGAAGATGAACATAAATCGTCAGCAGATTGTTATATAAGCATATTTTTGCCATTAGAAGAGTTTGTAATTTAAATTCTGACTTCTTTTGAATGAACTTACAATGCTTCATGCTCTCTAGACGAGGATCAGAATCACAGATGATTAAAAAAAATTCCTAGGAATGCACTTATAGGTCTTAACTTTATCATCAGTTTGACACTCTCGTATTAGTTAAAATTAGACAATTCTTTAATATTTTTGTTATATCCTAATCCTGAATATTTCGGGCATGTGTCTGAAAATAATTAAACGAAACATCGCAACGTGATAATATTTTAGGCTTTATTCATATGTTTTTGTCTTCGTCTGTCTCGATTGCATCAACCCTTGCATTCTGCACATAACCATTTTTATATCACGCAATTTACAGAAAGAATGACAGCTTAAAAATTTTACGTTAAAAAAATTCAGAGTTTTGAAATATGTTAAAGCATAAAAGTGCTATGTTAGTAATAAACTGAAAAATCTAATAATTTTGTTTAGTTAACTATTGAAATATTTATAGTTGGCTATAAAATTATTCACAATCTTGCTGTGTTGTTGCATGCAAAATGGAAAAGCATTGTTACAAAATTGTGTTTAAAACTAATTTTGAAAAATACATTAAAATTAGACAAAAAAAATTAAACGAAAATAAATCTGGTATGATTTAAAAAGCTAATTTTTTAAAGTAATGTAAAAATGATTTTTGGACGATAATACGCTCCGAAGTTATTTAGGAAGAACGTTAAAATCGTATTTCACTTTTAATTAATTAAAAATCTAATTAAAATTTAAAAAACCTTTTATTAGTGAACACCTACTACCGAAGAAGTACCTAAGTGTCAAATTTGGTAGCTCTAGGCCCGACATTCTACTGTGTCAAGAACGTTTCAACAATTTTTGCATCAAGCAGTTTACAGATAATATGCCATCCTATAAGCACTGTGTTAAAAGGTTGAGTAGGGATGAAACAAAGAGGGATGGAGGAGATCGTCTTTTGCACGAATTGCGACGTCAGATGATGAATATGCTATGTTGAGTTTACGCTAGGTTGCGTTACGAAAGATGAACGAAATAAAATTTTCCTCAGCCACTCAGCATTAGTTTCTTTCCTGCGTTTGTCAAGACATTTTGGAATGTAACATTGCGATGTAAAGTAAAACCAAAACCTTAAAAATATTTAAGTCTAAAGTTTTGGGAATGAATCAGATATGGAACACAACTTTCCTGCTCAGAGATTCCTCAGCAATTGACAATATAATATATCTTCTTTTCTAGATTAGAATAAGAACAAATGGCAGTTTATGATTGCAAAACTGCCTCATTTTCCATCAAAACAAAAACAGTCTAAACAATGTCCGTAAATTCGCAAAAAGCAGCTGGAAGGTATTTTGTAAAAGGCAAGAAAACAAAGCTTCTCAAGAAAAGAAAAATAATGTTTGCACACACAAATTTAACTGCAATATGCGTATAATGTTACCATCAAACATGAAATAAGACAAGACAGTAATCTCTGATTCGATCGAGCTGTTCGAAGTATCATTAAAGGATTGAGCACATTCAAAATCATCGAACAAGAAAAACTTTAAATAATAAAACAATGTAACAAAAATTAAGTTTCCCATTAGAATTTATCTTCGCAAATTACAAAGAAATATTAACAGAACGTAGCAAAATCTGCATAGATATATATAATCAAATGGTTTGCTGGATATATAATTTTATACTTTAAGGCAAAAATTCTCCTCAACCTACATAATTACGAAAATATTAATTTTTTTTTTACTTGCCGTGTTCAGTGAACAGAAGATTTTTTTCTTTCTTTTTTTAAATGCCAAAAAATATTTTTTTGCTCAAATCACACGATAACATTACACAAAATTCAATTATTTTTTAAAAAATAATGCAGTTAAAAACGTATTTCTGATTTTAATTTGTCATATAAAATACGCAGAAGAGAAAGAAATATAATATGAATTAAAAAAGAAATTTCAAATCGTCTGCATTTTTCTGCAGAATTCTATAACTTTTATTTTTACAATTTTGGTATTATTTCAAATCATTCGGAATATCATAGTGTAATTCTTAAAGAATTTAAATACGATAAATAAATCTTTCGCGGTTACTATGTTTCGAACTTTCACCTGGCTAACACAATAGATAATTTAAAGTTTAAACCGTTCCTCACGTTTCCCTCTCTCGGTTACAATGATATTTTTTAACGTATTTTTTTCCATAAGCAGCCGTTACAAGATCAGCTACATATTGTTTCACCATTACGAAAATCAGCTGTAATGATACCTAATTTTACTTGATAAAATCTCTTCTCGTATTGAACGCTGTAATAAAAGAAACGAAAATACCAGTTGCTGAAATATTCTCTGTAGCTGGAAGGGTTAATTGTCCTCATTGCACAATGAATCGTACGGCATTGGCCACATTTCATTGTTCTTATTGTCAACTTTGCTGAAGTTAAATTAAGATTTTATTGAGAATATAGGGTAATATAGTTGACACACGCATGGAAAACAGCCGAAAACAAAACGTTTCAAAAAGTGTTTTGAAGCATTGGATAGACAGATAACTTAAATAGCTTTACAAAAGGTTTTGTTTTACATCGCGTTTAAAAATATGTTAAGTTTTAAAAGACAATTAAAATGCATAACGGCGAACAGTGAACTTTAAATAATAGCGTAGTAACTTACCACGATTACCATCTATTTCAATTAGTTTCTATAGTTTACAGTTCTGTTTGTTATTCTTTCTAAGAATCACAATCACTTTGAGCAAACGACTGAATATATCAGTTAAAATATAATTAAATTATTTAAATTTTGCATGTCTTACATCACCGAATATTCGATTCTCAGTTAAATGAAAAGAAGAAATTTAAACCTTTAGAGTAATTATTTCTCATTTTAATGCACTTCATTTTCAAGTTAAACAGAAGTTCAGAACAATGCTTACTTCAATAGCACTACACCGGTCATTAACAGCATTTCAAAACACTTTCAAATAAGTTTTTTAAATTTTAATACCTTCTACAACGCAACTAAAGAAAATGTTACTATTATTTACAATGAAGGGAAAGAGACTTTACAAAATTTGACACTTTAAATTTCAAAATATCTAAATTGGAACTGATCTTTAAATGATAGCAAAAATATTCTCTCTTCTTCACTCTCTTTAAAATTACTCTCGTAGCAAAATTTTAAAAAACTCTGTAGATATTATCTCTTTGACTTATATAAAGCAGGCAATAAAGATAAAACAAAGTAAAGTTTTTCTGAATTCTTTAAATTAATTAAAGACAGAACTGCAAACAAAGCATTTTAACAAATTATTTCTAAAATGCATTATTTGATAAAATTAAAACACTTAAATTAATGAACATAAAAGATAAAGCATTTAAATGCTATAGGATGAACTCATCAAGAACATCACAATATACATTGAAGTTTTTAAGTTCTTATCCCGTTCAAGGTACCGCAACACTTAATTGCTCTTGTAAACGAATTGCATGCAACTTACCGACCTTAACCTAGACAAAAAGAAATCTACCTCGGCCTTCCGGCTTGCCGAACGGAATTTTTTTTTTATCTGATAACTCTTTATAACGGAATTTAAACTATCCAAGTAAGTAGTGAGAGTGTGACAAGTTCAAAGAAAATCAATGCCTATATTTAAATTCAACTTTTCAAGGTGAATTTCAGATTTTTTAGAATGTAGTCTTAGAATTTCAATGTGTATAAGTACGTGTTAGATTCAAATATAAGCATCTAAAATAACAAAAAATTGCCCAACGGAAAATACAAATCCGATTTAAAGCTTAAAAGAATTTGATAACGAAGCAAATACAGCTGTTCAAATTTCCACTGAGATAATCGTTCTAATGAACGATTTGAGCCAGTCTGACCTTGAAATATTTTTCGATTTCCTATTCCCTGGCTTATTTTCTTTTATTTTTTAAGCTGTTTGAAAGATATGATATGATACGAAGACAGTATTATAAGCTGTCTTTCTTTGACTATATTTGGTTTCGTTTTTGTACCGATTCGTTTAGAGAGAGACTTCTCGATTTATACGGCATTGAAATCGTACGACTTCAAACAGCATGTTTGAACAAATGCGGAAGCCGTTTCATTTACGCGGCACTTGAATTTCAGCTTAGCACGACTCGATAAAGCAAAGGTTATGCTAAGCAAACAATATCATTTAAACGAATGAAAATTTACAGAAAAAGATATTCTCCAATTTTTTTATAAATTACATAAAACTGTTCATAGAGATTTGTTAAATTTATTACATATCTTCTTTTGAAAATGAAATAAGGATTCGAATAGCACGATGTCAACTTACACATTTTTATACTATTAATTTTATTTTCGAGGGACAAATCTACCTCGTAAATCGAAGTTTATGAATCGTTGGCTGGCGGTTAATTGAACAATGTGTATCGTCACGAACAGTTAAATGACCTTAAACATAATGTTTACGTGTTAAGGATCTTTATTCTCTTTAATACCCATTATCCATAAAATATAATACCCGTTAGGGATTTCAAGACAGGGACAAACATATGGCCGCACTTATAATTAGAAAACACCATTTTATGTAGATTTCAAATTATCTATTGATAACTGCACCTAAATGTGTGAGCAATCTTCAGAAACTAAAGCAATTACAATCTTCTGCACACCAGATTACTTATGCTGCAGTAATTCATTTTGTAAAAATGCAGCATTAACATTTTTTTCGTAATGTTTTGGAATTGATTCATTACTTATGTGTAACTTCTTTCATATAACACGACTCGATAAATGCACATAATTATTGTGTACACATACAAACAAATACCATGCTGGGGGTACCAAGAAATATTTATTCCAGTTAAAAATAAATTTTGGAATGTGTTTATTAAACTGACATCGAGAAAAGTAAATATAAAATAATTCGACATCATGAACACAAATCCTTTGCTTGCTTTTAGAACTTCAAAAAGCTCATAATAGTTCTCAACGAAGTTTCAGGAAATTCATTACATCAAGAAAAAAAAAAATTATTATTCATGACAAGTCAACAAAGGGGGAAAACCTATAATATTTTTATTATTTATTTATTTATCACACACGCCAACCCACACACCCATAGGGTATGGGGCGTTTTTTCGGAGTGCAATATTTTTATTAAACACTAGCAGTACGCGCACGGCGTTGCCCGTGGAATCAGGACTTCAACAAAATGGAAAAAAAAAAAAGCCCACAATGACACGAAAAAGTTTTGAAATCAAAATCAAAACAAAAGATACAAATTATTGGTTTTCCTGCTTATTTTTCTTCGCAATAATGACATTTGACAGTACAGAGTAAAAAATAAACCGATATTTTCGATTAAGGATTTAAAAGATTGATTCCTATAAACCAGGTAAAATATTAAAGAATGAAAACCGAATGAAATCTTAAACGATTTCAAATGGAATAATGCGCCTCGAAAGATACAGACAAACATAATTTTTATAGTATTTAAATATATCCAAAATGAATCAAAGAAGAAAAGAAAAAGAGAGATTAAATCTTTCACTTCAGATTTAAACTTTGAA